>SMMW01000628.1:3005000-3436379 GCA_004794655.1 Marisa cornuarietis
CAGACTAAGCTCCACGTACAGGTGGTTACTGTGCAAACTGGGAAGGTTGGTGCTTGAACCTGTGGCTGTATAATCCACAACCGCCCACTCAGCAGCTGTCGTCTCCTTATAGAAAAGCATCTTCAGCATCAGCGGGACCTTTACCACAACTTCATTGACTTTAAAAAGGCATTTGACAGAGTCTGGCACGAGGGGCTATGGCATGTGATGCGGAAATTCAACATTGAAGAAGGGCTCGTCCAAGTTGTTGAAGCGCTGTATAACAGCTCAACGAGTACAGTACTGCTGAACAACCAAATAGGAGCTTACTTTCGCACCACAGTAGGGGTACGTCAAGGATGTCCCCTATCACCCGTGCTGTTCAATATATTCTTGGAGAACATCATGCTCGAAGCTCTTCATGACTATCATACCTCCATTTCAATCGTTGGAAGACCAATCTGCAACCTACGCTTTGCAGATGACATAGATCTGTTAGCTAGCAGGTACAAACAAAGAACTGCAAGACCTCACCAACAGACTGACAGACACAGCTCAAACGCATATGGAATGGAGACCAGCACTGAAAAGAGCAAAGTTATGATCAATGGCAACGGCAAGGCAGAGATCTATATGAACGGGGTACAGCTCGAAGAGGTAAGCAGCTTCAAGTACTTGGGAGCCACCCTCTCCAAGGACGGCAGCTCCACGCCAGATATCCACATCAGGATCGCAACAGCAACAGCAGCAATGGCTAGGCTAGATAGGATCTGGCATAGCCACAAGATAAGGTTCACTACCAAGTACAGGCTATATAAATCCCTGGCAGTGCCGATCCTGCTCTATGGATGCGACACGTGGACTCTGCTCGCCGAAACGGAAAGGAGAATCCAGGCATTCGAGAAAAAGTGCCTGAGGAGGCTGCTCCGGATCTCATACAAAGAACACAAAACCAACGACTTTGTAAGAAACAAGATTGACACACTCGTAGGACACCAGGAATCTCTACTATCAACAGTCAAGCAACGTAAGCTGGTCTTCTTTGGCCATGTAACCCGGCACGACACCTTGTCGAAGACTATCCTTCAATGCACCTTGGAGGATGGCCGACGCCGCGGAGGCCAGAGAAAGAACTGGTTTACGAAAGTCAAAGACTAGACTGGTCGTCCTGTACAGGACCTGCTCACTATCGCCCAAAATAGGCAAGAGTGGCGGGCCCTATCAGCTGCCGCGTCTATCCATGTGCTCCCCCCAACGCCTGGTGCCCGGCAAGGGATGACTGACTGAGCTGTTTGGGCATCTGAATTATTGATGCAAGGAGAGGACTGGACTCCGCCATCAAACGTGTGCCATAGTCTCGGTGAATCTCGTAAGTTCACTGTACCTACGGCTACAAGACTTGTGACCTTTACCTTCATACAACCTAGATATCCTGCTAATAATCAATAGCCGGTCACTTTCAGGTGTGCGATTGAGCTACAAAAACTGGTCACCAAATCAAAATCGCCAGCCGTCTGCAGGTAGGTCTGGTTCGAACGAGACGAAGTTAAACGACAGGGAGGACTGCGCCCAAATCCGGATGATGGACGCCGGCCGCTGGCATGACTTTCCTTGCAATGTGTCATCGTCGTACATTTGTCAGTTTGGTAAGTTGTGCGTCCTATTAGGTTTTTGTGAGTCATATCTGTACAATGGTATGTTATACGTCTTCCGTTTGTCAGTTTTTCTGTGCAACAGTTATGTCATCTGATGGTAGTGAGTCTCGCCTGTACATTGTATATTGTAGAGCTGCTGCACTTTTCTACCTCCATGTGTATTGTAGATCTGCTACATTTTCTTTTTGTTTTTCTCTCTTTCTTCTTTTGTGAGAATTTATCCACACCATCTCTCGCTAGCTCATTGTTTTATTATCATCAATCCTGATTGTACTAAAAGAAGGGACATTCTGATTTCTATGAAAACACGTTTTCATAGATTAATATTTATTACTCACCCATCCATACATCCACCTTTTTACTCTTTTCAAATAAATTCGCCCCACTCTCAATCTATTAGGTTCTGTCTCGAGACCAGTGACCACGAAACGAGTGAGAACTACACAAGCTGCCAGGGTTACTACACAGCACACGCCTGCAAGAAAAGTGACGTCAGCTGCAAACGTCGCTCCCACTCATCCCTCGACGATTGTAAGAGCAGCCGCTACGTCCAAACGTGTCTCGACGACTGTAAAAAAAGGTGCTACATCTGAACGTACTTCAGCGAGACCAGTAACAACCCTCCGCCACTCAGTAACAGCCCGAAATATGATTCCTTCCGCACAGTCATCTAAGACCCCAATAACAGCCCGAGCTCTCACGGGTTCGTCCAAACCACCAACCCGAAGTTTCACCTCTTCACCTTCAACAGCAAATCCGGCAAGAGTTGTTCACAACACTTCATCGTTGACCTCAGAGACAGTCGGGTACAAGCTTTCAACAACTACCCCAAGAACACCATTTGCGCTGAATTCTACGCCGTCATCAGGCAGCCCATCGTCAAGCTTGCACCCTAAGCCTGAAGACACCAGTTCAATGAGTTCTGTGAGAATCGCCACCAGGCCTAGCTTCACGACCTCAAAATCTACTGTTAGTACAACTTTGTCATTCGACAAGGCGAGGTCTTTACGGGCAGCATCGGCTACCACGGCAACCAGTCACAGAACTGCATCGTCAACCCGCACCACCGCTGGAAAGTCAGCATTCACCTTAACCCCAGCACGAACCCAAGCATCTTCTTCAAACTTGTCTCCCGCAACCTCGCAATCAGCACCAAAAAGAGATACGAAGCTGACACAAGCGGCTGGCGTGAGATCATCATTATCATCAAGGACAACGACCACTCCTTACGGTCCACGGAGGACAGCAGGACCACCAGCAGTGCCTCACAACAGCCACCTCTACACTTCGCGCTCCACCCTTCATCGTGGTGAATCCGTCTCCAAAGAAGGGAAAAGGCCAGGTGAGTTCGAGGTATAACGGCCTAGTAGCTCAGTATTGTGTTCGGAGAAAAGGGACGGAGGATATTAGGTCGGCGAGCAGTCGGATAGCTGTGCAAGTCAGCTGTTGCAAGCAGATGCAAAGTGGAAGGAGTAGATAAAGGGCCAGAGAGAGAGAGAGAAGTAGAGAATGATTCAGAGAAACAGGATGAACACTTCAGAGAAAGGAAGGTCAGTTATTTGTCCATTGACTGACATTGGTCGCTGGGGGGAGCACATGGATAGACGCAGCAGCTGGCAAGGTCCGCCACTCACGCCTGTCTTGGGCTATGGTGAGCAGGTCCTGTACAGTACGACCTGTTCACTCCTTCCCGTTCTTTCGACAGTTCTTTCTCTGGCCACCCCAGCGTCGACCTTCATACAAGGTATCTAGAAGGATGGGATAAAGTGTCGTGCCTGGTCATATGGCCAAACCAGCTTACGCCGCTTGATTGTTGCAGGTAGAGTTCCTGGTATCCTACGAGTCTGATGACTGTGCTTCCTACAAAGTCACAGGCCCTTGTTTTTGGGTGTCTGGATTTTCCCCTCCGTATCGTCAAACAGAGTTAACGTTTCACATTCGTAAAGCAACATCGGTACTACGAGGATCTCGTAGAGGTTGTACTGCCTAGCCAGTTGTGCTGTTGCTGTCCCGATCCTGACGCGGATATCTGTCGAGAAGCTGCTGTCTTTGGAAACGGTGGCTCTCAAGTTCTTAAGACTATTTACCTTTCTGAGCTGTACCCATTGATCTAGATATCTGCTTTCCCGTTGCTGCCTAGAAACGGAGGGTTTTTAAAAAATATTTTTTCTTTTTGTTTCTTGACTTCTATCACATCGTTCCTATTTATGTTTGTAACCTATCCTTCCGTTAACGTCATTTTCGTCAAAGTAAGTCTCATTAATAATAAACGAAGTTTTTCGAAAAGCATTAATAGTGCGTATTTTATGCTTTTTTTAAGTAACATACCTTCTTACAATTTTATGGAAATCCCACCACCTACTCCAGAATAAATCGAGTTATAAAGGCCACGTGCATCAATGCGTGCACGTGTTAAGACGAGCACGTGACAAGCAGGCATGCTACATAACGTGTGTTAATGTTCTAAACAGGAACCGTTGCTGGCATTGTTCTGGGATCTCTCTTTGGTGTCGTCATCATCGTTGCTGCCGTCTTCATCATCTGGAGGTCAGTTTGGCCTAAAGGCGAGATTTAGATTACACAAACTCTTCAACTGTATAGATGACTAAATGGGTAGACATAAAAAAAGGCCAAGTAAAAACAAATAAATCAAAAGGTCATCAAAGTGCGATTAACTTACAAATTGCTGCGAATTAATGATAATTATGATAAAGTCGACAACGACAAAGAAGAAAAAGACGACGACGACGACGCTGCTGTTGATGATGAAAGCAGCGATGACTCTAATAATTTATCTGTTTCAGTAAATCGAAGAGCCCAAAACTACGTTTCCCCGATCATGACGTGGCGTTTGAGAACTATTCCTACGGGTCCTCCGTCTTATTAAACACTGGCAGCCACTCTTCATCCTCTTCCTAGAGCAATGCAGAGCTTGTGTGGACATGCTTCTGGCTGGAGGGAATGGTGGAACTGGGAGGAGAGGGAGGGGTGGTTCTCGCTGGACATTCAACTGCGACTCTTCTAGACTTTCGGTAAGACTGATTCTTCAAGTCTATGCACACCGTGTGGCCAAGGAAGGTTACGAAAAGTTCATGTCGATACCTCGGACTCCGTTGATTGATTTGTCTGCCCGCCTTTAAATTAAATAATTAGTATAATTATATAGAAAAGAAAGGTATTAAAGTTCTTTTCCCTTGCATCCCAACCAGAACCCTTTGCTCGTCATCTGATTAGCGGACCCAGTCTACAGGTCACCAGCTTACAATAAAATTAGTCCACACGAGCAATTAGGGCTTGTTGGCTATGGTGCAGCAAAGCAATTGAACTCCCCACCATAAAGTCTTTTAAAGATGCAATAAAAACATATCTTTTCCCCGAGCACTACTCCGAAACACAATCCACTTATTTTTACCTTCTTTTTTTCCCTTTAATCTCTTGATTAGTGTGTCCTATTGTTACCTTTTAGCTGACTCTTCCTCGTTATTCTGTTATCTCCGTCTCTTTGCTGTCTTTTCTACTTCTTCCTCACCGTTGACGATCTTTCCGTTCCTTAATGTACTACTGTCCTGGGTTCAGATCTCGTTTCGGGCACGCTGTTCTTTCTCTGCATGTGGCACCTGTTATACAAGCCTGCCTGCTTTGCCGTGATGTAGCTGTAGCTGCTGGCTTGGCGTAAAACACCATTTGCCCCTCTCCCTAGTGACCTCGTTTTTGTGTCGAGCGATGAGCGCACACAATTATTAACATAGTTATGCAGAAAAAGAGATCAAACGGACAAGAAAGGCTTGAAGAAATTTAACATAATTACACCACCAGGAAGGAATTTCAATAATTATACGGACAAGAGCCTCATGACGAAAATAACTAAACAGAAAGAGAGGATCCCACTTACGAGATGGTCTCGTTATTTGTGTAGTGCGAGCCTCACTGATAATTACTCGATATGAGAATCTTTTCTAGCTCCCGGTGCGAAGTGTTCACCAGCGCTAGTTCAGCTAGTGTGACCTTGTTTGTTCAAGTTCAGACGTTTGTCTCAACTGCCGAGACGTGAGTTCAGACTGGAACTGTAGTTCAAAGCCATCACGAACATCCCTCCAAACATTCATTTCTTCGCAATAGGTGTGTTTGATGGAGTGAAGAACAGAGGTTGAAAAAAAAAAAACAAAACACATTTAACACTTCCCCCACCCACCCACACTTTTTAGCCGTTGCTCCTGAATTGGTGAAGACACATTTAACCAGCCTACCGTCTCTCTCACGCACACTGGGTCAGCACACCTTCGAACGTGTTCTCCTTTTAATCACTTAACTCCATTCAGCAAGGAGCGCATTAATAAATTAAAAAGCGATCGACTCACCAACGGTTTCGCTTACATGACTGGGGTCACAGGATGTTGCCCAGTCGTTGACTTGCAGATTTTCAGAACGAAAGAGAGGATTCAGGGCAGACAAACGTTTCCCTCAGGTCTGTGTGTGGCTCTCTTATGTTGCCAAGGCCAACTCGTGGTCAAAAAGGACTCGATAGAGGGGTTAAAAGGAGGAGGAAAAGAAAAGCCACCTCATCGAATTATGTCACAGGTGCTGCGGCACGTCAACAAAGTATTGTAGCCGTGCAAAACCTTAGAAACAGGTTGGCGTATTAGAATGTTTTGTGAGGGGAAACGCGAGTAAAAGAAGAGTGAATGAATAAAAAAGGTCAAGGGTTGTAATCAAATCAAGTTCTGTGAAAATTGTCGTAACTGCATCTGATTGATGTGCACTCCCAGACTCACGCACGCACGCACATTTTGGATATCTCACACCATTTTAACCATACGATGATCCACATGATCTCTCTCTCTCTCTCTCTCACACACACACACAGCGCGTGAAAAAAATAAACGCTGTAAGAACGACGGAGGGCGGATGGCGTCAGATTCAGGATGATTTTTACTTGATTGTCAGCACAAAGTTACACACTAAACCTTTAGAAGCTCTCATACACAATGTAAACGGACCAATCACAATAACAGGCAAAAAGCCACTAATAAAGCACATCATAACAAAAATAAGATCATCAGCCTTATCATCGTCGTCATAATCAGGTTAAGGTTTGTTTTTTTTTTTAACCGACGGAGGCGGGTCGAGGAGGTTGAAAACTGTGTGACATCATCGGCCTCAAGGCAAAGACGGTGTCAGTGAAGCTGAGGTGGAAGCTCAAGTTGTCGTGGACTTCAAAATGTCTGGAATCCACCACATGTTTAAATTTCCTACCAGACTCCTCGAAGATGTAACGATTCCATCTTGCAGCTTTGAAGCTAAAGAGTCACACAGTCTCAACCCTCCATCTTTGGTCTTACTGGTGTTTAAAAAAAAAAAAATAATATGGCAGTTAATGACGTCAAAAGTTTTAACAGACTTGACAATGATATTGATGACAAAGAGTCATGAAATCAATCCCTCATTCTACCACTCCCCCCTTCCAACAGCTTTACAGACAAAAACGAACAAATAAAAAAAAAGGATCTCCTGCCAACACTGCAGGGTAAACCTCCCCTTCCCCCACCTGCGACCCTGACCTCCAATACACTCTGGATCATTTTGGTTGGTTGGTCAATCGAATTTCTTGACCAAAGCTAGACAATACAGCAATGTATCACCACCACCAGCTGATATATAATGTCAGAGAGACTACCTCGTTTGTGATTAGCTACCTTGATCAACAGGAAATCATAAGCATATGCGGCAAAAATGTATCTGAATAAGTCATTCTAGTACACAGAATGTTTCATGCACACACTGAGCGCGAGCGCGCACGTACACACACACACACACACACACGGCCACCTTGCCTCAAAACCCCACCCCTCACGCAAACGGGGCATTAGATCTGCGTTTAAGGCTATCTTGCTTGTATATTTTGTATACGGGTAAAAGGAAGTTCAAGTTTTCTCACCTTAATCTTACCCAAGCCATAAACCAAATGTTTTGTTAATTTGGAATGAATGGTTTACCTCCTCCCTACCCTTTTCAAAATGAAAAGAGTGAGGGCGAGAGAGACATGCACTACTACAAGAACAGCTTATTATATTTTTGACCGAACAGTCTATGGGTTTTGGTTTTTGTAATGGAAGAGTCATGTTGTACAGGCGATGCAGCCTAGAACTTTAAGCGCTTCTTGCACAAGAGAATGCAATACTCGTGTTGTAGTGTTCAACATTTCTCGTTCCATTTGAAATACATCAGCACGAACATTCGTAGTTTTTTTTTTTTAACAATCTCGCTGCGAACCGACAGTAGGCCTGCCTCCAGAACTTTTAAAAAACGGTCGTGGATGGTTCACCAATAGGCCATCCATGACATCTCCTCCCGCTACCCCTTCTACGACATTTGTCTCCAACCCCTTCCTTCCCGTGACGTGGCCAACACAAAGTCGGCTTTCACGCCGCATCACGCGCAAAATGCAGGTTTATATTCTCACGCCCACGATCAGGAGTCCCAAGACATAGCATGTAAAAATGCGTCTAGAGAAGTAACAGGCTAGGGCAGATTGCTACATTAGTGCCTTATTTTGACTATCTCCAGGTTTGCTAGTCAGCATACTTTCTGTCCCCACCTCATTTCTCCTCACAACTGGATTATGTTGCAAAGAGAAAGAGAGAGAATACAGCGTACACATAACATAGAAATCTGACAGATTTACAGGTAGTCGTCGACTTACGACCTATGCGACTGTTCGACTTTACTACCATAGCTATGACTGGTATCTCTGGCCATGGTTGGCAAGGGAGCAAAGAAAAATTTAAAGAAACCGTTACTATAAAAACACAATAATGTCTACAGAAAGATAAAGTTACAAAATTAACTTAAAAAAGGTTAAATTTTTATACGAACTTGGTAGAAAAGTAAAAGTAATAACAGTACACTACTAAGAAAAGTGGCTATAACATTAAGGCCCAGAAAATGGTAATAAAATAGGACAAATCTAATAAAAAAATAAGCCAATAAAATAACGAAGAAGGAAAATGTTCCTAAAACAGCATATGGCTTAAAGATTATGAAAATATGATTACATAGTATACTTAAGATAATTTAACATGTCGGACTTGCGACCAGATCGACTTTGGACCGCGTTTGGTTACGACAAACCGGTCGTAAGTCGACGACGATGTGCCTGTATATGGATCGACCATTTATGCCACTAACAAAACTTTATCCAGCTCGTTAGTGATTTATTATATTCTCTTCTGCTGACCAAAAAAAAATCATTCAAATTAAACATATCTACTGATGTGGTTTAACTAGTTTTTCAGTTTAATAGGCTAAAGCAGAAAGGGGTCACTTGTTTTTGAGGGCAGGCGCACTAAGTTGGGGCACTTACACGCACAGTTTGCACAAATTTATGGAAGACAAATTACACTATAATTCTCTTTGTTTTGCGCACTCGTGTACAAAACGATCATCGCTATCCTTCAGCTGGTACTAACTTCTACATGTTCGATATAACATTTGTCAGACTACAGGCCTTTGATTCCCGCCAGCCATGTGATGCATGCTCACTAGTGGTTTTGTCACGTATGACAAGGCAGGTCTACTTCAACAAATATATTAAATCATTACTGTGCATTACAAGTCCCCCAAGATTTCTAAGATTTATTGCTTCTGACTAACACGATTGAGTGAATGAGTGAACATGCTGGTGTATACGAGAGCAGGCTAGATGTTAATGCTGCTGTTGAGAAATCATCTGCTCTGCATTGTTTCCAACAGAATAATTGCCAAAACAGCACAAAACTGATCACTTAAGCCTTAAATTTCTCACAAAATTTAAAATAATGCTATTTGTGGCACAACAGCATTTAAAATAATGCATTTTTTGTTCAATATATAAATTTACTTACTAACACTGTTAACCTCAATCTTTTCTGTTTGTAGTTCCTTATTGCGGACTAACTTAAAAATTCACAAGTAAACTAATACCTCATGAACTAGCTGTAGTTAAGTGTCACAGAATAGTCATCCAATGCATTAAGAAAACCTGATAACAATTCTAAGTTCTCAATTTCAACCCTACTTTTGATAACACAGTATCTGTACACAGAACACATCTATAAGTAAGGCAACTTATTCCTTTTGAACAGTAGACTGCCAAGTTAAGAATACAGCAACAAATTTACCAAGTGTAAAAATTCATCCCATGAAGAGCTGATCAAAAACCATGCAAAGACATGTCCCTCTACCAGATTCCCTCTGCAAAAGTCGTAAAATACAAAGCCAGCCACAAAGCATGAAGCCTATTCACCTTTCAATAACTGTAGCCTGATTAAACCTTTGCCTCCCTTTTTTTCCCAGGCATTTCCATCAGCACCTTTGCCTTTCAAGGAGAAGGCAGGCTGTTCCCCCCACCCCCACTCATGAATAGTCAGTCGCACTAAAAGAATACCAAACAGTGAACATTTTGTTTGAAACAAGTCATTTCATCATAGTGGTACAACAATAGCACAGTGTCATCATAATCCACAGAAGCGTATCGTCACAACCTTGTAAGTCACAATAAAGTTTATACATCGGTTTTTGCCTTTCCCAATGACTGCCACAGACAATATTAATTTATTCCATGAAGCAGGTCTGCACAGAAATAAAATTCTGACAGCCATTTTTAAAAGATAAAGTATGTGGACTGCTCAAAAGCAGATCAGGCAGCATGCCTAAAGCTGATTGCATGTCTCCTGGTTTTTTTTATAACCACAACACTTCCTTAAAAAAAGAATTTTTAAATAAAACTCAGCATGTTTCAAGTCATGCTGAACTCTTGACTCGTGCAGGACACATGTACTTCAATTTATTTGAGCACTGAAATGGAGCTCAAAATACTTCCTGTCCAAAAAATTAAAAGGTGGCAGTTCTTCTGAAGGACCAGGTAATAAGTTTACTCTCTTCTGCACCTTGTCTGGCTGTGACAGGTAGGAGGAGAAATGGAGCAGTAAAGGGCCAGACCAATGAAATGGGGAAGATCTGGGAGACTCTGGAAGGGGAAACATGGAAGAAGTCAGGATAAGACAAGAAAGAGGGTTACAACAAAATAATACCAGTGCATGTACAGCAACTGGTATGATGCTCCCCACTGAAGGGGAACTGTTTAAAGCTGATCTGAATATTGTTACTTGCTGAAGTGTCATCAAATTTAAATATCTATGCATTGAGGCTACTTCTGTCCTCTCAAAAAGGACAGCGTGTAGAACTTAAAAGTTTGTCATCTCACTTTGGCTATAATAAATGCTGTTAAATATATAAAGCATCCACATACACAAAAACAGTCTCCAAACAGAGACTACCTCTGAATGGTAGCATTTCTCTTGATGGAAGAAGCAAGGATTACCAACAAGACATTTTTTTCTGTACACAAATCTTTGGTTTGACAACAATGAACAAACATCCATAAGAACCGAATACATGTCCTCTTTAACACTAATCTGGTAAAGCTAAGGAATCATTATTTGTCACACCAAGCCATACTTACAAAAGGTAGACACATGGTGACGAACAGTAAAACATGGTATTACCAACAAGATTGCAATATCGTAAAAACATGCTATGAATACCATCTTTTCTTCAAGGTCACTGTGATGGAAAAATACAACAATTAAGTTAAAGATATAAAGCTTGCTGACCAGTAACTAAAAACAAAATGTCAGCTAACTGACTAAATACACCTTTCTGTCCTACATACAAAAGTGCAGCATTAAAAGAAAAATTCAAGCATATGGCAGCTAAACTGAGCTATTTCATAAATCAACCAAAACAAAACAAAAAATTACTGACAAAATAAAGTCCGACACACCCCACAAGGTGTTCACTCAACTCATTTCTTCCAAAAATCAACCATTCTCAAAATTGCAAACCTTTTTACATTTTACCTCAAAGGTGACGTAAAATTTTATGTAAAAGATTTCTGCCTTTTAAAATAGAAAATAACTTAAACAAACCCTCCAAGCATGGATTTCAGCAAATCAAGAATTAAAAAGTAAAATAAATAGCACCAGTGCTAAAATTAAACCAGTCTGGACACAAACACTCAAAACAAGTCTATTTTCCAGTCCAGACACCAACACTTGACACAAGTCTGTTATTTCTTCTTTTTTTTTTAAATGTGCTGCCATGTGCAATCATAAGTAAAAAATGAATGTACACTGTGCATTCTGTAGTCTTGGGGGATGGGATAGTGAAAGGCCTTCCGGATCTTCAAGTTTGAACAGTTTCTTATGTAAAATGTGCATATATGTATTCATTACTACCAAAAACGCTTTTACGTCAGGAGCAGGTAATGCTGAATGACCAATGCAGGACACACCTACAGCTGAAATCTGCAGGATAATTGTTATGAGCCTGTGGTCTGGCTTTATACACAGCTTAAATCTATGAACAAATCCCTCCCATTCTAAATGCAGTAAAATATTTACTTAACTTGAAAAGGCTACATGCTTTACATTTTAACAAAGTGAGGGATGATGAGCAAGAAGCCAGAAAAATATGCCAAACAAGAAATGGAGAAAGGGAAAGTAGGCTGGGGAAGAATGTGAACTCTTGTATTACAGTTGAACAAAAATGTTTTACTTAGATTTCAATGCATAAACTAATAATGTTGCCTAGACAATTCAAGCTGGGGGAGGGTGGGGAGCAGGTTAGGGACTTCATTAGGAAGATAAGAATCAGCCTACTTTCAAAGAAAAAAAAAGAGAATCAAATGCCTATGTGTAATAATATTCTGTAGAGGGAAACATTTTAATTTTTGCCACTGCCTTTATTTGGTGGTGTAGACATGTTGCTCTGTAATAAACATTCTGCTGGCGATTCCTTACTTTAATGACATTACCACTGCTCTTTTCAGGGCTGATGAAAATCTTTTTCACTTTTCACAAGGTTTCATTTTCTGATGTATGAACAAAATAAAAAAAATTACACCTTATTATACTACGTGCATTTGTGCTCTGTACAGATCAAGGTTTCTGCTGCATTCAATGCTAAAATATTGATGATGGTGGTGATGATGACAATGATAATGATAACCATCATTGTTTAAATGACACAGCAGGACTTAACAATTCTAACAAATTTCACCAAAGCTATTGCAAGAAATGTGCTCTACACTAATACAAAACATGCCAGCCTCCTGTCCCGAAGCTCAAATCTGCAGTAAACCTTAATTATGTTAAGAATGTTCTTTACACGTTTTGCACTGTGATAACAGTAACTGGCAAGACTCAAAATTTAGAAGCTCAATAGTATTACAAAACCTTCATTGTTAAAGGCCAAACTTTTAGCACCCAGCAGGAAAGAACCGATTCAATCTGGTAGAGGGAGATAAGGATATTACTTGTCGTGCCAGATGGAAGCAATTAGCGAAGAATGACCATCTGGGTAGCCCACTCAATGTGTGCTCCTCACCTCCCTCAGACCAAACCATTATTTCCATCCATAGGCTTAAAGTTTGACCTTTAAGAATTTTCAACAGACAGTGATAACATTTCTTTCAACCAATTGAAACAGCATTTACCTATAAACATCTAGACAATTTTTTTGTACATAATAAAAGCTTTTAAAACAGGTTGTATTGTAAAACAGACATTATCTTCAAGAGGCAAACAGACAAGGTTTCAACATTCAAGATGACGGGGTTAAAAGGCGAATACTTTCTTTGGCTTTCTTTGATTTTGTCAATGAATACTGATTTTGGATTCAACATGTAGAAGGCGTTTATCATATCTAACATGAACAGAAGGAAGCATAGTTTCAACATTTCAGCAATCCGGTCAACTTCTATCATATTACAGCAAAAACTTGTACACAACTCACCCACACATTACCAGCTCTATCTCTACATTTATGTCCAATTCTGGATTATCTTTGGCTAGTGGGATGTCACGCGTGTGTCTACAAAATCCAATGCATGTTTGGAAGAAAACTGTGACATGCAAAACATTTCACACTTTACATATTTCTCACTAGCTATCTTTTGTAGATGTAAAACGTACTAGTCCACTTGTGTCAAATGATTCTTTGCAATGTTCACATAATAAAGAATGTGACTGCATCTTATATGAGTAGGCAAGTCTGTATATATGGATAAGCAGGCACATATGTACCTGACCTCTACTAAAAATTAGCTTTCACCTGTTTGGATAACAAATTCTGACAGCCCAACACTTGCTTAATCAACTTTGACCAAAAACAAATCAATAAACCAAACCAAAATACTAAAGTATCAAACTGGGTGTAAGAGAACTTCATACCTGTGACTCAAACTGTTTTGTTTACAATAGCTCTTGCTAATATACTGCCTGTTCCAAAAATTCATAATTTTTCTATTCAAGATGCTGGGTAGCATTTCCACCAAGTGGTAGGCGGGGGAAGGTGTAATAATAGCACACATATTTATGGACTCTATGTGCATCTGGTCAGCAGTCACAGGACAGAACAGCAGGGTACACATCATTTCTGTATACCATGTGAGCAGCCTTTCAGCAGATGATGCTGACCAAAGGTCTACCCCTTCCCCTGCCTGCCAACCCTGCCCACCCCCCCCCCCCTTAAAAAAAATTGCAAGCTTGTATCTCCACATCTGGGTTAAAACTTTTCCTAGCATATTCCTAATAATAGTAATTTATTATTCATAGTAAAATAAATATTTCTTTTTAATTATTGTCTGACAAAAAGCTGATGCAGCAAGTGCTACAGATGAAACATCAATGAAAAAAAAACTTAGATATGCACGGATCCAACCTGCTCTTCAATGGAAGATTTTGTATTCCAAGCTTGTTATTACACTGGGCGCCAATACAATCAATGAAGGTTATAAAACAGAAATATGAGACTGCTGATAAAGCTATCTGTATCTAAGAAAAGAAATTTAGAATGAAATTTTGCAATTTAAAAAAAAGACAAATATAAAAAGCAAGATAACTTTCTTTCTATTCAACAACAATAACTATAATAATTGGACAGGTCTCTCTCTTTTCAAATAAGATATAGCATGAATAAAACTTTAGATTATCTGAATGTAAAATAGAATATTTAAATATTACTTCGCATGGTTTGTGTTACTTATTTGCTAAGAAAGCAGGAACAAGTGACAGCCTTTTAAAATATATTCTAGGAACATTTCAGCAGTTAGGTGATTAATATTTTTTCAAAAATGCCTCATCGTGCCTGAGAGAAAAAAAAATCAAGATACATCCCACATTTAATGATTGTCTCTCACAAAAGGCAGGTTGCTGGATTTCAAATTGGCAGTAAAGCCTGCCATACAAAAGCAGGCAATATTTGCTGTCATATTTTCTTTAGGTTGTGACATCCATGTTTTACTTTTAAATTCTGCTTTTTTATTTGAAAGAAGTGTTTTCCATATTTCCAATCATATCTTCTTTTGATTTCTTATCCATTTTTTCCCCAAACTGCACATAACTGCACAAGTACATTTGCCACACTAAAAATGCGCTAATTAAGCAATCTGAATGATTTATGTAATAAAAATTTGGAAAACAGAAGCCTGATTTTGCACCATAATTATGAATCTCTTAAAATCTTGTCTGCGTATTTGTATACCAATGAGAAGGACATAAATCACTGGGGAAAAAAGTTTCCATTTTTCTCCACAACAATCTGGCATGCCTGCCAGGTACACAAGGGAGTAATCTGTCGGATGATTGGAATGCTTGATAGCTTCATTCATCTGCCCTGTCACACTCTCTGAGAGCTGCTTGTTTTCTTTTTCCCTCACTGAGGTAATTAAAAGGCCCATGGAAATAGAAAGATTGAGACAAAAACCAATCTAAAATAAACAGTTTCAGTATAAGTTAAAGCCTGGATTTCGTTCAAGGCCCATGTGTACAAACCTTTTTACCACTGGTGCCATGGTCATCACCAAGAAAAAAAAGATTTTCCTCATGCAAGCAAACGTACCAGTGTGTGATTACACATGCACATACACACATATTTCAGTGCAAACATATGCATGTGTGCAAAGCAAACATGCACATGTAGGCACACACACACACACACACACACAATTTCTAATGCTTTGGTATTTCAGCTTAAAAAATGCATAATACATTTAAAAAAAAAGTCAACATTTTATGCAACATTTTTTGTGAATCGGAGATCTTGTAGCCCTAAATATGCAGTAACACTTTGACAGTCAGCAGACAATTATGTGTACATGTTCAAAATAGAGCCAGCTTAACTGTACAACAAATTTGGAAAAAAAAAAACCCATCAGCCTTAATACTAGATACTCGACTGGAAATTCTCTGTGTTTGTGTATGCATGTGTGGTGGGAACTTTATGGTGTGCACGTTCAGGTATATATGTGTAACTATAGGCATCTGCATGCCTACAAACAAGGACTGTGCGACTGAATGAACAGAGATATATGACAAGACTAAAAATGACACCAAAAAAACCCCCTCTGGAACAAACTGAAAAAGGATAAATGTCACCTTGTTTCATTCACTTCCTTTTCCACCTGAAGTTTAGAAGCTAAAATGTTAAACACATCTTTGGATTGCTTGTGAGTAAATAGATAAACAACAGAGATAAATATAATCTATAATACAACTGATTGTCTGCAAATTTGTCTGGCAAACACAATGACACATCACAAGTAAACACATTACTATGCAAACATATGTAAAATATACTGCAACAGATCTATGGCAAACTGCACATGATCTGAAATTTTTACAAAGTACAAGACAACATCACTTCAGAAGACAAAAAGTTTACTGCCATTGTGATTTTGTATGTGTGCTGCGTTCAAAATGCTGATATCTTTAACAGGAAGCAGTAAAAATGTCACCAGATGTGTAGTTTCCCTCTTCTGGGCAGTAAATAGAATTCTTTCAGGCAGCTCTTGGTATGTTATAGACAGCAGTAATTTTTCCCCAACCACAGAAACTTCATTCAAAGCTAAAAACATTTTAAAGAAATTTTGATAGCCGCAACCAGACACTTGATAACTTGGGGACTTAACTAAGTTTGTTTACATGCATGATGCAACCTTAGCAATAATCCTGATGATAGATGACCTAATCGACCTTTAAAAAGAAAAGGCAGTAATAGTTCTTAAGTTGGGGGTGAGAGGCAGAAAATGTGACTGACAACTAATTGCCTGGTAAATGAAATTTCAAGGTTTTACCTTTTTCTGTAAATATCACAAATGAAGAACTTTTTTGTGCCATTACTTGTAGGCCAGTAAAGCTCATACAGTTTCTAAAAAAAAACCATACATGTCTCTCCCTAAAAAGCCAAAACTTAATCCCTTAAAGCTTTGCCCAAGAAAATCAGCAGTAAATTTTCTGCTATATACCACTTTCATCACAACAGATATGGGTGGGGGGTGAATGCTAAAAAGTAGTTTTCCTTACCAATACTGCACTGTTTAAAGCTTTGACAACAACCCAGTTTTATTAGAGATTTCCCACTTCATTTGTTTCCATTTCAAATGTTTCTGGCAAGGTCCTGCACTGTAACATCAAGCAGTCAGAAATATGGTAGTATATGATTCATAATAACCATTCCCTCTCATGAAGCCAACATCATCATCGCACAGGCTTTCAGTATATCTCACAATGTAAGGTAGCTCCAATCTTCAAGAACAATGGGAAGAAATGCAACTCACTACCTTAAAGCCTATGTACCAAACATTAGCAATGTCAGTTGTATCTGCTGCAACAAAGGCAGCCATGATGTGCCAAAATGGCATGGAAACATCTTGGATTTAGACAAGCCAGAACCTACATAAGCATCCACCAGGTCAGAGTTTTCTCTATAGAAATCTGGAACTTACGGCACAACAACCAGCCTCAGCACCATTTTCTACTGTGCTTTTCAGTCTGTTTATAAGATAAGCAGGATCATGATTGTTCTTTCAAAAACTCACTCCGTTCAGGTTAGCATTACAAACACTTGCAAAGACTCTTAGACATGCAACTGAAGGTGCCTTTCTGCTGGATGCAAGTATATGCTCTGCACCATGCTAACCACTGAGAATGCTGATCACCTGATGATCACTGGCCAGTTTTCTTTCATCTTTTCACCACTTCCATCCCTTACAACTTTCGATATGGCTTGAAAGGAAATGGCACAAAAGGAGACCCTTTTTTAAAATGGTAAGCATTCCTCCCTGTTCTAACATGAATTCTTAAAAATTGTTTCATAAAGATTATCAAAACTGTAATATTAGGCATTCACTTCAGATCATGAAATCCATGATTTTCTTTCCTCACACGTGGCAAAGCACACTTCAACAAAGATAGTATCTTTCTTTAAAGCATTTTTCCCCTTTAAAGCCTTTGGTAAATCATCTGCTACAAAACTTGAAACTTGTGTTGTCAGTGCATCAATTTCTAGAATAAGACAAAATTATCAAGGCATACTGATCTGATCAAAAATGGCATAAGTTGCAGCATGGAGGACAGGTGTCTCTCTACTGTGATGTTTTTAACATCTGCTGTAAAACAGGGCACTTGCTGCTATTGAGATCTTCTGCCTCTGACACAAGAACCATCACATCCTCTGAAGAGTCTCTTTTCATTTTTACTTTTTCTGCTGCAGCACCTTCCGATGTGTAAAAGTCAGCTTTCCCTGCAACGGGTCGGATGGCTGGAGGTTTTACAACTTCCTCCAAGGGATCTTCCATATGACCAGTAGAAGATGTAGCTGCTATTTCCTGTTTTCCTACCTTAGCTTTTGGTGCTTCTTGCCCTGGTAGGCTGTCAGCTGACCGTTTTTGCACAGAGCTTGATGAAATGTTGGAGAAATCTACTGCAGACCGCTTGTTTGAACTGGTCACACATGCACAGTCATCTTTCGTGTCGCCAGAATTTGCCTTCTGCTGTGCAGTTTCACTGCTGCAGTCTTCCTCTGTACACAAGGAAATTCTCAGACATTCACAATCTGAGCCAGAAGCTGAATCGCATGGAGTGACATGTGGCATTTTGCTCTTTTTGTCACAGTTAAGCTGTGGTGAAGAACTTCGAACGATGTCGTACAATTCTTGCTCGTTTCGAACAATCCACCTATTTTTATCCACGGATATTATCTCAACCTCTTTGTCAGCAAAGATCAGCATATGTTTTTCATACTTTGGCTTCCGACTGGATGCTTCTATCCTCCATTTTGTCTCCGATGTTGGAGCACTATCCGGCTTTTCTTTTTCTTTTTCCTTCTCAACTGTTTGCTGCTTTTTTACCTTCACGCCTGAACTACTTTTACTTGCTGCTGCAACTGCTGTAGGCCTAGGACTAGATTTCTCATCATTTTTCTCACTGGTGTCTTTGCTAGAAGCTGATAAATCAAGTGGTACACTTGGACCTGATGAGTCAACCGAAATGCCAGGACTAACCACACCAGATATTCCAGCAGCACCAGACAAATTCCATGGAGAGACTGGCATGGGGAAATAACCTACCATGCCAGGAGGAACTCCTGGGAATCTTGGTGCAATTCCTGTTAGGGCAGTAGTACCAAGGCCTCTGTCTGGGAGGGTGTAGTCATAGACAAAGCCACTAAATCTTTCAAGGCCCATCGCCATGGTGGGAAAGATCGCACCATTGACAGGAATTCTGGGAGGCAAAATGTTCATTCTACTAGACTCAATGGAAGCTGCTATAGAAGCATTTCCAGATGTCACTGAAGGTGTATTCTGGCGAGAGGACGAAGGAGTGAGTGAATTCTCTCCCTTAGATTTCCGCTCCTTTGATCTGCTTCCTCGGGCTGTCAGTTTTGGTGAGCTGGATGGCAGACTTTGGTGAGTATGTCCACGATAAGCAGTTTCAAGAGGAGATGTGGAGGAAGATGACTTGGCACCAGCATCTACTGGGCTAGATGCAAATGGTGTAGGTTCTTCCATTTTGACTACTACTTTATCCACAGGACTGCTGACACTTGTACCTCCTGCTGAAGACAGCGTTCCACCAGAAATAATGGGACTGTGGGATGCACTAAAACTGGTACTGCCACCTGTCAGTTGCACAGCAGCAGGGGAAGAGGTGGCAGATGACTGGTGTTCAGCAGACTGAGAAAGCTGCGATATGACATCCTGAAGACTTGGTCGTGAATTATCAGACTTGCCACGGGAGCAAAATTTAGTTGTCGCTGGTCGAGCCGGCTGCGTATCTTGTCGTTGAAGTTCAACACCAAGGAAGTTGGGATGGGCACTGGAAAAGTCATCCTTGACTTTCCTCTTTGCTGCTCCTTCAACTTTATTTAAAACTTTTGTATCCTGAGATGATGTTGATAAATTTGAATCCTTTTTCTTAGAATCCTGATTGAAGTCATCACTCTTCTCACTGACCTCTGACACACTTTCCTGCAGACCTATCTCAAGAGTGCTTTCAAATTCCACAGGACCTGCAACAGGTGTAGAATTCATTTCTCTGCTGCAGGGACTCTTAGGGGGTAGCAAGGCTTCCAGCACTGAGAGAGATGGTTTTAAGTCTGGAACTGGGGTGGAGTTGGAGCCATGAGAGTGTGGGGATGTGTTGCCTGATTTTCCTTCACCACCAGAATTGCTGTGCAGTGACACATCACCTCCAAAGCCATTGCCTGCATTAGCAATGTGAGGCATCTGAGCTATCAGGCGCTGAACAGCTTCACGGTCAATCTGTAGGTCATCCTGAAATAATACAAGTGTGGGAATCATCACCATGACCATAATAATCACCCCCAGTGCTGCTGTTGTTCACATTCATCAATAGTTCTATTTATGTTGGCACCACACTGTGTGTGTGTGTGAGTGCATCCACATGCACACAGGCATGCACGTTGTTCTACATGATCTGCCTATTACTGTCACCTCTGTTTACTGAAAAAAAAATTCCATAAGAAATCCTAAAAATTCAAATTATAGAAATTGAACAAAATAAAGAAATTTGTACTTTGCCACAAAATCAGAAAAAGAAATGATCCAGAAGAAATATATAAGCTATGTAGGGCTTGACATGAATGTCTATCACAATACAAACACCACTCAAGTAATGCAAAAATATAGTGCATCACAGGACTGTACATGAGTACTCACATCCCCCTGTTCACTAAGGCTGTAGCAACGGTCATAACCTCGGCGGTGAGTAATAGCCTTGTCCCGGATGATGCGATTGATGGAGGAGATGCTGGGGATGTTTTTCTCTGAACAAATGTTGTCATGCAGCAGTCTGAACACATAAACAGGCAAAGTATTTTGTTTTCCTTTTCATTAAACCAAGCTGCACAGAAAATCAGATATCTTAACATGGAAGAAATCCCTTGAGCATAAATACAGCAAATGAAACTCACTTCTGTCGAATTTCCCAGGCAAACATCTGTGGATTCTCAGCTTTGTACTGGCGAACCATGGACACAACATCTGGTGTTGTCACCTTGGGCTTGCTCCCACCTATCTGGCCTGGGTTTATGCTTCCTGTTTTGCGATACCTAATAACACAAGAATGCATCACTGATTATCATGATTCCTTTCCAGATATGCTAAATGCTGAAAATAAAGATCCTTTTTCATTTACACTATCAATACCATCAAGTACCTTGCCCAGTACCCTGAATAATGCTGATGTAATATCTATAAATCAGCTTCAGCCTTGGCATTTATTTGCTCACTTGGAATGTCTATTAAAAGTAATGCCAAACTTGCAATGATAATTTGTCAAAGGTTGGCTTCAAAAGAATAGTTTTACACCAACTGAATACAACACATGCTGCCATCCAATGTTACATAATTCCTTTGATGTTCTGGTGGTTTTACAAGAGGTCTCCTCAACTTACTTAATACCACTGAAATATTAAACAATGAATAGACTGAAATGTAATTCTGAAAAATTATGTTTTTCAAACTAATTCACAGACCATGTATATGTTATTGTATGCCTCTGAAATATGGAGACTAAATAGTTACTGTAGAGAAGGTCCATCTTTTTGTTTGCAAAATGTTTTCAAGGGGTTTCAGTGAAAGCATCAAACCAACATGTATAGTGAGACAGGCAGGTGTTTTTTATATTATGTTTGTTACTAAATGTATTAAACACTGGTTGTGCTTGCTACAGATACTTGGTATTCAAAGAAGGCATAAGATAAGCTTTATTTACTAGATACCATGGGGCATGATGTTTTCTGTAGGTTTTGATTATGTCTGACTGTTTCATTAAGCTGGCAATGAGAAATTGTTTCTGAAGAAATTTGGTGATAGATTTGAGGGATTATATATTGTAAAGAATGGTATGCTGGCCTTCAAAATAGCTGGTAGTTTGAGCTGTATATAACAAGTATATCGATATTATATTGATAAAAGAAAGACTTATGCTTGCTTTAGAGTATCAGAAATAAAACAGTAATAGGAACACACAATTTCCAGTAGCTCACCACTGGCCCTTCTGCCCAAGTATGGTAGTGATGAAGTGCATGTTTTTATGTAAATGTCCTGCTTAATCCAACAGGAGAAAAAAAATAGTTCTAGATATTGAAGGAGGGACCTCGTGTTCTCTATCATTTATACAACAGCATCAGTCAGTAATTAGGCAGTTTAGGGTGGACTTTTTGTATTGTTGACGCTGACAATGATGGGGTGGAAGATTGTTGGTGTGTACAGAGGGCAGAGACAAAGTAGAATAGGTAGTTAGAATAGTGGTTGTGTTGGAGGTGGGGAAGAATGAAAGGTATGGGAGGCGTGTAGATATAGGTGTATAGCCTTATAAGCTTTATGTCTATTTGTACTGTATTAATTGTAGTAATTATAGAGTGCGTAAGAATATAGGTGACTGCTTATTTATGGATTTTGACATGCTTGCAATCTGATGCACACATTTTAAGAAGCTCTCTCCTTTCATCCAATATTTATTTTAACGTTGTCAAGCCATGATATATGATGCTAATATAATTATACATATAATTATATATCTATACTAGGTCCTTGCACCTTTGCTGTAGTCAATGCTTGAAGCAATAAAAGATGTCATTGCATCAAAGACCAACCTGAATGGATTTCAGATATCGGTAGATACAGGCGATATAAACCTAACCTGTAAATTTTAGCCTCCAAACCCCATCCGTTAATTAATTATCTGTTACGAGTCGTACTTACGATCAACAAGCGTCACTAACAGTGTACAGAGAATGAGTGACAGCTCGGGTTATTCGGACGCTGAAAGTCTGTATGTTTCATGGTTTTGAAAAACTGCTACTTTAGCACAAGAAAAGCAGACTTTAACATCCGAATAATCCCAACTGTTGCTCACTCTCTCTCTGTTTGGTGTTGACGGCTGTCAATGTTGTGAATGGTGCACTACTGTGACGTAATACACTGTTAACGGCGCTCGTTGATCGCAGGTGCGAATCATGTACTTTGCTAGCAGATAATTAATTAACGGATGGGTTTTGGAGGCTGCAATTTACAGGTTAGGTTTATATCTCCTATATCTACCGATATCTGCAAAAAATGCAAACCATTCAGGTTGGTCTTTAACACAATTAATTTTAACATTGCATTTTATTAGTTTAATATATTTGTTTATACTTAATTTATTCTTTACTTTATGTGTCTGCTCCTTAACCTCAGTGGATGAATACATTTCACAGCACAGCATTTCTTTATTATTGTCGGCCAGTGCAGACAGTATGACCTGCTCCAATTGGGATGTGGTGTGATAAAAGTGCTCTATTATTATTATGATGTCCCTGCCTTACTGATCAGGTAGCCAGCCTCACAAGCCAATCGATTGTTTTCCTCAAAATCTACCACTCACCTGTTGAGAATCTTGCTGACACAACCATGGGAAACCTGTAACTGTCTGCTGACTTCACAAGGCCGGATTCCCTGCAGTGCCAGCTGTAGAATCTGAATGCGCAGGTGGTCTGGTAGAGGCCTGCCGTTGGTGAACTCCCTTCCATACTGGTTCACATTGCGCCCACCTAGAGTAAGAAGCAGATTTATCACTGATGGGAATTCCTAATTGGTTTTGATGCATTAAATCTGTTTTC
This sequence comes from Marisa cornuarietis, assembly GCA_004794655.1. Lineage (NCBI taxonomy): Eukaryota > Metazoa > Mollusca > Gastropoda > Architaenioglossa > Ampullariidae > Marisa > Marisa cornuarietis. Next base: position 3,028,637 of record SMMW01000628.1, read on the forward strand.
TTGTGCCTTTTTGCTCCCTCCATTCAATTACCACCACTCCCCAAAACCCCCTGCTTAATATCAATATTTTTTCCTTCATCTTAGTCTAATGAAGATTAGTTTGGTAAAATGGGCTGAGGAGATGATGTTGGTACCATTATATTCATTTTTCATAAACAGAGTGCAACCCTGATGATCAAACAGGTGCTGTGTGATATTTAACACAACTGTGAGAGCAACAGTTTTTTTCAGAGACTAGTTAAAAAAAAAGAATATTGGAAAGCATTCACTTGTGACAGCCATGCTCTAGTGCACTACCATAACAGTAAGCCTTTGGCAAGATGTGACTGCACACCCTTACTCAGGCAGGTGTTATTGCGCACCTGAACTTATAACTTTCCAAGCATGAACGCACGCACAATAAGTAAACAGCAAGCAGTATTTCTGCCCGAAAATTTAGTTTAGGGCCATACTCTTTGTTAAACTATCCTATAAAGATTAAATCTTGATCTTCAGGGTTTTATTCACTCTGTTTAACCAGAAATCAAAACAGCCCTAAATTTAGCCACTTTTAAATTTAAGGAGGGAGGGACACAGTGACAGTAGCTCTCATGACAACAAAGGTGTACTGGTGAGTAAAGTCAAACATCAGTATAGCATAAAGTATAAAAGCCATGTGCTGCATGCTTGTTATTAGCCATAAAGGCTGAACTTCTACATTACTATGAAAAGAATGGTTCAACGCAGGGAAGGGAGGTGAGAAGCACACACAGTGCTGGATACCCCTAGTGGTCATGCTTCACTAATTGCTTCTTTGGCCCAACAAGTACCCTCACCTCCCTCACCTGGGTTGAACCATTTTCTTTGCTACTGTAGGGGAGGGTAGAAGTTTGGTCTTTAAAGGTCTAGAGGGCACTGCAGTTTTTTATTTTCTAAAGTCTGGGTAGAGCTCAGTGCAAGATTTTTCTATATCCTAAGATTTGGGAGAATGCACACTTCCAAACATCACCATGCACAGTAAAAAAGTCAAACTTGTGACATCATATAGTCCACAGATATGTCTAATTAACATGTAGTTCGTGATCTCTCATCGGCTGTAGCATTGACAACCAAATTGAATTCATCCTTCAGCCAAGATGATTCATGTCCAGCATCATCAAGGCTAAAACAAGGTCATAACCAGGATCTGATATAGGCAATGATATACCTTGTCTTAATGAGTCTGAAGCTGAAGCTAAAGGTGAAGTGAAAGCTCAACCAGCTTTGAAGAAGTTGTAAGACCCAAAACACTGTAGAAATCTGGATGCACTCACCACTGTGAATTTGATAAACTGTGATGGAGACACCTCTGGAAACATCAAAAAGTGCTACTTTCAATAGCCCAAGAAAAGTGCTAGGGCAACAAATGATGAAGAAAAAACCATGGGTCATAAATAATATCACAGATCTCTTGTGACCAAAGGAAAGCACTGAAGAATGAGAGAAAATGGAACTCAAAAGCAGCTTCCAAGTACAAGACTGTAAACAGAAGCAAGAGGAAGAAAATGAAGGCAGCTAACGAGAACTGAAGTGCAGACCAGTGCCAGACTATAGATAAGGAAATGGCACAAGGTGACAGCAAAAAGGACTACCAACTACTGACGTCATCATACAAGAAACCCTTTATGATCATCATACTTCCATTTCCACTGGTGTGGGCCCATATGCAACCTGCACTTCTCAAACATCGATTTGATGGCAGGCACTAACAACAAACTGCCAAGACATTACCAACAAATCGACAAGACAATACAAATGCCATGCATGTGCAAGAGCAAAGCCATGATTAACAGCAACATCAAACAACAGATCTAGGGAACTAGTGAACAGACTACAGTTCAAGAGGGTACACAGCTTAAAGTACCAGAGAGCAACCCTTTCCAAAGCTCTGTTGTCTATTGGCAGGATTGCAACTGCGACAACAGCAATGGCCAAACCGACAGGATTTGGCACAGCAATATCATCAGGTTTACTACCAAGTACAAAATGCACAACTCCCTCGTAATTCCAATCCTACTGTACAGATGTAAGATGAGGACTCTAAATTCAAGACCAAGCACTTGAGGAGGCTGCTCAGAATCGCTTACATGGAATGCAAAAAACCAAAGACTCTGTACAAAGCATGATCATCACCAAAATGGACCACCAAGAACCCCTTCTCATAATAAGGAACTGGAAACAAGCTGGTCTGGTTCAGCAATGTGGACAGAGGAAGAACTGGCTTGGAAAAATAAAGGAGCAGACTGGTTATTCTATGCTGGACCTGCTCACAACCACTTTAGACATGCCTGAGCATGACAGCTGCTACATCTCTCCAGTTGCTACCCTAAGCCCATCCCAATGGCCAGTACTGGCAAAGCAGCATAACCATTCATTAACTGGTACCAGTCAAAAAAGATGAATGAATAAATCTCAATAACAGAAAGAAGTTACTTATTCACATCTTGGGAAATAGTACCTTACACTGAGCAGTCAAAAGAAAATGAAAATTTTCATCACACTAGACCTCTAATTGTAGTATACCATCATTAACTTCTAAAAAAGAAAAACTGTTTACAACTCTTGACAGGAAACATCTAACTTGTCTGAAGCAAAGAAGTATGCATGAGTGGAAGAATAAAATATCTGTGCCTTGTTTGGCCAGATTAACAGACTAAATAAAGATAATCCAGCACTGGGTCCCCATGCAACCTCTGATTTCCTGAGGTTGAAGTCTTCAGAATGTTAATCCCATTAACTGTGCTTAAACTGTGATTTTCCAAACAAAATAATCATAAAACTTAAAAAAAAACTTGGAAAGATGTTGGTTGGGGCCTACACGTAAACACCATAAAATGTTCGTCTACTTGAGGAGAACAAAAGAGAACTAGCACCCTGCAGTTTGCCTTCTCACAACAAATTAATTAAACACATAAAAAGAACACCAATATTAAAAATATATGAAAAAAGATAATGCTTCTCAATAAGAAATACTCAACAGCCTAGAAACAGATCATGGAAAAAAATGATCTGATGCAGGACAAATATTGAAGTTGACAAAAGAACAAAGCATCCCAAGACTCAAAAAATCCAAGTGCGCTACTTCTGAAATAAACAAGGAACTACCTTTGGAAATGTGAAATCTAAACACTCAAAATGAGCTTTAAAGAGACACATGACACTTCCCAAATTAAGATAAAACTATGGAGAAGGTATTACTTGCTTTCTTTTATATACTGTATAAGCATGGCACATTGAAACAAAAACTAAAACCGCATATCCACACACACACACACACACGCATAATCTCTCTCTCTCAGCTCCAAGCAAATATGTTCTTAAATAGTGACCAATAATAACCTGTATCTGCATTCACACACAAATTTACCAACATGACTATGTACATGCCTACCTACATCCACATACCCACACACTTCCTCTCTCTGTATGACACAAAAGCAAAGCCAAATATTAACCCGCACTACCAGAATGTCGAATGCGCCCATCGTTTTTCCCGCCACCTTTCATGTCCTCGTATTCATCATCAGTGTAGATGACATCATTGAAATCAATGCTGTCATCAGATCCCAGGTCTGCAGATTCTCCTCGCAGCGGCTTGCCATCTATCCCAAGCCCCACCATTCCTACAGATGTTGTAGTGGCTGCAGGTGTTGTCTTGACACCCCCTCCAGCAATGGAGCCTGTGCTGCCACCAGTTCCAGCCTCAACAGTGTCTGTGCTGGCAGCTGCAACAGCTGCAAGTTTGGAAGAGAGTTCCAGGGAGCTGACTAGATTGTGTTGCTGCTGAAGCAGCTGCGACTGAAGCTGGATGTAGCGAAGGTAAGGTTGTGGGATCACCAGCTGCGAGCTGCCCTCCCCAGATGGCAACTGCACACCGGAAATGTTCTCGATTGACATGATTCCTGCTGATGCAAGTTTGCAGTCAACGTCTGCATCAACGTCAGGCTCACCAGAGGCTGTTGTTTCAGAGGCTGACTCTTCTGCCATCTTGGCTGATGAGGGCTTCTGGGGCTTTCGCTTGCGTGTGGGTGACATGTCCTGGTGGGGGCTTCCATTCCCGTTGCTGGCCACGTTTTCTAAAGCGCTTTCTGACTTTGGTGATTTTTTTTCATCCATTTTTGAAACAGCACTGCTGAACATGCAGGCTGCATTTCCATTCCCGAAACTCTGCAGATCTTCAGCTCTGCAGGTCCCCTCCTTTCTAACAATCCATTGGTGTGTGGTATTTTTCCACTACTTTTGGAAAGAAGTTATATTTGACCACTAATCTTTTCCCTGATTTTTTTCAAAAAAAAACAAAAACCAGCTAGTTCTTGCTAAATGTATGATGACTGCCTATCAACGGGATTTCTGTTGACAGGTCACTGATGTTTTTCTTTTTTTAAAGGAAGCTTTTTTTTTGCTCTTTTTTAAGGAAGCAGTTTTTCCATCAGAAACAATGCACACATTGCATATTCATAACTTCCTGACACAATCCACCAATCTCCCCATTATAGATGATGTATGCATATCAGGGTTAGTCATTCTGCAGTCTGCTGCTCAGCCCTCCATACAAAGTACGCCCTCCTGCAAAGACACAACCAGAAAATGGACGTGAGGAGTACAGCCTGAAAAACATCTTCACTGTCAAGTCCTCTAAAATTCATGTAGCCAAACTATAGATCCTTTATTTTCCCGTCACACGATTTTTTTCAAAAATAAAATTTTGAAATTTTAGAATCAGCATTACATGAAATGTTACAGCAGAATGCCAAGCTCAAGAATATGGGTAGGTGGGTGCTTTCCCCAAAACAACTGGTACTTGCTCTATGCCTCACCACACCCATCACTAAGTATTCCTCATATAATATACTAAGGTTTGTCACTATTATTCTACCTTAAAATAAGGCCAGACTCAGTGCTTTAACACAATGGGAGTGCACAATTATGGACCATCATTGCAATAATGTACAGTGACAACAACTGATGTGAGCTGGGCCCAGGTTTCAGAAACATTATATGGATACTTATTCAGTAAACCCTGACATAAAACAGACAAAAGATATAAACAGACAAGTTACACATTTCCTCAAGTGTTGATTTTACCCCTACACCCATCCACCCCCACCCCTCACACACATATTACTCAAAGCAATTGTCACTTGTTGACTAATGGCATATTTCAATAGAAAATAAAATATCCATTGTTCCTTTTGCACTGGTCATTCTAGTAACACTTCCTTTCCAAAGCTTAAACTTTCCAAGTACCACTGCTCCGAAAATGGACCATGATTAAGCAAGACCTTGGATCTCTTTGTTGATACTTCCTTGGCAGCTCATTTAGGAATATCAGGAGAAAACTATCTATATTGTAATATAATAGGTAACAGCACTTAATTCTGGAACTGATGTTATAGAAACATATTTGTTCAAGTGTCATATAGGCAAGACAACAAATCAAGGAGTCCCAGCACAGTTGTTGCATCACAAGTCATTGAAACCACCAAGCACAATATCTTGAAGCAATACGAGCTTCATGAACACAAAAGATTGGTATGCAGTCCACACTTAAAATGACAGAATCAAAACACAAACACTAACTGCAAAATGTGGGTGGTGAGAAGCAGAACCATATAGGCATGTCTGCACCCATAGAGATTTGAATCAAAACTTAACACTTGTACTCTTAAAAAACAGCATGTCCATGACTATACACCAAACTTGTTATTTTTAAAATTGTCTGTTTAAATAACACGTTTTGCATGCTAGAAAAGCCAGACAACCCTTGTGGAGTGGTTCTGCATCAACGCTCAAGCAGGTGCATTGAAGAACTTAAAAAAAAGTTTTAGTTGAGTGGTCTAAGAGCTTTTTTCTTAGAACTGTGTACTGAAATGTTTGAATGGAAGAAGGGAAAAAAGCACTACTACAGCTAGCTGTGAAGCAGGAACTAACAAAGTTAAATATAAGGATCGAGTGTTCTCTCCACCCTACATGCTCGTCACAGTTGGGTGATTTTGTTTCATGAGCTTTGCCGCACCCAACCATGCATTGCAGGTGTGCATTACATAGTTCAACAGACCACCTTGCATATGTAGGGCTCATCATTCCCCCTACCTGAATGCCAGCTGTGGCCTATACAGCAACAATAATGAGGAATAACAAAACTATAGTAATGACCTAGGTTAGTTTGCTTAAAGTGTTTAAGATCCTTCTTATAAATTAGAGTCTATAAACTGCACGAGTGAAAGGGCCCTACAGACATTTATTTGAACAGGTAGACTTGAATTCCCATGAAATCTAGCCATGAACTGGTGGCAGCTAATATTTTAACACACATTTTATTTCATCAGATATTAAGGAGGATGTCAACTACTATTTGCTGCATACCTCATTTGACAGCGATGTATCTGAACACACAAGACAACCTGCTTGAAATGGCTACTTTGATTTGTACAAATATATTAATGATTAACAGCTTCTTTCAGGCATGGTAGGTACGACTGCTGTACTGTTCAAATGCTGCCCAACATCCCCATCCGCCTGCCCAAACAGAGATCGGCAGACCTACACTTTAGGGTGTTCAGTAAGGAAGGTCCCTTAGGTAGTGTATGCTGTCACCTTTCATTTTCCTCTACCCCCTTTCTCTCTCTCTCATACACACGGTGACCGGACACTTAATCCCCGGACACTTAATCCCCGACACTTCATCCCCTAGACACTTAATCCCCAGACACTTCATCCCCAGACACTTCATCCCCAAATCGCAACACAACACTCAAAACTGCTATTTTGTGAACTTGAAATATTATAAGAGAAATGTGTCGCATGGTAACTCTGGGTAACTCTGGTAAGACTGGGTTGCGCTGGGTTTACAATTATGTGCGCCGGGAGAGAGAAACGTCCAAAGAAGAAGTAGGCTGAATTGGCCATGAGAATCAGCAACATTGTACAGCGATATGAGGCAATGGATCGTCTTCTGTACCTTCGATCATTAGCTTACCTGTCATATTGATTAACAACACTTTTCATATCTTAATGTTGAAGAACATTGACTTTAATAGCTCACATGAACTGTAACTAATGTTATAAATGTTGAAATTAAGTATTATTTTAATTGTCAAACTTATTCTGATGTTTACATGAAATAATTATTTGAATTTGAATTAAATTTTTCATTCACTTCATAATTTTTTTAGTTGAAATTTCATTTTGAGGATGAAGTGTCTGGGGATTAAGTGTCTGGGGATTAAGTGTCTAGGGGATGAAGTGTCGGGGATGAAGTGTCTGGGGATGAAGTGTCTGGGGATTAAGTGTCTGGGATTCCATACACACACACCCCTCCACTGTGAAATGGATTATGCATGACTGTTGTCCCTTGAATCATCAAAATTCTAACTTAAAATTCTGATTTCAATTCCATCAAAATAACTTACAGAGAATATAATTAAAACATTAACCCATCCCCGTCTTCTCATTCTCTCACTCACACCATACCTGCTTCATTCTTCACCAGGCACAAACTGTAGGCATATATGCATGCTCGCGCACACACATACACACACCATACCTGTTTCTTGCTTCATCAGGTAGACACACACCTGCGCCACCACCCACCCCCATAACTGCTTCTTGCTTCACCAGGCAGTAACTGTAGGTACACGCGCTCACACACACACACCAACAAGGTCAGCAAAAGGATGTACACCAGGAGCCTCTACTAGTTCTGGGCTTGTCAGGGTAGACAAACATTGATATCTGTCGCGGACTGCCCGCCACCCGGATGACAGACAAGGCAGTTTCTCCCAGTAGATTTGTTTTAAATTCAGTGGCTGTACCCCATTAGACTAGGTGAACCAGAACACAGCCAGACGCTAGGCATGCTGCGGGCGCGCAGCTTAGAAAACATACCTTCTCGATGTGAAGGTGTCACGCTCAAATTGTTGTTCTGAAGCTTGCACATACGTGCATGCATGTATAAGAAAGAGAGGCAGAAGTAGTGAGGGAATGAGAAGATTGGATTGTTTTTCTTTTCCTTTAGTTTTAATTGTATTCTGAGTAATTTATTCTTAAAGGTTTACTGCGTTGTGCACTTCCTACGAAAACAACTGCAGCCCATGACCCTAAACTTAATGCTTGCACGTTCTGCTATCAAATGGCCTACAGTTCATTGTTCCCAAAGTTATGTGCGATCACAGGTGTCCAAGCCACTTCTCTCTGTGCACGGGTTCTCTAGACTAGCTAAGTCCCGGATGAACTGTGACGCAACAAGTGTGACAGACACCCGCCTGCACTGGCAGCTGACTCCGACCTAACATAATCTATCGCCAGTCTGACCGCAATGTCAATAATTCAATCACCCGTTTTCCTTGGTCGTCAAGACTAGACTTGCTTGAGTTCTTTTTAGCTTGATGATTATCATGATGAACAACTACTTTTAAGCTTTACTGCGAATCAGAAATGCACGGGGCTCTTTAAAAAAAAAAAAAAAAACGTGGTTCGAAAATTTTTATAAGCAATAAGAGCTTATGTTCTCCTTGAAGACGACAGGAAATATTTGTCATTGGTAACATAGGTGAGGGTCGGGAAAAGGTTAACGGCCTTGATATGCAGACAGCTGGGAAGCAGGGGTGGGGCGGGAGGCAGGACCAACTTCCTGTCATGGACAACGGTGAGTTGTCTCAAATGCACCCACCCACCCAAGTCGCACCACCACCACACGCACCAGTAGGGGAAAAAGGGAGTTAGAGGGTAAGGTTAAAAATAGAGGTGGGGAGGGGGCTTTCACTCTCACAATCTTCCTAAAGTTACAAACAATGGAACAATGGACAGTCTTCAAAAATGAGCACTGTTGTTGAGAAATGCAAGATCCTGGCAGGAACAGTGTTGATAATTGTAGAAATGTCGTAACGCTGACAAGGAGACAGTGTTGAAGTAACAGTGCAGCCTTCTTATTGGCACGTGTGTGTCTACATATATATATATATCATGCTTTACACTTTGGTGGCGGGAACAGATGATAGTTCTGCATGTCTGCACCTTGCAAATGTCCCGGACAGTTAGTCCGCTAACTTAATCTACATTTGTCCAAAAATGTGAAAATTGAAGGTTTTTTGGTAATTGAAATCTAAACATCCTAGGATCGACTCCGATGCAGCAATCAAGAAACCCAATAAACAGTCTTTGCAGTTAGGTCAAACGTGCACAGTCGAAAAATCGTGTTTATTAGGCTAATGAGCCAAACATTCTAAACTGTAAGGTATTTTTAAAAACGCTCACATATTATATAAATTATGGTATGTTGTATAAATAATAATAAGTGAAGCTTTAAGCGCATTTTCCCGCGTGGATGCGAGTTTATGAGCACAAAAGATTACAAATGATTGTCAATCCGATGAAGACCACAACTGAAATTCTCACTCATGCTGACCACGACCAAACCCCTTCAAAATAATAATAATAATAATAATAATAATAATAATGAATGTATAAAAGAAGAAGCAAAGTGTGTTCCTTGTTGAAAAGGAATTACTTTTAATACTATAATCCCCCCTTCGCTTCCCACGCCATTCCATTTAGTCGATGAGGACGGTCACCTTAAAAATGTCATTCTGGTAATGGACTCCTGACCATCCAAAGTTTATGAGCTGCCTGTGTGATAGCCTAGACTCGCTCCAAAGGTCATCGGTCAATGTGTGGCCTAAGGCGGCACAATAAATTAATAAAGGTGGGCTGAGCCAGGCAAGAAGGAACGGCCATATGTTAACTTGAGAAAGAGATCATAGTTACACACAACCTCAACTTCCACATTTTAGTTAAAAAAGAGGCTGATATACAGTTTGGGACTGAAAAGAATATGGTTACGCAGCGCTAGCTTATGTAGAGCCGCTGATGCCTGCTCTTGCTCTGCGCATGACGGAGCCTGAATGATATACAGGTTGCTATAATCCAGGACGGAATCAGCTTGCGGGGGAGGGGGGAACGGGTGGCTACAAGCTACTGGTACACGAAACGCCTTCCTTTCATCCTTACTCCCGAAAATTCTGGAAGTGACGACAGCAACGACGATTTGTCAGGAAAGCACCAGGCGTGGACAGGACTTTTTCTTAAGGACCCTGCAGCTCACATCCCGCCATGTCTATTAAATAAAAAAGACGGGGGGAGGGGAGGATTCCCTCGATACCTTGAGTACGGCGTTTTGACTTTTGTTTCCAGAAAAAGAGTGGGTTGACTCTGGAGTAGCGGAGAGCCGAATGGCTAAAGGGGCATACAGGTTCGATACCTGTATGACTAAGCGTACCTCTCTGTCACCCCACCTGGCTGTGGAGTGGGTACCTAACTCCTCAGAGGGTCAGGGAAGGCAAGGCAACGAGGGAGAAAAAAAAGCTGGCCCCAGATAAGGGTTCTCACGCCTCACTCCCCTACGACCAGAAGGTCACGGGATTACTTTTTAACCTTTTGCCTAGTAGAGTAACACATAAGTGACGAATAAGAACAAGCTACCTGCACGTGGTGCAAGCAGCAGCTGGTGAAAGCGCGAAGAGCACAGGTTTGGTTCCATGGCTGGGCCGCACACAGCCTGCATCCACTAGATAACGTACGCATGTTCTCGCGCCAGTTTCCACTAGTTTATTGTTCCCCGTGTTCGGTTTGCGCTCACAGCTGCCTCACGGGGCTGATCCGGACTCTGAAACTTCTCTCCTGCAAGATATGAACCTGGTTCTCGCTCACCGCATCACAGCGTGCTCACCTGCGTGATCGGTTGAGTAGCCAAGGCTCAGAGTAAGCGGAGAATGCACACCAACACCTTAACCGGACACAGTGAAGCATGTTTGCCACATGCTTTAGACGACAGTCATGTAAACATCTGCCAAACGTGGTCACAAATTCAACGTGTCCGGTTAAAGTCCTTAAAGGGCTCAGCAGCGTGTTTGTGTGTGTGTGTGTGTGTGTGCGCGCGCGCGCGCGCGTGTATGTGCGCAAGCAACAGAAAAAAAGAAAATGTGGAAGAGGGGATGGTCAGAAAGAAAATCCATTAATGCAGCAAAGAGACAAATGGACTCGGCTGCCAGAGCCAAGCCGTAACTGGCGCGGATGAAGATAAAACGCAGCAGACCACAGTCACTAAGCGTGCTCATTGCCTGTGATTACCGACTGCCTCAGCTGATGGGCGAGTGCCTTGGGACCAATGCCTGCATAGATGGCGCTTCTGCTGCCCACTGTGCTGGAGGAGGTCACTTATTTGTTCCGGTCATAATTACGGTGGTGGTGGTGGGGGGAGCACTGCTGTGCACTACAGCTGCTGATGTGCACTGCTCCGCATCAACCCAGACACAACTAAGTCGAATTCGTGTAGCCTCCCCTCTATCGCGATAGCCTCCCTTTATAAAGCGACATGTGCTTATCTCCTTCACTAAAATGTTATACCTTATCCTCCACTATACCGTGATGCATCCCTACACCTTACCGATACTGCGACGGAGGTTTGTTTCCCTATCACCTCTGACCATAGGCAGTCACGCACCGCGTACTGACACCATGTATGTACACAGGTCAGTCGAGATGGACGACAAGCGTGTCGGTGGTCACGTCACTGACAGTTTTACGTCACAAATCCCTCATGACACGCACTCTGGCAAGACAAAGTCAGTTGCCAGCGATGGCCCACAGCGAGCCGAGGTGGCGGCGGCACGACCACCAGGCCTGACAACGCCTTTATCTTATCAGTAGCCACGTTACTGGGCCACACTCCGGTGCGGCTGACCTACCCTACACCTCTACCACCCGTGCACCGCCACGCACCTCGCCGCCAGATAAACGCACGCACGTATGCACGCAAGTCTGTGTTGCCACGGTGGTCAGAACCGGGTGCGGGGTGTGATCGAGGTAGAGAAGCTTATCGTCGTCGGGTGCCTCGCATCCTAGACGTTTGCCCTGACTGAAGAGCTGAATAAAACCAATCCAGCCTGGCAGTCCCACAAGGTTGGGGAGGTCCAATAAGGTGGTGGTAAAACACTCACTTGTCACCCAATACAATAAGGATTGCTAAGTTCTGGGTTCAGATCTAGTCCTAGGGTACATGTACCTGTCCATGACTGTGACACCTCCTCACACGAATTGTTGCCGGGCGTGGGGAAGAGGGTCTCCGGGTACTCTTTCTTACCCTTGCGGGTGGAAGCACTTTCCCATCAAAAAGTCCAGCCAAGGACAAACTCAAAGCCCGTCTCTCTGCACTGCAAGGCTCGATAGCCATGAACGACAACAGAGGGACGGTGCACACGGAACTCAACACACAGGCAACTAAAGGGCGATGCTAGTTCACTTTGAACAGAGGTAATGCACTTAGATCAGAAGGACAACGCACCTACAACCAAACCTGCGATAATGCATTCAGCACACAGGGACAACGCGCTCAAACGGTATAGTAAAACAGGCTTACAGTGCTCTTAAAATTTTGCATTTAAAACATAGGGACAACGTCGTGTAAAGGGTATAGTCTACGTTTTACCCAGAGACAGCGTATAGTCTATGTCTCTGACATGTGTATAGTCTCGCAGGACGACAGCTGTACGTGACCCACTGAGGACTGGCGAGCGTTATCAAGATTTACGGCTGTTCGCACAGGAGCGTGGAACGTCGTGCTCTGTCCCTCGCCAACCAGAGAAGCAACGAACGTGGGACGGTACGCTCTTGGAGCAGAGCCCGACGACGTCAGCAACATCTAAGTAACTGAGTTACCGCCCATCGCGAAAAATTAAAGATTAACAACTGACGACGCCACACGTGTACTGCGGAAATCAGGTTTTCAGCTTAATGCGTTGGACTGAATTATCTAACACTACCAAACAGGCCCACGGCGCACTGAAACAACATGAATAGACTGACACCTGTTACATCCTCACTTTAGAAAAAAGAACTGAGGGGGTTCAAGAAAACAAACAAAAAATATGTACAAAGTTCTGCGCACAAAAATATAGAGGTAGGGCATTTCAAATACCGACACAGCGTCACCTTACGAGTACCAATAATATCCTGGACTTCAAGCAGAGCCAGCCAGGGCATCTATCCACGAGCTTCACAGCAGTTGTCCCACTCTGTTACACTCTCTGACGCACAAAGCAGAACATTCATTGGCTAAACGTCTAATCTGCACCAAAAGTGAGGCGCTTTATGACAAGATTAAACTTCCAACAGAGGCTTAAAATGCTTTGTCACTCCCTCCCTAACACAGCCGCTTCAAAAGGAGGAAGAGGTAATCGTGTTACTACTGTCCATGAAAAGGGAAAGTCTTGGAGAAGGAGTCGTTATCACACATTCCTTGTAATGATAGGAGAAAAGTGGTCGGGTGTGCACGAGGTGTTAGCGAGTTCTAATGCAAAAGGCCGAACAGCAAAACATAGGTACGAGCATCGCCCGATCATGCCTATCTCAGGAACTTGCCAGAATGCGCCTTGTATTCAACGAATACGCCAAAATACGTCTCGTCTGCGCTAAACATGACAGACGAATGGAACAGACACTCCATACGAGGATATATAGGCCAACGCTTAGCCCACCCTTGTCCCTCCTCACTCACACGCATGAAAATCAGGAATGTGTCCCCGTGTAGTACTTCGTTGAGCCAGGTGATCTTTCTCTCTTTACTTCAGGACAACCAAGTAAAGACAAACGCCAACAGATGGACCGGTGGGACAGCAGATGACGCTGACTGTGGCAAGAGTGTGGCGTGTGGCTGTGTGTGCATGCGCACACTTGTACGACTGGAGGCAAATGTAAAGACGTGGAATTACATCTCATTTTCCCTATGGAAATGACCAATCATAAACTAAAAATTACATACAGTATGTATACAAGCAAACTTTAAAAGCAGCGAGGATCTTAAGGTCCTAGGTACAAATCTCTTCGCAGAATAAACACTTCTTTCCAGAAATGACATCTGTTTACATGCCTAACTGTTGAGGGTTATCTCTCGCTACTACACCTTCTTCCTCCCCACACTCACCCTTTATTAGCTTCCCCCTCCCTCGCACAGTACGAAATCGTCACAAAAAGTGGGCAGATTTTTCTTATGAAACAAACCAACTAATAAATAAACCGCGAAGCCACAAAACAATGAAACTCACCTACCCCCCTTTAGCTACACACTTTCCCGAGCTTACATCTCACAAACAGACTCTTTACCTTCAAGGACCGACATGCGAGACAATGTTTTGAACCGCAGCCATCGGATCTGTACGACCGCGCGATAAGGCAGTCGTGCGCTGCACTATAGCCAGGCACCAAAAGGAAGGAAAACAATGACCATTACTTTAATGGTCACCGAGAATCAGCTGCACCGCGTAATCCAATATCATTTTTTTAAGGCTTTAAAAAAAGGTTTTCCAGCAGTTTGATCATCCTAATGCTACATCTGCTGGCAAACAGAAACGTGATCAACGAATAACTGATTAAAACTGTGTGGATTTCCTGACAGGTTAGCTGCAAGTTTCCTCGGAAGTCACAATGGCTCATTAACGAACTCTGAAGATCTAAACTATGACCGAACATGGTGCTGTAAATAATGATGAACTAAGGTGGGGAAGGGAGGGTGGAGACTGCCAATGAAACAACTAGCGCTGAAGCCAGCGGCGGGCGGTGATATTCTCAATGAAGTTCCGACAGACATCGACAAAGCTATCAATGAAACTCAAAGCTTGCAGCTGAAACGCTAACGAAACCACAGGAAAACGGGCAGCTGCTATTTTCAACGGTCTGTCGATCGCAAAAGTATTTTACGCAGAAAAAAAAGAACGAAAGAGAAAGGAAGAACAAAAATTACAAGCTTCATCTAATGACGAATTACCTGCTCACAAAGAATCACCGACTTAATCTCATGTGCGATGTTCAATCGCCGTGGGCTAGCTGTTAGCTGCCAGTGTTGTAGACCTTGTAAACTGCGTGCGTCATTGCGCACACACAGCGTACAGAAACGCACTTGGTTGACCGGAAATGACAATGGTTTGTGGTTGGAAAAAAAAACTGCGTTGACCTAACTCTGTCGGGTCGCTGCACTTCGCTGGCTCTATTAGTACCGGAAGCGCCATGCTTGAAGACGCAGTTGTTTTTTTTACCCGCTGGCAGGGCTGCACAGCGGTTACTCCCCGCTCCCCTCCATTTCTGCAACGTAATCCACATAAATCAAGTGCTTTCAATGCTGGCCTATGCTCCTTACAAAATATGCCTTTTTCTGGTGCACAAAGACGAAGACTAGCACTTCCTGTGAATGAACTGTTGCAGAGACACGTTGGAGGTCAAACTAGCATCCCCGCATTCCGTCCTCACGTCAAGATCTGTAATATGGTACGGACTAGGTACAGAGGAAGAGCATAATCCACCAATTTTCTACCTTGCACCAACTCAAGACTTATTCCCAGGTTCTAATCTTCCATCGCTGCGCTGATAATCTCCCTTTAAACTGTCGGTAGCGAAGCGTGAAACTGAACCGCTATGCTCTGTAGTGGTTCAATGTCTTGATCAGAGAAATAGATACGCGAAAGAGGTAGGTACATCGCCACAATTTGCCTCACAACGACCAGCCCCTCTATCCATCACCACTCGGGCTTCGTGTGTGGTGTACACCAATCGAACCGTCTCCATGCTTATCCACAATTAACTTTAGCAAGGTATAGGAGTCGTATCCCTTGTCACAGACACAATGACTCCCCATGCGAAAACCTGGAGGTGAGGGTGTGGAGATGCCCGCTTTGCCCTAATCTGGACGTCTGCGCACCTGTACCGCTGTTATATGCTTCTCACCTGTACCAGGGACAGAGATTAACCTGTGAGCACCTCGCAAGATGGACCCTTACGGGCAATTGTCTGCTAGGTGTCTTACTCTGATCTTTACGCCCGAACATCCGACACCCCTGAAGTCGCAGTTTTCGCCGCTAGCAAATCGCTTCAAGAAGAGGATGGTTGAGGGGTCACGACCCATCGACATACACTACTGACTTTACCAGTTCAGAGGACCAGTGGCAGGCAAATTTTACATTTGTCTGGGAATTCTCTGTTATATACGATGACGCGCATGAGGACCTTCAGCAAATTTGAAAACAACAGTTCTGTTCTGAGTTTTCTTAAAATGCACAATCACCGAACAATTGTTATTAACCATATGACATTATACTTGAACACTGGAATTCCAATAAACTGACCAATCTGTTTAATAAAGTTCTTGCTAAAAAGGAGAAAAAAAAGAAATAAATTATTGGATCAATGGGATTTCCCATACATCGGTCACTCGGCATTATTAGTATCTCAAATAAATCCACCCGAAGACGCGAAGGAATGATTCTACTCTTCGACCAGGACCTACAGAACACAAAGCTACAGCGCCTGTGCGGAGGCGGGGGCGGAGGTGAAGGTAGCAGCGGCAGGGTACAGGTTCGAGTGCAGGTGAATGAGAATGAAAAATGCGGTTGGATGGATGGATCGAGAAAGTTTCGTGTTACCTCGCTCTCTCATTTTGGTGGTGTGTAAACAGAGGAGGGAATGACCATGAGTGCAGCAGAGGTAATGAAAAAAAATTTAAGCTCAATGACAGTTGTTGATTGTTCACGACCCTGGAACACATGAGTGAGATGGGAACAGAGAGAGGAAAAAAGGGCAATGTAAATGTTTTTATTAGCTAATTCTGGTGATAACTAATTTCCTAGATTAGTCCTATCTGTACTTGCCAGGGCAAATAATTAGAGCACGCCACACGCCCGACTTAAGTGTCACAATTTAATTGGCCTCCATTAACACCCTTGCAAGTCAGTGGTCGAGAACCATTTAACACTATTACCCCCACCCTTCACCCCATACGCAGGTGGACAGGTTTTATAGGATAGTGTCTTTCCGCAACAAGCCAATTCCAGCGGTGTTTGAAGAAAGGCATATTCTATCATTCCATTCCAGAAAGAGGGGAGGGGGAACTGTGATATATAGTTGTCAACTTTACGAAAAATAGCCCCTTTTTGATATAGGTCTACGTCGGCCTCTCTAAAACAGCTTTGGTCAGGAGCTAAGTGATTACTTACGAGACAGCCAATTAGGCAACGGGCAATAATTACAAAAACGTCTACCGCTTAACTAGTTACAAAAAATGTTCTACTATTCTCCCCTCCCTAAAAAAATTAATTTGGGACAAGTACAAAAAAAGACAAAAATAAAATACACAGGGTTGGTCCCACAGATCGAAACAGTTCTATCACACATTGACTTGGGTGTCCAGATGGAACAAACGAGCGACAAAAGACTGTGGGAAACTGCGTTTCACTTTGTCTACAAAACTCGCGTCGAGTTTTTCGGGGTTCGTATCCAAACATAGGCAAGCGTACGTGGCCAGACGCGAGCCGTCCGCCCCACCCACCCCACCTCAAATTCCCGAAAACCCTCCGTCTCGACGTAAAGCCAGGTGTGCGAGTCATGCGCTGTGCACAGGTGCTTCAGCTGTTCAAGAGAGACGGCGCGATCTCTCTCTACCCTTATACCTCGTGCGCCTTGCAAGGATGTGAAGTCGAGTTAATGGAGGGTTAAAATGTTCCAATGACACATTCGAGCTTTCGACCACAAAAATTAAAAAAAAAAAAAAACGAAGAAGACAATGTAACGATGACGCCGGCCAGTGACTTGCATGAATCCATCAGCTGCTTCAATAAATAATTTAACATTATTTACGAGCGTGCCGAGGAGAAAGCGCGACGTTATACAGCGAAATCATCCTCGACAGTACCGACCTACACACGCACTCACCGCCCTTTTGCACTTTTAGTAAGGAGGCCCCAAGGCCCTCACGCCGGCCGTGAGCAAAAGTCCACATCGACCACAAGGTGGCGTCAGCTGAGAAAGTGTCTCACGTGGTCCCATTTGTACCACGCGGCAACAAAATAAATAAAACACTGGTTACGTCACTGACTTGCACGCGCAACTCTAACGGACACCGTGACCAACACGACCCTAAAGGACAGCAGGAGCGCTCAGCGAAAATCGCTGGAAATAAAGCACAAGGTATCATAAAAACATGTTCCGGTGGTATTTTATGACAAAGAGGCATGAAAGATTTTATATTGATATTTTTCTCTTAAGCACGCCGGGATTTGTTGAGAAAACGGGAAGTGACGAAACGAACGTATTTCTAAAAATAGCACCGTTTGCACTATCATAAGTCGAAGAGAAAAGATGCAATACTCGGTTAAAGAAAACTGACCAGGACACATTGTGCTGTTGCTCAGAGAGAGTTAGTTTGTACTCATGGAGTGCCGATGTTTAAAAGCTTATATCTTTAAAATTAAGGATCATTATGTACTCTTATTTTGGGAATTATTATTTTAAAACGAGTTTAACCCGATCATAAAGAAATAAAGTTGCGAGCCAGTTGACCTCTAAGGGCTGGCTGGTTGGCTAGCCTCCACCATATCCGTGCTGCCCAAAAGTGCAAAGCATGCAAGACATTTGTGTGCACGTCTAACACCAGTGACGAGCAGCCAGGAGACTGGGAATGAGTCAAGCTATGGAAATCGCAGTGGACATCCGACTGTAAGGCTTTTTTTTTTTTTTGAGGGAAGGGGTTAAGCTGCGGCAAGCCCTGGCCTCTCCACCTGTTAAATGTATAAGGCACATCTAGGGATGCGAGCATTTAGAAAGCTCAGTTCTGGATGTAGGTATTACCCTAATAATTCTCTGGCTAATGTGCAATAACGGTCACGCGGCATTTTCCCACTGGGTTTAATACGATGCCCGGACATAGCAAATAACTACAATTCCCAGCTATTAGAACAGTTTCAACGTGTTAAGAGTCTTTTAAAAGATGGATCAGCTCTCGCGACAGGGACAATTCACCAACAAAGAAACGACGCAGCCAGAATGGCAGCTCATTAGCCTTGCTTTCCCGCGAATTCTGTTAGAAAATGACGACATCACGTAATCTCCTTTGGGTTCTGTGACCTGGGCTCAGGTGCTCAACACGTCGATAGGCTATATCTGAATGGCCAAAGTCTGCTAGCTCGCTTATATTATATGCTAATGATGCATGAACGTTTCAGCTTTTCATTTTGCTTTAGCCACCCAGCTAACGTCTATCAACCCGTACCTCTGTTCTTGTAAAATAGGTGTTAGTTTTAACATCTTCAGTACAAATGCAGTGATGAATAAGATATACCAGTGTGAAAAAGAGGGGTCGGGTCAGGGACCGCCGCAAGCCGAATGCTGTGAGTTTATAACAGACAAAAAAAAAAAAAAAAAATCCCATCAAACTGATGTCTATGAAATTAACCCTGGCGGTCTATATCCCCATCGCACGCTGCACCACGCGCACACCTCCCCCTCTCTCCAACACATAGATTCTTCAACTAAAGACAGTATTCTCTCCCTCCCCCACAAAAACAATTGTTTTGTCCTCGCAGATTTCCCATATGGACACGGAAACTGGAAAGGAGAAGGGCTAGGAAGGAAGAAGGAAGGTGTAAGTAAGGAAGGAGAAGGAAGAAGCATGCATGCAGCACATATCACACCCTGTTCGCACTGCAAATGTTACATTAGAGCTAGGGATACAGTCTGCACTAGTTAGTACGCCAGGGCCACGTCTTGCACATACACAGGGGCGTCTTTGACAAACATGCTGTAAGAGAGGGCGATGTTCTTCCCGCGATGACTCCTACTTGAAGATCTTTCTCTCTCACACACACACACAGAGAAGCGGAAGTACACGTATAGTGTCGTGCTCTGTGGGTTCTGTACCTGTTTTATCCCTGGGGTGGTTAAACCATTTTTTTACAACTCTAATCGGGTACCCAAAGCTTTTTTAACCAATCAAAACGCACGTTAAGCGACAGAGTATGAAGTTTACAGTATAACGAAGCGCTAAAACAGCCAAAAGTGACGGCGGCGAGGTTATGTTATGGTTTCACTTAATACTGTAATACTGGTGTAATTTGAGTTATTTGTGTGTAAGAGTGAGATTCAAGGCTGTTAGCTCAAAGGTCCGTACACTGCTCTCCTTCCTACTATTACCACTCACCCACCCACAAACTTAACATCCTCATCATTTTGTCTTTCCCTTCTTACATTACACAAAGTGGGCACGTGTATACAGACATACAGAAATCCATACATAAAGACTAACGACTTCGACTCTGCATGGTAAGGACCTGTAGTGCACACATTATTGGTCATATCCCTACACTGGCGATCGATAAGCTATTGGTATTGTCTTTTTCATTGTGTCTAAGTCAATCTTCCACGCTCGTACATTTTCCAAGGCGCACATTCCGTGTCCCCGAGATAGGTTAGGAACAAATTTTGGTTAGTTCCGCACGCCGATGGTGGTGACCCAAGCCACTCCCATGGTCTCTGAACGGGGAGATGACCTACGGCGGGTGGCAACGAGCGTGAAGAGGTTGCAAGGAAACGTCGCCAGGCGCTAACTACACAGCCTAAAGACCCTTATCAGGCCCCCACGGCCCAGGCAGCACTTCCATCTTTAGAGGAAGGAGGGACCAACAAAGGTGTGCAAAATGACGTCATGACCCACTGTTCACCTGTTCTACGTCTTCTGCCTCGGTTGATGCTAAAAGCAGCTACGTGGCGTTAGCGAATGCTCAAGGAACTCTGGTCTGTCTCATCAAAGACAGTTTTTAAAAAATGAAAAAAAGTTTCTGAAAAATGAAAAACATTTTTATTATGTCCTTCTGCTGAGAAGTGACGGTTTAAAAAAAACAAACCCATGCTGTGATGATGAAGCAGCAACAGCTAACAGGTCTGCGCTCACAAGGACATAGTTTGAAACTTCCTGTCATTTGGAACTGTGTTTTGCTCCAGATTTGCGAAAAAGGGCAGCCTCCACGACTTTTCTCCTACATCCCGCCATCACACCATCACTGTTTCCTCTTCCCCTTCTGTTTTCTTATAGAAAAAGCTGAAGAGTGCCAGCGGACAGAGAGGCATTGTTAGTTTAGCCCTCACAATATCTTTGTTGTCCAAACACTGCTTCACTTACAGTATTCCGGAAGACGGTGCAAGTACCAGTGTGCAACTCGAGGGCTGGAAGGGGGTGCGTCCACCGCCTCCCCGAGTATTGCCACTGTGACGGCCCTCTTCATTGAGATTATGTCAGGTCGTCTTAACGGTGCCTAACCGTCCATACCTTTGGGGCTTTAGCAATGTTACCGTTTCCCCTTACGCTTCCCCCAAGGTTCAAAATTAAACCAGCCTTCGTGGTCATCTAACCAGCAGTCATGTTGTAGCTCGAGTCAAATATCTCTCCCCTTCTCTCTATTTTATGATAATTTGGTGGCGGAGAGGTGAAGAATTAAGGAGGGTGAATGGCGACCAAAGCTAGAACTGATCCCACCATGCTCCGCTTCGCTACAGGCACGTGTCGACTCCGATTTGCCGTACGGACGATCCCAAGGAGTTGAGTCCCCGGAGCCATGGTTGGTAAAGTTTTTCAGAATTGTGTCAATCTGACGACGAAGCGTGGGATAGGGTACTGGCCTTCAGCCTGTCGCTCATTACACGAGAAGAGCGCCGCAAACATCTGTACTCCGTGCTTCCTCTTAAGTGCACACTCACGCGCCCGGCAAGCCCGCCTATGTCACTACGCGTTCTCTCGCTCTGGTGACGGAAAGACGTGACAGGTACTACGGTCTGGTCACGCACTCACAAGCCGTCACCAGTCTGCCACGCCGAGGACGCTGTCCTTGGGCCGCCTACGGCACCCAAGTTTTACTTCTTCCTGAATCCGCCATCTCCCAACCCGTAAAAATTAAAATTACACAATTTAATATGGGTGTGAAAACTTAGAAGGAGAAAAGTCTAGACCTAGGTATTACTTTCAACAATAAAACAAAAATTACTTCACCCATAATTCGCATTGGTGGCCACTTCTTGAAATATTTACTCATCACCACAATGCCATTCGGAAGGTAAATATATTACACTTTCTTACAATGTGTTTAGCAACATTATATATATATATATTATAACAAAACATACACTGCCACTTTGACAGACAACTCCATAACCTTAAGTTCAAGGTACCCGCCTTTAGGACCAGGGGGCTGAGAGCAAACCTGGGGCCTTCCCTCAACGCGGTACGGGACACCCCTGGGGTCTTGATCGTCTCGAGAGTAGGTGGGGACGGGCCAGCCTAATTCCGGACGGATTACGGAGAGAATAGGGTAGTCGTGGCGCTGATTAAGGCCGGCTTGACTCTATCAAGTAGCCATAAACACGTGCGCGCCTGATAACAACACTTTGCACCTTCTCTGTGGTAGGTATGTAAAGCAAGTCTCCACCACCACCCTCACAGCCTTCCCCTCACCCTGCTCACGCAGACGGTATGTGTGTGTGTGTGTGTGTGTGCGCGCGCGCACGTGTTTGTGTGACAGTATGAGACTGGAAAGGGGGGGGGAATAACGTTGAGAACAGAGGAAAAGCGAGTAGGTGAATGTGCGAATACGAGACTGGAAGGGAAGGGAGGGCAGAACAGATAGCAGGGCGACGGACTGAGAGGCCTTCTAAGCAAGAAGCGGAATCTACGCGATCGAACAAAAACAAAAAAGAAAAAAACCGGAGCGAGGTGGGAGGAG
Organism: Marisa cornuarietis; assembly: GCA_004794655.1. NCBI lineage: Eukaryota > Metazoa > Mollusca > Gastropoda > Architaenioglossa > Ampullariidae > Marisa > Marisa cornuarietis. The sequence goes on from SMMW01000628.1 coordinate 3,051,241, forward strand.
CGGTGGACATTCTACGGTACTACATGCGCTGCTCTACACGCTTACCTCCATTTGTTTGTGCTTGCTTAACTTGGAGGCTGCTTGAGTGGGGACAGTTCGTTCAATAGTTACCAGACAAGTCGATGGCCGTGAAACGCTGTGCTAAATCTTGCTCCAGAGCAACCACAGGCCGCGACCATGTTAACCCCCCCTCCCTCAACACCATCGACTTTAAAAATGAAGCAACCGAGTTTTACACAGCGACAACACACAACATAAGGCTGAAGCTCTGTGATCAAGCGCTATTTAAAATGGGTAATCGTACAAACTAGAACATAAACGCACATTTGAGGTGATCGATTGAAGTGACGACCACCTCACAGCATGCACGCGAAAATAACGGTCGTTTTCTTAAAAGGTTAACGTCACGATGAGCAGTGGTGGGTGCAGCAGCTCACCTGAACAAACCTGCGGTCCTGGACAGGCAGGGCGACTAGCTAGCTTTCCTGCTATTACACCGGGGGCGTGAGAGGGGGGGGTATTGCTTCAAACATCGCACGCGCCTTCCGTCACTCTCTCCCCCACTAGAAACAGACGCCGAGATGAACTCAAAGGCGACTTTAAGGTGCAAGGACACGTGCAAGCTGCGATGCTTGGACCCTAACGTCTGTACCGTTCAACGAACGGACGTTCCCGCAAACACCCGTCCTCTCTTAATAGGAATCTCTACTGTCCTCACTCACCGTCATCGACTTGTCGACAAAAGCAGTCGCTGATCCTCAGGCAGTGAGTGTTCTGCCCCTCTGCACTCCGCTTTCCTCTCTCTCGCTATAAAGAACATCCAACCAGGCCTGTCTGAAATCTCCAACGTCAACTGCACAAACTGCCCTTTCCACGCCGATGGCACGTTATCTTTGACAAGACTGCCGAGTTTCCGGGGTCACCGCAGTTGTTGGGCAAAGCTGACTACACGGCGAGCGGATGCAGTGTGCTAGAGCAAAGCTGGCCAGCCGATCGACACCTGCAAACAGCACAGTTCACGGCGTATCACTACACATGTTTGTTGTTGTTGTGGCGGCGGTGCTACTTGGTGGTCGGGGGTTGGGGGTTAGGGGAACTGTATTGTTTTTTAACTATGTAAACGATGTCCTGTTTTACGCTTTTGTCGACGGGTTCGATTCCAAATTATTTGCAGAAATGGTTGCAACGGCATAATATAACGGGGTGAGACTTCGGGTGGGGGGTTGGGGTGTTGAGGAGGTTAGGGGCTCGGGGTGGGAGGCGAGAGGAGGAGACGAGGAGTTGGCAGCAGTGTATTGACGGTGTGCAGGAACCGTGACTGATGCCCCCAGACCCGTCTGCACGCTCCCCCGACTTTGCACTGATGCATTTCTGCACACTCCACTGGCAGCGGTATTGCCAGACCAGCCTGAGCCATGCTGGGAAGGGAAAGGTTTATTTTTTCTTCTTTCTCTCCCCATCTTTCTTTCTCTTTCACACACACACACACACATAGAGCAACGCCGTATCTCGTTCTACTTTACCACATCGCCATTTTGTTTCAACCGCTCGCTAAGCTTTAAGGGTGCCTCTCAAAGCCCTACTGCCCTCACACACGGGCAGTAAATTATCCATTGTGACGACTACTTTTTTTTTTTGGGGGGGGGGAGGGAGGAATGATCCACAGGATGATGTTCAAACTGCAATCTGCGTTGCTCTTTTGCACTGTTAAAAACGTGTGCCAAATATTTTGCGTTAGCCGGTTTCACATGGGTAGCGGAACTTTGAGGCCACCAAATGCCCACACCCTGGTGGACCAGTCCCCAGACTGCTTTATGAACGAGGAAACGAAAGTTGGGTCCAGCATTATGATCCTAGCCTCACTGCACTTCCTACATTATGTCGGATACGCTGCATTTTCGCCCCCTTCACAGTCCCCCCACCCTCCCTCTTCTGTCCTCCACCCCCGGTAGATACTTTTGTGGGCGAATGAATTGTTCGGATACAGGGAAGAGACACTGCTGGAAATACTTCAAAATAACAATAATTTACTTAGTTCCTTTCTGAAAAAATGACCCCTAATGTTTCCGCTGAATCCAAGTCTGAAAATGCTAACGTCTTTATAGAGCGACGCGGCACGCGGTGGCGGCAGCGTCACGATAAGCGACGGAAAAGTTTATGAGCGGCATGTTTCGCGCCGCTCGTGCGTGCAGTTTGCCGCTAGGAAAGGTAGGGGTGGTTGTGTGAGAAATAACTGCACGGTGAACTTCTTTCAAGTGTGATACGTGCAGATGTCAAACCAGATAACGTGGCCGCAATCAGCACGGTTACTTCTGGGACAGGGGAGCGAGCACTCATCGTATGGAGGTTTAATCCTCACAAAAGCAGTACTTACAGCTGGGAAGCGATCAAAGACGCTCTGCAGTCCCCCTCTCCCTCAACCTACTCCCTCCCTTCCAAAAAAAAAAAAAACCCACTCAACAAAACGACACTCTTCTGCTTTCTCTCGCAGACCCCTAGCCGTCTCCCCTCCCCCAAACTGTCTCTAACGACATCGACGTGGCTATGGCATGTGAGGCGAGATAGCAGCCCGACAACAGGCAGACCGCTTGCCTCGCTTGGTTTGCTGGTCGGTCTGCTGTCCCTGCGCCTGTTGACTTGTCAGCCACAGTGGCGATGCCCTGACACAGCCCCGTGTTGACACAGGCGATGTTTGCTCGCTCTCTCCTCCCCCCCCCCCCCCACAAACATTTCACACACCCCTCACATCCCCCACCTCCAACCCTCCGAAACCCCCTCCCGTGACTAAGCAGGCTCAAGACGTCCACCCTTCCACTGACTGCGATGTCATAGGACGCAAAATAATACTTTACCGTATAATGACTGCTAAAAGTTAACCGACGTATCATGACCAAAAAGAAAAAAAAATCGCGTATATTATTATATACGTGCGTTGTTAGTCACGTGGTTTTGCTGGCGGCTCACACCTTGACTCTTAAATCTTCCTGCCGAGTTGCGGCGAGTGACATCTCATCCAAGCGTGCACCTCTACCATAACTCACAACCAGCAAAACCTCCCCACCCCCATCCCCCTACACACCAAGTTCTTCTCGTCTCTCTCCCTCCCTCCCACCACCCCCAATCCTGCAAAAAATCACCTCTCCTCGGTCCTTATCGCATCCAATCACTTGCTTGGCTGGCTGCGCGTGACCCAAGCGTTATCAGCGGCCCCACTATACTCCACCGATACAGTACACCCTTTAGCACACTAACAACTGCAGCTTTTACTTCAAACGAAAATAGCACACACACGTCACGGTCACTACACGGTCGGGCATTTTTTTTTTAGGTCGTCTCTTTTTTTCCCCCCTACCTTCAAAAAAAAAAAAACCCACGTTGTTCGTGTCGCTCACTTATCGACCAACACCTCCACCACCATCGCAAGCCCTCGCCCAACCTTCTCCACCCCAAGATGCCCGTCAGCGAGCCAGAGAAAGGAAGGTCGCTTGTCACAGCGATGCAAGAGAAACTGTTCACGCTGCTTCGGCTTCATCGAGCACGCTGGAAGGCCTCGCAATTACGCATCCACTAACAATGCTCTTTCCCACCTGACAGCATGCTGTTAATGGACAGGTGCTGAGGACGAGGATTTGAACCTTCCTTCTCCACCTCCACCCCCCACCGATTAAGGCCCCCACCACAGGAAAAAAATAAGTTTCTTTGCGTTCACTGCTCGCGCTTCCGTTATTTCTCTCCGCCGTTGCACATTTTCTTTTCGAGAGAATGTCTACGTTATCAAGGATGGGCACGTACCATCAGCCATAGTAGATTGTGGTCTACACGACTCTCACCAGTCTCTCGTTCCCTGCCTGTCAAAAACGCCTACTTTGAAGATGCTAATAATGTTAAGGCACGACTGCCTTAAATTAAATAGAATCAAGTAACTGGCCAGAACACATTAGAATCATTTTAGTAGAGTGCACACTAGATAAACATTTGTTAATGCCACATATTTGACAACATGCCCGGTCAAGAAAGCCCTGTAGGTCACAGGAATCACCAAAACCGAGACCCAGGAACAGCTTTGTGACTGGCAAGTCCTTCCAGTTGTAGCTGTCTAACCTCGACAGTTGATGCACCATTCGTGGAGTAGCTGAGCTCCTTGCTGTCAAACCCATGCTCACCATGTCGGTTCGAACAGTCCTGCTGTGACGCAATCGATAAGTGCGTGCACGTGTTCCGCTGAAAAATGACTGACCTCGCCGGCCGTCTCAGCTCCGTGTAAGTGACGCATGAGGATCGGTCCTCAGGTGAATACCAACATCGCCTTCATCTCTCACCTACCACCCAACAAAACAGATTCAGCGGGTGTATTAGCTCGCTTGACCCAATGTACTATCTAGAAGCGGGCTGGGTCATAAAAAAAAGTAAAAGACCTTTGTGTGGCGGAGGCGAGAGTTCACCTGCCTAAGACATTTCACGCCGAGCAGTCACAAAAAAAAAAACCCCGAGGAGAACAGCACGAGGACTGCGCAGGGCAAGTACTCAGTCACTTATTATCCGATCGCCTTCAATCCGCGGTGTGCGGCCGTGTAAATGGATTCTTCAGAAACATGCGGATATTGAGCATTCTCACGAAATTATGGGTTTGTTTCGGGGTGCGTTTTGTAAATGGGTCATAAAGAAGGCGTACTCGAACAAGTGCTCTCATCAATCGATTTTGCTACCACTTAAGAAAATACTAAGCACAGTCACACGGAAGAGTGTCCGCTTTAGGTGCACCAGATTTGCTGAATGGGAAACACTTGATTCATAGCATGGACCCCACTGGACTGAACAACAGCGAACAACAGGTTAATAGCTACAAGCCATTGTGGAGTTATGAATCTGAATGGCCAAATCAGGGACGCTCGAAGATAATCATTCTGCATTATGTCTCTGTGCCTCTTATTTCGAAAAACACGCTTCCAGCTTCCTTCTCAATATAATGCTGCTGATACAAAGCCTGCTAAGGCTATCTCCTTCCACATCAGCTAAGGTCATGTGTTCATGTGCTTGCATGTGTGTGTGTGTGTGTGTGTGACAGTGAGAGAGTAACAAGAAGTACAACCATGAAAATATTTCAGTTTTAAGCAGCAAAAGCAAAGTATCAGACAGAAACTGAGAATTTGAGAGAGATGCAGGGTCAATCAAGCAGGTCAAGCTATGTCTGGATGACCTGTCAGTAAGTCATGAAACAATCTTTAAGCCGAAATGCTCTTCTCATATGTTCTGCTTGGGTGATGTGGGAATTTCCTCTATCTACAGCTGCATGAACGATTACTATTAGCCTGCTATTAACCTAGGCAGGCAATGCAATAAGGGGGAGGATTACATCATGGCTTCTGCTACAGATTAAAGGTCAGTCACAGATGACATTTTCTATCACAGCTGTACACTGATACCTATGCTGACTGAAGCAAGAGGTCATAAACTGCTGCTACTCTTGGATTTTCTTCGCTCTTTGGAAGTCAGGTTCTTTAAATTAAAAAAAATTGCATGGAAGAGCTTGTAATACACTTATGAATTTCTCCGTGCTTGTTTTACAGTAAATCGTATAAATAAATCAGAGTGTTACGATGTGTGTGCTTTTTCCTTAAGCGGTTTGCAAATCCACACCATTTGTCTAATCCTGAACAGGTTTTGCAGGAGTCCTCATTTTGTCAATGGCAAACTAGTAGACTGTACTGAAGTATTTTGCTCCAGAGATTCTTTATTTTAATGTTTATTTTACCCATTATGTTAACCGGTGCTCCCAACTAAAAGAGAAAAAAAGGATTAATTAACTAGGCAGAGCAAATTTTAGTGATGTCTACAAAAGACAGAAACAGAGTTGCAACATTCCAATGTTTATCCCCCCTTTCACTAGAAATGCTCAACAGTGACTCCCTTCCCTGTTACTCTTTAATCTGGTCCAATAGCACACAGAGCATCGACAGTTTGGGCAAAGTGACCTAACCCTTTCTACTAACTCATTAAATCATCAACTTCTTACCTCTCTCCCCCCCTCATCTCCTTACTAAATGAAAATGCACAGAAGCTCATTTCCATCTTAACCAGTCATCTTCAAGCAAAATTAAAATCTGCTGGGATAAAAATACCCAAAGAATAAGTTTAATGAACAAGCTTGGATATGTGAATGGCTAATGCACGTGTGTGCACACATAAAAGTTTATTATGTAATTTGTTTTGGAAATTTATACAAAATTATAAAAGATCAAAGTGTCATCTTAAGAGTTAAATTCAGTTCAGCTCATCTTTTTAATCCTCTTGGTTCAAGATAAAAATGAACATTACAATGACTGGCTTATAACTGAAGACTGCAAAGACGACAGTAGGTGAAGTCTGTTTTTTATTATTGCTGCTCTGAGATAAACATTAGACCAAGAAACCTAGACATTTTTGGAAAAGAGAAAACTTGAACTTTGCAAGAAAAAGTAATGAAAATCGCCTTGCTCGTGCTTCCCGGCAAGGCCACGATCGTGGCTTTTTGAACCAAGAGGGGTACAGATGACATCACTGAAATATTTTAAAATCTTTTTAATATATCCTATAAACATTTCTTCCACCAACTGTGTATTGTGCACTGTTAACAAAGGGAATAGATTTGTTCAGACCGTCTGCATATCAGCTTGATCTTTATATCTCTTGGTTATGGGCAACTAACAAAGACTAATTTTACCACAATGCTAATTAAGCTCCTGCATGGTTTCATGTACAATCTGCTTCTTTTACATAAAAATTAAGTGGTCAAACACTTAAGGTAAATCGGACTCTCTTTATACAATTGCATTTAAATTCATTAATCAGAATTTTACAGATAAGAAAATAGGTGGTAATAACAAAAGAATCACAAATGGCATAAAGCTAGCATCTGGTTTTCTAAAAGACCTGTAGAAAAGCATGTGGTGAACTAACAAACCTGTGAAAGAAGGGAAGGGTAGGGAAAGGGGTCAGTATGCTGACAACACTATGCTGAAATCTCGGTGCAATTCAATAAGGAAAAATGAAGATAAAGGTGCAAGACCTTTATTGCCTCAAAGCCACTTTACCATCTATTTCTGTAACAAGATGTAGATCAAAACCAACAGTTCCTCCATTACAAAGATGTTAACAGACTTCTTCAAGTCCTTCCTGAACTTCCACAAAAAAAGAAAATCCCTACCCTTTATTCTGTTCTTGCCATGTCACTGATGCATTTGTGCACATGTGCATGCATGTCTAAATGCCTTTCTCTCTCTCACTCTCAGACACACATACAAACTAGTGAATGCAGGTGCAGAAGAAATGCACATCCCATGCAATTCATGCTGAGTGGAGTGAACAGAGTGTTAGAGCCGGAAAAAGCAATAATTACACATGAAAGCTCCCACAAGCTGTGTGCAGTATTTTCCATTAGCACCTCATGGCTGTAAACTAACACAACTCAAACATTAAACCTTTTTGGTGTAGCATAGAGACAATGACTCAGTACCAAAAGACACTGTTTCCTGTATGGTAAATACCATAGTAAATAAGCATGACCACACTAAACATTTTAGACATTTATTATTTCTGTTACTAAAAGCAAATCACTTAACAACAAAAATCATTTTCAAATCAAAAGGACAAAGACTTTCTACTAAAAACAACATAAAAATAATTTCAATAAATGCTGCTTATCAAAAGGATCAGAGACGAACTGTATATGGCATTAAATGTTTGTTATAGGGGAAAAAAGAATTTAGTTCTTGCTGTCACATATGTTCAGTAACAATCATCATTGTTTAGTCTTCGGACTGTAACTCTTCCTGCAATTATAGAATTAAGAATTTTTATTGTTGCATGACTTTTTTGTTTTACTGATACAGTAGCTACATGATTCGTAGTGAAGTGACTATTTGTATGTTTCACATCAAGTTAAACATCAAACCTCTTTTACATGGCTGACATGCAATATCCAAATACATGTAACAGTATTCTAATGAGCATGAGTAAATCATATGAGAACAGCACACTATGAGTAAAGTCAATGCCAAAGCATCATTCACAGGAACAAATCCATTCCATTGTCAATATATTAAGATAACAGAGGGCATGTAAGCCCCATGAGGTGAAAACAAGCATACTCCAAGATAGCAAAACAACTAAGCCTCATGAGAATGCCCCAAGATGCCAACATAAGAATGTCTCAAACAAGCATACTCCAAGCAAAACAAGTATGCTTCAAAATGTCAACACAAGCATTCTTCCTTTTGACCAAGCTCTGACTGTACAAAAGCTTTTTCTGACTCGTTGAAATCTACTATGAAATGTAGGTGAAGAATCAGAAAGGATTGTAATCTCTTCTTTTGTAGATACTACTATGAAACTGTTCAAAATGATTCTTTAGAAAATGGTCATTAATAAGTTAGCAAAAGAAAATAGGTGTCAAGTATGAACATACAGTGAAATCTCAATAAAACCCTGGAGATAAGGATATAACTACTCCATTTCAACACTGACAGATGAAACAGCTGTGCACCCGACGCACCACAGAAAATCTTCTGGGTTCAAACCTTGTCGTCCCTCAGCGATTTATTGGAATGTGCGATATTTGCGGTGGCTCAGTGACAGATCTCCACAAGACCTGCGACCACTACTAAGCGTGGGGAGGAGAACAAGAGTTTGTGGCGTTGCTCTTTGGGCATCCGAAGGCGTGCCGGTGCCGGCGGCTGGCAGCGACCAGCCAATCGTGAAGTGCGATCAAGTGGAAACGGCTCCATTATCGCCAAGGGACTGGAAGGTGGGAGTGACGGGGGAAGGGGCGCACACGGAGGGAACCGCGAGAAGTAGTAACTGAAGATGTAGAAAGAGAAAAACTAGGAAGATAATGGTTCCTTCGAGTCGATTACCCACTCATGTGTGTGTGTGTGGGGGGGGGGGTAGGGTGGGAGGGGGAGAGCGCGCGCGTTCGTGTGCGTGCGCGTGAGCGCGAACAAGAGGCTCGCGCATACAAAGGCATTTGGGCACCGCGAGGCTTGCCACCAGCTGCGCACCAGAAGCCTCAGCCTCATCATCAAAAGCTTATCCAGAGAACAGCAGGCTCAAGAACTTTGGTTAGAGAGACTTTAATAAGGCGTTTGCCCTTAGACAAAGCGTTTATACTCTGAGAATTTCTGTGTGTGGATATGAACATAACTCCCCACCCCCACTCTTTTTCTTCCTGCCTCGTCTCTACCTCCTTTTCTTCCCAGTTTCCCCACAGAGTTGATATTTCTTCTGATGCATTCCTTCACTCGCCCACTTGTACTGAAGTGCGTACGCTTTGCCCTTTGACACAGGTGTCCTCCTCGCACCATCTTCCAGCTGATCACTACCCAGTATTTAGCCTGCAGCCCTAAGGCAATGCAACAAGCTCAAGACAGATGCACCCAGACTTGTCCTGGCTTGTGACATAAGTTTTTGTTTTTACCCAACGAAGAGACAAAGCCTCGAACAAACAATTAGTCGGGTCTACAAACAGCGCCACAAGCAGGCAAGACATTCCTAGTGGAATCAATAACTATATTTACCGACAGGCGCGTGGTGCAGGTGCGCGCGCAGTGTGAAAAAAGGAAGTCGCTGCACCTACCGGTATGCCGAAAGCGGCGACTGGCTCGTCTGGCTGGTGCGGTCGTGCGCCTCACCCCACCGACCTTCACACCCCTTTACCCCAACTCTTCTAAGCCACCGCTGTACCTGCGAGCCTCTGAGGAAAGTTTAATGGTGTTGAATCTCTGCGAACTAGGGATGAAGAACCACTACACAATCTCGGATGCGAAATTATAAATATCTGTCACACAATAAAGTGCAAACGACTGCAACGGTGCATACGTGCTCAAAGAACGGAAACAGCATAGACGTCATTAAATGTGCATCGTGTGGTTTGCTTTTTCTGGGCTTTTTTTAAACAAGGAACAAAAATTTAACTGGGCCCTCCCCCTTCAAAAAAAAAATATATATATATGCGATGTAGATATAGATTCTCTCTCGCACGCGAGCGCACACACTATTTCTCCTTCATGCTCCGTACGACATATAGCATTGCAAAGATATAAAGTCTGTGATCCCTGTCAAGTTCACTTGATTTCCCTGTGCGAGCCTGAGGCGGCCGCCGAAATCACTTCAGTGGAACAGTCAATAAGTGGAACCCTAGCCCCGCGTGTCGCGCTGTTTGCCTGCATTGGTTCCGTGTACTCAAAGGCGTGACTATCTCTATACACTTTCCCTTGGCTCTCTCCAGTATTATTCCCAAGTTCCCTCGACAACAAGGGGGATGTGCGTGTGTGTGTGTGGGGGGGGGGGAGATTAGGTAGTGTGAGACAACGTAGAGGGAAGCAAAATGGCGCTAGGGAAGGGAGGGAAAATGAAGGGAGATGGCAACGAAAACATTGTGACCCCTAGCTTTCCCCGAACTCAACTATTCGACCACAAAACCTTCGACGTAAGTGACGGGGCCTACTATTTTATGTGAAGGAGGTGAAGTTACCGCCACTTGTCCCTTCTGTGGGGTACTTCGTTAAGTGCTCGACAAAAAGGTCGTCATCGAAGGCATCGCTAGATGATACTTAAGATACATATCTCAACTCCTCTGATGGACGCTGTTAAGCGTGCTTATTCAGGTGGCATCGCTGTTGTAATCATCTAATCGACCGTAACCTGCAAATGAAACAGGGGCCTGCCGTAACTTTGGACACTGGCTCGCTCGTTTAGCGTCCGCGGATGCCTCGTCGGATATGCTGCCCACTACATATTTCCTATTACTTCATATCAATTTAAACGCATCAGCACAAAATGCAGGAGTCTAATCGAGCATAATCGAGCGCACCTAAATTCTAGTCGACGAATAAATAAGCAGCTGAAAACGAATCCAACATGCCGGCAGCCAGTTTTTCGTCTTTTTTTCATATTTTTCAAACACTTGTTCCGCAAGAGCTCGAGGATTAAAGTTTCTCCATTCCACCCCCACCCCTCTTTATCCACAAATCCTGCATGCAAGGCGAATCACTTTCTCTGCTACTGACACGATATCAAAGACCACAAATCGGCAGCGCTCTCTCTCCCTCCTGCATCCCTCCTTCCACCCAACCACCATCACCAGAACCACCATAACCAGCCCCCCACCCCACCTCTTCCATCTCACAGCTGAAAGACCCAGGGGTATCGGTTACCCAACGCGGGGTGAAACCCACCTTCACGCCGTTGCATCGAACAACTGCACCAGGCAAAAATCAATCATTGTTCACTCTACAGAAAAAAAAGAAAAGAAAAACCTCCTTTCCCTCCCTCTTTAAAAAAAAATCGCCAAGAATGGTGGGAGATGGGAATTAGCCGGGACCTGCCGCATGTCTCTCCCCCACCACCTCAACCCCCACCCCCCAATTCCCTGTGACGCCAAGAGCTGCGGGTTTGCAGAAGCGTGATACCCGCTAAGAGCTTTGTCTCGTCGCTCAGCAGCTGTCTGGTCCTTCGCTGGAGACAGGGCCTCGAACCTCGACGAGGCCACCAGCTCCCCGTGATATCTCGACAGAATGCGAGCAGCCACGCCAAGACAAGACAGTGGCCAGCGGAGCAGCGATGGCACCAAAGCGTGACAAACACAACAAAGACTCTTCTCCTTTCGAAACAGAACCTTGGATTCTAATAGCTGTCCATCTTTTTCTATATTTTCTTTCTTGTAAATGTTCATCAGACACTCTAACGGTTCGAGCACCTATGTGAAGCGGGCTTAACAGAGTTATAGGCCCACACTAACACCGTGCTTCCTGACTCGCCTTTACTGCCCCGAGCTTGAATGCTGTAGCCCTATGACCACTTTCTCTCTTCTCTCCCCCCCTCCCCAAACCTAATGGGCCCCATGCATAGAGTACGGTGGCATTGGACTGGCCATTGCACCTAGCCCTAAAACACATCATGCGTTTTGTTTTTGGAATTTTTCTTTCCTTCCTCTTGACTTTTGTTTGCTTACTCCCTCCTCCCCCACGTTTTTAAAACCCTTTACACGAAGCACCGGCTTTTCCTTGGCGCCACTGAAAGGCGTGTCCCACGATCGCTTAGCGGTTATGTCCCCGTTCTGCACATGCTCGATCGGGTTCAGTTCCCAGCGCCAATACGCTTGCTCCATACCTGGAAGAGGTGCATGAACGTTTGTACTCCCTTTTTTGCGCACATTAAAGTGTCTGCAAAGTTCACTGAGCGATCAGGCTTTGCGAGTCCTTGTACGGACGGAAAAACATGACTTACGAATGCAGTAGTCTCTTTTGTCATGAAACTGGTGTGTGGCGGGGTGGGGGTAGGGGTTGGGTGTCCTTCGCACTGTCGTGAATGTCTTCCTATCATGTCTCTTGCGCCCTACCTGTGTTTCAGGTACGTTCAGTGGATGTACCAAACTTCGTGCGTTCCACAGACGCCGCGGCCAACTGCTGTTGTCTCTAGCCTTTTAAAACGCCGACTGGAGTGGGAAGGAGAGGAGGGTGGGCTGACGGGACGGGTCAGAAGCGATATGCATGCGAAGTGGTTGTATGCTGAACACGGCAAAGAACTGCATGCACTCAGTGTGGCGTGTCTGTTCCAACCCAGTGGTGTAAACGCTGGAAAATTTCCTTGACCGCTCACGCAAATTATGAACTCGTGCATAATTCATCTGCGCTGTATGTGTATGTGCGCGCCTGTCTGTGTGTGTGTGCCTCTGTAGAAAAAAACCCAGCCTTTATTGGCAGCCTAGTCCAGGGCTAGGTGGGAAAACAAGGCTAGCCGGCCACGCTGAACGTTTCTGTGTGATCTGAGTAGGAAGCCCCTCTTCCTTTGTGCACCAGGTTGTCGAGAGGTTTTGTTCGCTTTGTGCTCCGTTCGCCATGAAAGCAAGTTAGGTAATCCTTTGTTGTCTCGTGGACACCATGTGCACGACCGAAACGCAAGCAACAAAGGCCCATCAGCCATACTGTCGTCTGATGGCGAGGGTGTGGAGTTAGGGCGTGTGCTTTAAATGCTGCCATGGAAGACAAGTCGAATTGCTCAAAAAAAAATACAATAAAATAAAAAATGAAAACGCGTGTTGTTAAAATAGAAATAAAACAAGGTTTGATTATATTTAAGACATTTTATTTTTAAAGATTTTCACTTTCTGTCGCTACGAAAATTTTGGCAGTATATCTCTGTTGGAAAACCAGATGTGGCGCCATCACCTAAAGCATGTGACCAAACCAGCGCGCGGACGACGAAGCTCACTATAAGGCTAGGTGGCTGGCTCCAAAGTGCCAAGACCATGGATCTGGTAGCCTGCAGGGAAATTCACCCTCATCACGCCGGTGCCCAAGCTCCTTCACGGTTGCCTTGGCAGCGGAGGAAAATCCCCCTAGTGCCTGCTCAGCAGCACGGAACAAGAAGATGAGGTCAGGCGCTCAGAGAGAGAGAGAGAGAAAGGGGGCTGGGTGGGAAATGCAGAAAGGGGCGTGATGGAGCTGAAGCATGGGTTCGGGTGTAAGAGGTGCTAGCCAGAGGGACAAGCCCCTTTAAAAAAAAAAAAAACTATTTCTTTCACCATAATTATATCGTGTCTCCCGGCTTCAGACATTTGTTGACTCCATGTCCTGGGCATCAACCGTATGCATTCAAAAGTGACTGCATTTAAATTTTTAAGACGCGTGCGTGTGCATGCACACGAACTGGAACAGTTGATGATGAACTAGTGACTTGGCACTGCACATTTGTTCAATGAAGCAGCGACAATTCCAAGTTATCTTGACTGAAGAAGTAATATTTCGGCAGCTGTATGCACACATATACATTCTCTGTAAAACTCTGATCTTTCTATTGTCGATTTTCCTAGACTGGTATGGAAATAGGTGTGTACGCATGCGCACACATACACACACACACACACATATGCTGTGAGAACATTAATTTATTAATGTTCTTTGAGCAGGGGCAGATGGGTATTACTGTAATTGTGTGTGTGTGTGTGTGTGTGGAGAGAGGGTGGGGTTTATTTAACTGTTTTTTCTGTCAAGTTTAAAGGTATAAAATTAATTAAAACTCACAGACTTCTGTCCTTCATGATCGCCCCTCCGCCAGGCAGTTAAAGATAATCCTGTGAGCTCCAACTCTGCAAAAGATAATTCTCTATTAACAAAGGCGCGCTGAACAATCATCAGCCAACATACATGATCCAATATCAGGGGCAAAATATACTTTTTAGTCTCAAAAACCTATTTTCTTTTTATGTTATGATCTCTGAAATGTAGTAGTGAATCTTTTGTCCCTGACAAGCTGTTCTCTCCTCAGTAACTTTGTAATTCATACCTGGCTTTACCCAGCAATGCAGACGGCTGGATGTTTCAGAACTGTTTTCTCTATGCATCACACAACCTCAAATACTCAGCATTTTTCAATAACCAGGGTACAACACCTGGAGCATTTATCCCACCTGGTTTCAACACTTACATTCACATGCATGTTAGCACCCACTTCATCGGCAATGTAGCATTTGTGGGAGTTTTCATGCAATACCAATCATACATTACTCTTTAGAATGTCATCAGTTTTACCAGTACTATGGAGCAACATTAACTTTCCCAACTTGCTGTCAAATCTCCCAAACGATTCCGAACAAGGTGTACAATGAATGCATGACGCTTACCTGAAAATCTCACATTACAGCCCATATTATGTACTGGCTGTCGGCATCACGTATTGTACGGTGCAGTACAAAACTGAGCAGCCTATGTTTGACCCACACTCGGCACTCGACAACGAGCGTTGACACATGAGCAGCGTACCATGACCATCTTATTGGCACTGAAGAGAAGCGTGACGAGACATGGCTGTTGTGATGGTTAAGACCACGTTCCAGCATTGAACAAAGTCTCAAAATTACAGCGTGCAGTCAGTCGTTTCATCTAGTGGCGGGCGAAAACAACTTTTACGGAGGGGAAAAAAATCAGTGTTGTTTAGTCTGTGTCTTGAGAGGGACTGCCTGAGAGGGCAGACAGGAGGAGTAGTGGGGGTGAAGAGGAAAACTGGGTGGGTGATGTGTGTGAGAGGAGGTGGGAGCGAGGCCAGGCGAGGTGGGCGAGAAAGATTCAAACATTGTAAACGCATTTCTCGACAACGGGCAGATGTTCAGGAACACAATGCCTCCATGAAACCATGGTAACAACAGCAGCAGTCAATTCAGACGACGACAGCCTGTGCAATCAGGCACAACTCGCGCGGCTCGCACAGCCCACTGATCTGTAGCCAGACACAATAGGTCACGCCCGCACGCACACACGCATGCGCATATGCGCGCACACGCCAGATAATTGCACGCGTGGGTTCTTTTATTATTTTTCCCCCTCAATAGGGTGAGGGGAGGGGGTCAGATATATGATTATATGATTATATCTCTCACTCCGGCTGGTGGCTGATCCAAACTCACTCTTCCGACATTGCGGGCTCTCCAGTCGCTACCAACCGTCACAGGTCTCACGACGTTAACTTCTGACTCCCCACTCCCTGCCTCTCTCCTCACACCCCCTTCCTACCTCCCTACGGGCCAGCCACAGCGACTGATGTCGGAAAGACGACGTCGCCGATGGAATCACCAAGATCGCGAAGGCTGGAGAGAGAGAGGCCTGAGGGGGTGGGGGTGGGCAAGAAGGCATGGCGATGGCTACAGAGCAGGAGGGAACGACTCCCAGGCCCACTGTTGTTAAAGAGGATGGGGATGTAAAGAGAGGAAAAGGATGTTGGGGAAGGGGGTTGGAAGAGGAAGAGTGGCGCTGGCTGTCAAAGCTTACGGTGTTCTCCGTGCAGGCGCGTTTGCTTGACTGAACACAACTGTCAGGACCTGTGGCTGCACGAGCGGTGAGGGAAGAAACCTGGGACCTACTATCGACAAGCCCAGTCGCCTCGGTAACACTGTCTTGCCGTCAGCTCCGAGACTGCGATCCTTCCACGCACTGTCTCCTCCTTCCAAGAAGCCGTATGTCGTGCTCTTTCCTTCCATGACAATAATTTTTAAATGATACCATTATCATTTTATAACCATCAGCATTCCTTACTTTATCCAATATAGCAGGGAACGTTAGAGGCTAGCGGGGTTTCCCCACCCAAGCTATCGTTGAGCTCCTCTTTACCCATCCACTGATCAGGTGAAAACACAAGTCCGCCAAAAGTGACTGTAAAAACATCGTACAATTCAGTCGTCCGTTCGTTTGAAAGACAAGTTAGTCGTTCTGCTATCGAGAGTGGCCGAGGCAGGAGGGGTGTGCCAGACCAGGATCGTGGCTACACTGCACGTCCATGAAACCAGTAGTGCACAGGCCCTGCTGCAATTCCCTTCACCCCCACCCACCACCAACATAGCTGCCCACATCCACAGAGCAATGTAACCTCGCCCTTTGTTTCTTGGCTCCACTCACCGTCCCCTTTTTGGCAGCAGGGCGCTGTGCCCGCGTGACGCTAAGGGAAAAAAGGGGTCTCCCCCGAAAGGTGCGATGCCTGCCTGCAAGCGAGAAGGGAAAGAGGAAGTTAACCAGTACAAACACATGGCACGACAGGGCCGAGAGAGAGAAAGAAAAAAATATTCTGCTCAAAACGGGAATCTGCTGCTAACCTCACCCCACCCACCACGGATGGTCCGTGTCAACCCAAACAGCTCGCCCCTCAACCGGGTCTCAGACTCAGGTGCTGCTAGAAGCTTGACGGCAGGAGTATATGCTATCGGGCGTGCCGATAAAACGCATGGTTTGTGTTGCAAGCGCGTGTGCCGTTGAAACTTGTTAGAAATTTACGGTCTGTGAAAAGTGCGAAAAAAACCCACACTTCCACCTGTAAAAAATACCTGTGAAATGTGTAAAGCGTACTGCAAGTAAAACGTGTACAAAACTTGTGGCCTGTGATCTGCGTTGAAATCGACAGCCAACCCCCTCCCTCTGGTTGCATCCAGCAGGAGGACCGATATTTGGTCTCTACACGCAGTTTCGCCTAAACAGGTCGACATAAAACAAAACAAGAGGCAGCACTGTGCGTGCCCATGAGCAATCCAGAACCAAAACACGTTCTTCACCACTGCCCAATGAAAACCGCCTGGAAAAAGGAAGTCGGGCGTGAGTGGGGGTGGGGTGGTGGTTAGGGAGGACGAGAAGCAGGAGACCGAACAGCGAGGTTGGCCCTCTGATGTGCGACTCGCCGCTCAGTCTGTGGTATCCACTTAACTACGCATCTTCCTGACGCGGCTGAAAACGAAGAAACGAGGCAGTTCATGCCAGAACAGTGAGGACCAAAAAGAAGAAAGTATTTTGAAAAACGTGTGTGCATGGGCGCGCGTCCGCGAGTTCTTTGTGACGAAGACGCACCGAATCAGAACCGCCAAGGTGACCAAAACATTCAAAACGACAAGTTCAAAACTACAGAAACGCACAAAGAAAATAGATCCAGGCTGCATCAAAAAATCGTTGAACAGACCTCAAAACTGTAACTCGGAGATTTAAAAACAGACATATGACGCGTTATTCAGTCTTGTGTGCTTAATAACATGACGAGAACCGAGTGAAGTGACCCGGAGTGATCCTTTCCCTGCCTAAAAAGCCATATCGCAGAAAGAAGAATTCTAGTCGCAGAGAACAATAGAAGCAATGTAAACCTTGTCCTCATTATCTCTAACACTTGAAGTGTTTTGTGTGTGTGTGTGTGTTTGGTGATTGTGGTAATGGATAGGGGAATTGGTGTTTTTACGCCGAGCCAGCAACTACGGCTATATCACGGCAAGGCAGCCAGCCATGTAAACAGATGCCACATGCAGAGAAAGAACAGCGTGCCCGAGACGAGAGCTGAACCCAGGACAGCCAACACTCACTGTATTGGTGACAGGCGCTAGCCATTGCGCCCTACTGAATAGCGTAGCTCAGTAACACAAGCACCACACATCTTAGATCTACCTATTCTGTACAAATCCTCGCTTACTGACTAGCTTGACAGTACGACATAAAATAAAAACAAACGCTACAGGTACGTAGTAACAAGTAAAAGAAACCATACCTACTGACTAATGCCGCCTTGAGAGTAAGGCCGGGGGACAGGGCAGGGGAAGGGTGATGGTCACAGGCGTCTTGCACCGTGCATCAGCAGCACTCGACAGTTCTGTCCCGCCACCGTCAAAACTCGTGTTCTCGCGAGAAAGAGGGAGGGCCAGAGAGAACAAGCGGGGCCGATGCTGCGTCCGTCCAGCCCGCCAGCCAGCCAGCCCCTCATTAAGATTCTGGGCAGGCCAAAGCCCTCTGCGGCCTCAACCGTGGCTTCACGGTGCGCTGACTTCCATAATGGCCCGGCGTTCAGCAGCACGTCCTGCGCGCCAAAAGGTACCGTTAGGTGCGCTCGCCGCCCAAGACTGCAAAGGACCGACCTTTAGCACGCTGGATGGGCGGGGACACGCTTGTACACACACAAGCCGTGCATCCGTATCCGTGTTTGTCTAAGTGCTACGAGAAAGGGGATGGGGGGAGGAGGGAGAGATTGTCGGTAATGGTGAGGTATCTGAAAGAAGGGGTGTGTGAAGGAGAAACTGGTGGAGGGAAGGACAAAGAACAAGAGTGAGAGAGATTAAAAAAAAGAAGAGTGAAGATGGTAAAGTGCGCTGTTAAACCTGTGAATCACTCCACGATTCGGCATGCAATGACTGCACACTGGCGCCATCGTAGAGGCCATTGTCGTGGTCTCTCTTGGTGTAAATGTTGCGCAAAAAACCAGCTCGTTAAAATGTCTGCTTCTAAATCGCCCCTTCCTCTTCCACCCCTGTCAAACCCCAACGTCGTCTGCTAGTACACCAAACCTCAGCATCCCCCTCCCTCACCTCCCAACTCCTTGCCTTGCATCGGAACAGTCGGATGCATCGGCACTACCCACCCACCCAGCCTCCTTCCCTACCTTACAGTCCCTTTCCGCTGACAGGGTATCGTCTTCCCTGTCTTCATTGATCGGAAGTGCCCGTGCCCACAGGGTGTGACAGGGCATATTCATGGCTGGCCAAGCGTGGCCAGGCCGGGCCCAAACCTAATCCGTGACAAATCAGGCTCAACCAGCACGGACAGCACCGGTGTCGGTGCAAGCTCGCTGGGCTGGTGCAGTACGAAGATGTACACAGTGTGCAGTGGGGTATTGTGTCCTACACCATTTCCTACGCAAACAGTGTGCACTGCTAGACACGCGGATCCTGCAGTAAGTTTGCTATCAACGTGCACGTATTTGCTGGATCTCGCACGTACACCTCTATACTAAGCATGTTTTCAGTTTCCCCTTCGTTTGGTCTATAATTCTGATTATTACAAACGAAGAGCGCTGTTCAGCGTCTCAAGAACGACTGTTGTTAAAACGCTTTCCAAATAAGTTACAATACGCTCCCTGCTTCATTAAAATACCATGCACCGCCTTTCTCGCCTAGTTTATAGTTTATGTATTCAGCTACATGAGCGAACAAACGTTTGACCCTTTACTAACCCGCGTCCTGAAACACAATTCCATTATGTTCCTAGATTGAGGTGACTGCACTGGGCGTTGAGTAGGCCATGCAGGTAAGCAGCCGGGTGTTAAAAGTGTTCAGCATTAGCTTTAGCAACTGCGACAAATTACATGCATGAATTTTGGCAGGCAGAAATAGTGTCGACTGATACAGAGACAATGTGCCTCTGCTCTTTCCCCTTACACTGCACCAACCCCACAATACGTCCTGCATCTGACTGAGTTATGGACTGGTTGAAAACCTTAGGACAAAACTACTGCGAACCTAAGTGCGAGTGTCAACATCTCCAGTCTTCACATGACTAAGCAGCTGCGACCCATGGCTAAATGCAAAATAATGTTAGCGCTGTTCTTTCTTGTGCTTGAGTGTGCGTTCTCTCTCTAGTGGCGAAAGGAAGAGAAAGAGGGTTCGTACGTGAGAAGCAGGCAAGCGGGCAGACCCGACAATGTGTGGATAGCCTGGCAAGCCAATGGGCTGTGCAAATTACTTCAGTGCGACACGAATTACTTCTTGTAATGAGTGCATGCATGCCTTCGTGCTCACACAAGATACATTTCTCTACAGCACACTGCGTGCATCTTTCAATTACCTCTCTTCAGAGGTTAGAGAACAAGCAAAGATGGTATGGATGGAGAGCTGATGTACAAGGGATGCCAGTAAAGACACAGGTGAGGAAACGAGCACAAGACCTGTATTGGAACGTGTGAAACTGCGACGCTACGCAAACGTATTTCAGCAAACCGCTACCGCACGCCAACTATTTACGACTGTTAAAGTGACAAGAGCGACAAGACTGTCAAGAAAGACACGTCGATCTTTAGCACCGTCACATGATTGCCTTTCTCACTCCCCCTTTTTGATGCTAAAATTTAGACAAGCAATGTAATTTCCCTCGTTCCCTACTCCAATCCTGTTGGCAACCTGACGCTAATACAAGACTGAAGTACACAGCATCCTCTTCACCCGATGATGATGCTGGTTGCTGATATTGTCAAATTGGTGAAAGATGTCCACGTTATGAAATTATTAATGGATGATCTCGATTAACTCTCAACTGAAAACGATAACCTTGTAGCCTTATAGCAGGGACTCGCAATAAACGGACAGCATGTCCTCGGAGTGCACCTAGCATCGCCAGAACCTGCGAAAACGTCCCTCAAACATGGCGTCCGATCGTAAATGCCGCTCTCGATGAAGAACAGCGAAGGCTATCTCCAAACTAGCAGCTCCGTTAGAAGGCATCGGAGGGCAGTAGAGCAAGCATGGCAAAACTGATCCGTGCTAATCCGCTGCGGCTTATTACGGAAATTGGCGTCCTCGTGCCTTGTTCTTCGCCAGATCCCGCTAGCGAGCCGTCTGCTTCAGCCACCCACCGACATGGCATCCAACACAAATTAACTCCCCTGACATGCCGCGCTTACCTTACTTATCCTAGACGCGTCAGAAATGCCACAACAGTTCCTATCGTCAAGCGCGCCTAGCTTGTCGGAGGCTTGACTCTCAAGACTTCGTCGTTTCTGCGGGTTTAAAATTTTTCTGAGCCGGAATCCACTATTGCCAGGCTAAAGCCTTATGACTGCCAACGAGCTTTTGATCGCACTTCATGACTCCCTGATCTTGTTGAAGTCTGTTGTGATCTGCTAATTCTATTATCAAAGGCTTGGGGGGTGCGTTTGTAATGGCCGACTACTGATGAAATCTCACTCAAATTATTTAGGCTCTTAGAAATAACTTTCTGATACCTCTTTTTTAAAAAATTAAATGATATGCTGACCAGTGTGAAACACCAATAAGAGACTCAAATACTCTTAACAGTTTCCAAGAGTTTACTCATGACTTTGCTTTATAAATATAATTTTTTAATGTGTTTTTATTTATTCTTCCCTGCTCGACAGTGAGCTCAATGTCTTTCAACAAAAGAGAAAAAAAAGAGTAATAAAATAGACAAGTCTGCAAAATACAAAAAGGCAGAGAGCCCCAGCTACAGGAGGTATTCATGGAAGAGTTTTTTTTTTTTTTGGAATGATGAAGTATTAGGAACGAAAGCAAAATATAAAAACTCATGACATAATGACAGAAAGGTATAGCAGAAGGTCCTGTTCATTTCCACTTTCTTTCATTCCATTTACGAAAACATCTGTAAGCACATTTAGCTAATCAGGAGAAATAATTACTAGTCTCTTTTCTCAAAGAATGCAAAGAGACATCAGACAACCCTGTCCTGTATTCAGTTTCACTTTGTTCCACAGTGCTGGTACAATTTTTTCTCATGGCAAATAAAAGGGTGTTTTCCAAGTGTGGGGTTGTCTTTCTCTAGTTAAAAAGTCCAACAGTCCTCTAATAGAGCCCCCTAAATGTTTAAGAAGCACTGAAGATAAGCTTAAAACATCTGGCCAGAAACGCCGAGAACACAGAGGTACACCAAACAGTCCTTGATCTTGTCATATAAATGATTTTTTATTTTACTAAGCATACTCTGAGGACTTGTTTTAGCTGCCACAATGATGAGTACACGACGTTCAAGATTCTGATGGAGACTAAAAAAAAAATCAAAATAAAAACCCTAGATGATGACAATGTGACTGCAATAATAACAGCAGCATCAAATTACCATCTCCCAACATAACAGATCAGTAGCCCTACCTTGGACATGATGTCTAATCTACAAGACTTAGTACCTTAATGCCTAAAAGAATTTTTTTTTAGAAGTCTTTTCATATCCACATAATTTTACAAACAACTGCTTAAAAGCAAACTGGTTTTAGTGTTATATTCATAATGGGGAAAAGGTATCATTATAATAGCAAGAAGAAGAAAATGGTGGGTGCAGAGTTAAACTCGATGGGGAGAAAAAGGAGACAAGCTAAAGGGCTTTTTGGGAAGACATGGAAATGCCAACTCTGCCAGCCAAGCATAAAGCCATTTTCAGTCCACTGACTCTGGCAACAGAATGGCAATTTAATCATCAGTGGCAGCGAAGGTGTGCTATGGTGCATGAAATGACAAGGAGAACACAGCACAGCTAGGAGGCATATACCTGCATTTTGTTGTCCTTCCCCACTATCCCTTCTAGTTTCTCATTCACATTCCCTATACAAGAACATATAATGTGCAAATGTATATTTTTCCAGGGCTCTGTGTGTGTGTGAGAGAGAAAGGGAGAATGGAGGTTCTATGTGCCAGTGTTTGCAAAATAGAGAATACACTAGTTTTGAATGCAATCATACAGGACAGCTTCCTAAAAGTCTTAGGCAACAAAGTGGTGTTACATGGTGCTGGTTCAATATGCAGTGATCAATGCAAAAAATGTGCATTCGTGATTTAAAGTAATAACTTCCATATGAAAGAATGCTGTTAGTTTTTCTTCAAAAGAACAAAGAATTATCATAATAATTGCATTTTAGTACAATGTTTAATTATATAAGAAATATTCTTTGGGGTGCATAGGATGCCATTGGCACACATACTAGTCATTTCTTTTTTCAATAATGTTCATTTAAATTTAAAAAAAATGCATAAAAAGTTTAAAACGCCAAAAGTATTTGTTTAGAATGCATGCAAAGAGCTAAGTATGCATTTTAAAACAATTTAGATTGGTGTTCCAACCATATTTCAATTACACCTATTTTTTCAATAAAGTGTCCCCATCAAATATAACAAAGATTTCTAATGCATTTGAAAGAAAAAACCTGCATCTCCATCAATTAAAAACATGAAAACACCACTATCAGAAAGAAACTTATTTTACACCAAATACGGCTTACTTGCACTCTGCTTGATTGATCACATAATTTTAGCAACCATTGAAAACTTTTAATGAAAGTTATAAAACAGATTGCACTTTTGCCTCTGACAGAATATGCCAGGGGTGAGAGGGTGGAATTTAAGATCATGTTGCCAAGGGATAATGGATTAGGTAGTCAAATTTCTTTCTGAAAAGTTTTGTTTGCTAAACACAGGCACAGCTTGCTGTGACTGTGTTATTAGCAGTTAACTATTATGTCTCGTGAAACATCTCAACATGCCATTAGTTCCTGCACCAGCTTCTTCATATCAGCATATTTTCCCAGTGCAGCAAAGGACTGTGAACACAGGAAAATAGAAGTACACCAGTCACCTGCAAATATCCCTTTTGTAAGCTGGCTAGAGAGGGAGCAGCATTGCAGCCCTTTCTGGCTTCTTTTTTACGGCATAAGTATTGACTGCTCTCATCAAAAAGTGAAAGAAAGTGTAATTATAAGAGAAAGAGAGAGAGAAAGTTATACCCATTTATCTGTCTACAAAAGCACATACAGATCCAATTGAAAAAGTAAGATGTAATGACAATGACGATTAACCCTTTGTTCTCTCTCCACACGCACCCCTCTTCCTCCAAAACATAGAACTGGAACTGGTGGAACTTAAAACTGAAAAAATTCTCACACTGAAAAATTCACAAACAGCTGCAATGTGCCAGGTGGATCCATGCTAAAAGAAATCTTTTTTTTTTTCTCAGTCCACTGAAAGGATGAAGACAGTTTGAAAAATGTAGTTTACTTTTAAAGGCTTTTCTTTTACCCTGGAAACTGAGCCCAACAAGAAAAGAAAGACGTGAGATATTTCATACTGAGAGAAGCATTTAAGCCAGGCATCTTAGATGGAGCACATAGGTAGGGCTGTACATGTTTATCACACACACCCTTCCTCCTACATTCACTTACCTTCCATCCAAACCTCCACCTCCCCCCACCCCCCAAAAAACCCCAGCCATCAATCTCAGGGTCTGCATCTCTTACAGAAATCCAGACTTGAAACAAGAAAAAGGAAAGCAGCAGTCCCAGTTTAATAGGTTAGATGTAAGGTATTTATAACATTCTTTTTTCATTAAATGAGTGTTTTAAACATGATAACCAGTAATAACCAAGGTTACCCAATGTCACTAGCCACACCTTCACAATAATGTATTCTATATATTTTTGTTTATAATGCAGAACAAAACTGACTTCCATTAGCACATTTCAGTGTGATTATCAGCTTAACTCTGGAAAAAAAAAGATTTGTAGTAGATTTGTAGCTGTTTTTTTTTTAAAGAATCTGTATTTCCTTTTTCTGCATATAACCTAGGTGTTATCCCACAGGAACCAGTAATACTCTAGAAAACATAGGTGTTATCATGTATAAAATGGACTCCTTTAAGGAGACAAAAACACTCACATCCACGAAACCCGCATCAATGAAAGCAACTTCATTTCAGAACACACCTTCTCCTAGCATTTTAATTCATTCACCTTTACCAATATTCAGTATGTTAAACTCATATAGATATATATAATTTGTTTAAATAACCCTACCAAGTTATTTTTAAAGTTTTAGAAAAAGCATCTCATTATTTACAACTGGCTCACTATCAAAGGAATCCATGCATATTAAAAGAATACTCTCTATGATTAGTAAGCACAAAATATTTTCCATGTTTTACATGGTTGTGGAAGAAAAAAAAGGTCTAACCAAATTTATATCAGAAGGAAAAGTTGCAAATCTTTTTTCTAAATTCTTAATTTTTAGACATTTCAGTGAACATCTGTGATGTCACACATTCCCTTGCATGCACATGTAGATATATATATACACACACACACATATTATATTTATCATAACAAATGCTCTTTTGTCGCACAAGGAACCATCTGATTGTGAGTATTAGTAATTTATGTGGCAAAACACAACCTTCTGTAGTCTACTGTCATGTGAAATTTAAAAACCCAAAGAAAAAGTAATTAAGCAACTAGTGCAAACATTTTAAAACTTTGGTAAAAGTAAAAATTATGTTCTGGTAGTTAGGAGGGATTAAAAAAATGTCAGCATTTTGTCTTATTAATACTGCTGAACACAGTAAATGCACATGGTCTATAATACGCCAGTGGACAAGAATACACCATAACCATATCCAGTCTGCACTGCAATCTCTTTCCCTAACAAAAGTGCGCAGTCTTGTCTATCACATTTACTGTCATCTTTTTAAATCCATCATATCAGACTACAACCTTAAAAAAATTAAAGGATTTTCAGAGGGTTACATTTATGCAATTTTTCACAGAAGTCAATAATACTCTCTTCATTCTAAGTATGTAGCATACAAAGATATTTTAAAAAATGTTTAAGCATGCATACAAGTCCTAAGAGTTAGAGGTTTTTCAATCACCGAATGTCTATATCATCTATACTTATGGCAATGAATGTCATCTCATGGTTTGAATTGTTTACTTTAGTGATTGTGCAACAACATCATCTATGGGGTCAATTCACTAACTGAAATGTGCGGAATTAAAAGAGCAGTTATTTATTTTTATTGTATAATTCATATAATTGAAACAAATAAAAAATTAGAAGGTGACTCATGCTATCATGACGCTGATAGCCTTAGCATATTTAACCTTTATAGCACTGCATATAAGTATCAGTATTACAAAGACAATGGCTAAAAAGTGAAGACTGTGAAGACAGCAGTGGATGACGTTTGTTTTTATTATTGCTGCTATTTGGTAAACATTAGACCAAGAAACCTATACATTTTTGGAAAAGAGAAAGCTTGAACTTTGCAATAAAAGTAATGAAAATTGCATTCCCCAGGCAAAGCCAAGATAATGGCTCACAACAGTTATAAAACAACTGTAGTTTAAAGTTAAATGAATAATGCTGACACAGACTACATAAGTTTCTATTCATGCTACAAACAGTTTCATTTTTGAAATCTATAATTTTTCTACAAAGATCAGCTGACACTGAAAAGTATTCCAAAGATTTCTTTTCAACAAAATAAATTGTTGTGATTCTGCCAAAATAATTTTTAAATTTTAATTAACAGTTTTGTGTCTTAACTCTATGGCTTAGACACTTTTTAAATGCATAAATTAATAAACAAAAAACAACAAAGAAACAGAAACATTCTGTTCAAAGTTGTAAATGATACATGGCTATAAAGAATTATATTTGCCCTTAGAAAAATACTCCCGTCAACAAACATGTTGTGTATGGATGTGAATAAAAATAAGGCCAATAAGCAGTCTGTCACAAATGGAAAGAGAGAACAGAGAAACAATGAGGTTATCAGGTCTGAACTTACCTCAGAGATGACCATATACAGAACAGGGGTAAGTGAGATGAAAATAAAAGACAATGGTCAAACCAAAGTGACAAAACATAAAAAGAAATATCTATTTCCACGCTCCAACACCAGTAAATCAATTATTTTGAAAAATATCTGACAAGTTCGGTTCACTAAACATCGGCTTCATGCACGAATCAAAGATAGCACTTTTGTGTACTCATATACTTTCAAGAATGCCAGTTTAATTTTTATAATTATATTCTTTTCTGAACTTCTCGACTTACATTATGATGTGACGAGTCTCAAATATTTCTTTTCTTCGAGTCTCAGAACTGTTTCCTTATTTCTTGCTTCATGTTTTCTGCGCCTGCAGACAAAACGGCAAACATTCGGTAACTCCTGTCTCAGTTCAAGCTCATCAAAAAACTTTCACTTTCAGAACAAAAGTACTGCGTAAAATACCCCAAACATTCACTAACTGATCTCTAGAAGACAAAATTTCAAGTCAACAAGCTTTATAAACACCGTCTCTTTTCACTGCATCATCGAGGATCACTCTTCCGGAACATGAATCCGTCTGCTTCCCTTTGCCGACGATCTCACGATTTTTCAGAGTGACACCCCCTCCCATAATCGAGCTATAAAGGGGAAAGGCGCAGCACTTACCGCCATGCTGTATTGTTCCCCAGCCACAAATCTAGGGACACGACGTGCCTGGCTGGTTCTTCATTTTGTCGGACAAACGAGGGCAAGCTGGCGGGTCACCTTGCTCGATAGCACAAACACAAGACTGGTCTCACAGGTGCGCGCCATGTTGCCTCGACGGTCTGCGCAACACAATTTGCGCATTGTGACGTCACGTAGTGCAAACTTGGGGATTTGGCGATGTCGCTCAGCTGTGGCATGCAATGCGATGCTTGGGCGAAGTTGGGAAACGTTTGTGCAGGCGAGCCTTACACTATCTCATCCTGCAAATCAGCCACGCAAAATATTTTACTCGCGGCACACTGTCGGCTACGCTGGCTACCATTCTCATGCTGTAAGTCGAAGTTGCATAGGTCGCAATGAAGTAACAGTCTACCCACGCAGGAATGGCCTTCATTTGTATGTGTTGTATTCGCAACTTAAACTCTATAAGTAAAAGACTACTTATTTTTTAACACTTATGGACTGCAGTGTGTTATTTCTCAAATCCCAGATTTAATTCCTTTCAAACCACATGCAGCACATTGCAAGGAGTAAACGTTCTGCGAACGCCTAATAAAGGGAAAGTAGCGTTGTTGGCGTGCAATTGTTTGAGTTATTTCCCTTGAACTCTGGTCGGTGCTGTTGGTGGTGAGGAATGCGTAACAAGAAAGCTTACAACTACAGTCAAAATAACTTGTGAAAGAGTACTATACACTGTTGTATACGTCTAATGAAATTTATTTTTTTTATGTTTTTTGAAGTTTTTTCCGTTGGGTTTTTTAATTGACCTATTTGATTGCTATCGACAGTGGTGATGCAATCATTGTTATTGTAATATAATGATTAGTAATTAGTTTTGCCCATATTGTCAATACTTGATACACTAATTAACAACGTAGATATTAGTTTTGTACACCTTTGCACGTGCGTGCCCGTGCGTGCACATACATTTGCATGTGTATGTGAACATGTCAATCAACCCAACATTTTACACTGAGCAAAAGAATTGAAATGCGTTTCTCATTTTAATACTTCAATACTTTTTTCAAGTGTGTTATCATTTTTTTCACATGACCTTACCCTAAAGTGTAAAAATATGGAAAAATCGAATATAATTGACCATAAGACCACTGAATATATACCAACAACAGCTCAACAGTATGAGTACCAAAAAAAAAACAAACAAACAAAAACGAAGGAAAAAATATATATCCTGTTCAGATGTCTAGGTCGATGCTACAGCTGAAATTAGCGTTGGGTGTGATATTAATTAAATGCCAATTATTTGGCAATCATAAAACTGGTTTTCACTTTTAGTGTCATAAACTTTAAACACGTGTCCTTTAAAGCATTTGGGATTATCTTTACATGGCTTCATGTGCAAACTTCACAAACGTCTTCATATTTATCCAATGTGATCTTGAGCACACAAATACATATTACTGAATCTTAATAAGCCTAGAAATTTAAAAGTGGGGAATAGGTGTACATAAATATTTAATATTATCGCGCATTCACTCACATCAGCCTGAAAATTAAAAAAAAAAACTGGCCTATTTGAGAGACAAAAGTAAGTCACTCGTCGTTAGGTGCATTCGGAAAACAATGTTCACCTCCTGCTTTGGCGTGAAAACGCATTTCAAAGGTCAGGGCAACAGTTTTGTCCGACCTGACCCGTAGCCTTTTTTACTTTTCGGGTTATTTATTTTGTGGTCTGCGATCGGCCTGGGGTGCAGTGCGACATGACGGAGCCCATAAATGGAAATCGCTTCATGCATATAGATTAGTGCAGCAAGTGACGGGGCGTGGGGTGTGCTAGTAACCTCTCAGCAACGGTCTTGATATGCTACCAGGAGTTCAAATGAACAGAGTTCATGTGGGACGTGCAGAGTAGGCAGGCAAGCTTTTTGAACGCAGCAGACAGCACCAGCAGTGTCTAGCTAACCCCTGTTTATCCCTCCTCCACTCCTACCCCCCGAACGTTAGGGTTTTGGGGCTCTGTGATGAATGACCATGGGATTCGCAGTTGGCTATGACTAAGAGTTCGAATACAGAGTTCGGCCCTCAGCAAGCATTAGATAAGAAAAGACGCCGTATTCATTTTTTCCCCTGGGGACACCAAAGGCACACAGGTGCAAAGGTTTGGATCCCCTGGCAGGGAGGTATTAACGCAGTCATCGATGTTTGAAAACTGTTGGAGACGAAGGCATGGTTGCTGCACTGGCCGGCAAGAGAGGGTGATATTAGAATATTGTTTCTACTTTTTCTGCTTTTTTTTTTTTTTTAGAAGTTGGAAAGAAATAAGTCGATTTATAAATGGCGAGAGGGTGACCAGCCGAGTCCAGTAGAGAACAGTTCAGTCGGCATAAACAGAACCGTTAAGAACACTCAAGCACATCGGCAATGTCGCGTGTGATCTTAGCATTATTCTTCCTCTGGAAGATAGGCTGTCAGGTCTTATTCGCGAAGGACCAGATTTTAAAAAAAGCCTTCCCCTCACATCGATGTTTAATATCTTATGTGTAAAAAGAAAAGAAGGCATTTGACATAATAATATATCGTGTGGGGTTTCTAAAACAGAAGAATGAATGTCGAGAGCTTTAAAAGAAACGAACTGAAATTTACCTTCATTTTTGTTCTTTGACTGTTGTCCAAGTATTATTCCTGTTCAGTTACTAACCTATCAGTCAGCCTCACGCTAGAAGAGTCAGTGACAGTGTCAGATCATAGTCCTAAGCGATCAAGTGTAAAGGCAGTGGTTTTTACAGACAGATTTCAAGAAAGCGTCGAAATGGAGTGGAAGCAATGATGTAACATATAATACTGGTCACGCTGTGTGATACATGAATGTAACAATAACGTGAAAGCACACAGCGTGAATAACTGAAGTAAGTCCGGGTTATAGATTTTCCTCAATGAATGGAAGAATAATAATGATAATAATAAAACGTAAGCGTTGCATTTCATAGAGATACAAAGTCCTCGGTTTTATTATAATATAATATTTCTTAATCTTTTTTTTTTCAGCCAAGGGTAAGCTATATTAGCTTCGCTGTTGTCACGTCGTATAATTGACAACATTTTGTATGTAAATGGCTATGCACTTTGCCAGTGACTCGCGTCAGGTGACTCGCCCTGTCGTCAAGTCATGCCACGTCGCCACAGCTTCGTGGTGTGCAGTATAGTGCTGCAGCGAAGAGACTTCACAGGCAAGCGTTTTCAATCTTCTTCCAGCGGCAACAGCTGAGCTATCGCGGAGCTTAGGGCCCAAGGAGGTCATGGGACGGAAGTCGCTGGACGCCGATCTTCAGGCGCCAAACATCGGGGGGGGGGGGAAAGGTGGGTGGTTTGGGGGTCACAGAGCGGGCTCTGAAGATCAAACGCAGCTGTCGCGTGTTTTATTGTGACGCCGACAACGAACCACTTGACGCTTTCATCAGAAAGAAAATGAAGCATCTGGGTTAAAGTAACCCTCCTGTGAAAGGGAAGGCAACCAGAAAGGTGATCGGCTGCGAAAGTGATTTAAAGTACATCTGGCAGCTAATTACTGTAAGATTTGTTGTTTCGAAAAGTGTTGCCAATAACAGTACACTTTGCAAACATAGTCCCTGTTTGTGTGTGTGTGTGTGTGTGAGAAAACGAGAGACCGACAGGAGGATGGATGAAAATGAATTGTTTCATAGTTAAATGTGAGAAAATGAACAGAACATGCACAAGTTAATTATTACTAAATTGCATATTTTATAAAAATGATGATAAACATCCCCCCCCCCGCCCGACGAGGGAACTCATGGTATTTAAAAAAAATGAAAATCATGGCGTCCAAAGTTCTCTCCATCCGTACATACACGTGCACATCTCTCTCTCTCTCTCAAACACACACACACACACACATTCCTAAACGCATCTGTTCAATCGAACAATGTTCCGTATATTCAAATGTTTACAGTAACTGAACTGACAGGTTACAAAAAAAAGAAAGAAAAATGAGTAATAAATAAAAAGTGAAAGAAAATCCGGAGCACAGGTTAGTCACATTGTTTTAAGACGCCATGCATATGTTTTCAAATAAGCAAAACAAAACGAAATCACAAGACATTTCAAGAACGTTCACACTGAATAAAAATAGCATCAAAGTATACCGCATAAGATGGTCTCGACAAATGTGTAGGTTTAGAAGGCACGCTTGTAAATAAATTCCACTATGCATTTATGTTTAGAAATTATGACAATATTGAAGCCACTGTTGCGCTGTTTTGTTGATTCGTAAGCCTCACTTTATGCATTTGATCTTAGAAATTCCGAAAGAAATAAGTAACTGTACAGAAGTTTTGTTGCTCGGTAAATTAACATCGCTTTGCGTTGAGAAGTCGTCAACAGATGTGGTCCGATCGGATGCAGCGGTTATGGATCGACTGGAGGGAGAGAGGTTCTCGGGTCGCAGGTCAGGTCGATTGGGAGCACAGGCTGTTAGCAGCGTGAAAAGAGTTCAGCGCAAAAGCCAATACTCCTCGCCCCACTTCTCTTTTTTTAGGTTCGGAAGGGAACCTTGAAAAAGACGCCCGAAAAATAACAGCCATACCTTTTGTGCACAATCCTAGAATGGGACCCTTACAGACAGTACGCAGAAGACGTTTTCATTTTGTCATTGAAGATCATCGCAATTCCGCATCACATTGGTCCCGACCCTTGATGTTAAAATGTGGGTTACTTTTTAAACGACACACACGGTCGTGACGTGCGCCTTCACAAAGGGGCAAACACTTGGACACGCGTGTGAACGCACACGTCTGTCTGTCTGTCTGTCTTTCTGTTTCAATCAAAGCGTTCCATTTCTGAACTTTTTTTTGTTACTAGAACGGTACTAAAACACCACATTTTACATGCCTAAATTGTGTTGAATGTCCTAATAAAAGCACACATAGTACATATTTGAATACATATATATTCAAAGTTGGAGTACTATTTATTGCTATGTGTTAATCAGAACATATTTAAGCAATCTGAAACACCGTCAAGTAAGCAAAAGGATGATCCGTTCTGATAACGGAAAAGCGGGTATGAAAGAAACATTCACACACAACCCACACACACACACACACAATGATCGCTTAGGTGCACACATTTTCAGGCGCATCGTTAAGCTGATAATTCACTCGTCTGTCCGCTAATTAGTCTATCATGTTCTTATTGTCCTTTTATACTCTTAGCTCGTGGCCAGTCACGCGAGAAGGTGCTAGTCTCTTCTTCCTCTGCACTATATCTGTTCTCCCTCTTTCTATTCCTCTCCCCTATTCACCTCTTTCTCTCTCTCTCTCTCAAAACCACATCCCTCCCCATCCCCACAAAAATGTTGTGCGTCCTGTTTTCATAGGCGAAAGGTGGAAAGGCCGAGGAAGGGCTCAGGCTGTTGGCATTCAGATTGTTGGTCATTGGCTAGGTCCCGAGGTTCGTTCGGAGGGCCCTGGGATGCAAGTTATCCCCGCGGGAAAGATGATGTTTGTGGCATAGAGGATCGAAGCAATGACGAGTTTGTGTCACCCTTCAGCTGTCTTCCATTCGTTCCCCACCCCCAGACTGTAACCGATCCGCGGATCTCACACTTGCCCCCACTCACTCATCAGGGTAATGGAGCTAACATTTCAAAGCCACGGAGAGTTTGAGACCATTTCGATCAATATGTGTGTGTGTGTGTGTGTTTTGTCTTTGTTTGTTTGGTTTTCATTTATTTATTTATTTTTGTGCTCATTGTCGTGCAAATTTACGGCGCGCGTTTTCAGTTTTTAAAACTCTTCTTACGACAGAAATTTCTTGAAGGACCATTCACCCGCCTATCCATCACGCATGCATGTATCCCGCCATCCACCCGTCGGTAAATCAGCTGTTACCCATTCTTTATACTTTCTTCTAACATTTCTTTCTTTGTGTCGTCTGTCTTCTACCTCTGCACACACCACCTTTACTCACATAAGGTTTGGAATGCTTCTCGAATTTGACCAAAAAAAAAAAAAAAAGAAGAAGTATCCCTCCATGGCTGCCATTCATGGTCGAGTCGCATTCAAACTCACGAAACGTCAGTCGCTAGAGAAGTTGACGCCAGTCGCTAGCGCCCCCTAGTCGAGAACGTTGTGGCGGCATCCGGCAGGGAGCGCTGCCTGTCTATTACGTGACTTTCCGCACGCGCGCGTGAAACGTAATCTCGCGGTTGTCATGGTTCGCGGGCGGAGACAGCGATGTCGGTCAGCTGAATAAATGAAGTCCACTATTTTTTTTTAAAAGGCCGTTTTGCTAAAATCTTGACGAGTTCCAATACCAGCCGACGCGAAGATATTATTAGTACATGTGTAATGAAGTCACTAACAAGAGAAGCAAGAAAACCATTGGCCCAGAGTAACCGAAGATCGTTTCTTTGTTTTCCTGGTGCTCGTGGATTTGCTTACGCCATCTACTCGAGGAATGGAAGAACGCGCACGTGTGTGTGTGTGTGTGGATGGTGTGGCGGGGTTCATTATTGTAGTCGATGATTCAACCGTGAAAATAAATTGAAAGACGAAGGGGTAAACGATCGATGGCAAAGAAATTCAAAAGCGCTGAGAAGGTCTCCAGTGTCCAGTCCATGTCTAAAGATGCCCCCCACTCTAAGCCCGTGACTTAGACGATGGCCCACGTAGCCAGGAAAGGATTCTTGTCTTGCGTTACAGAGGCCTGGATTTAACAATAGAAACACGCCAGTTTCTTCCAAACCATTGAAAACGCGTTCTTTCTCATGGACAAAATTAGGCGCTAAGCGTTATCCAAAGTGGATACAGACACGTGGTCTGCGCTCTGGCTCCCAGTCACGCTTCTGTCTCCCTGCAGTGGAAGACACAAACAAGAAGCGCACTGGAGCTAGGGCCTTCAAAAACGCGGCACCTAAACTGTGGAATGCTCTGCCATCGTCATTGTCCACCATCACCTCACCGACCACGTTTCGAAAAAGACTGAAGACCCATCTGTTTATTTAAGACGGACTTAAACTTAAACAACCAAGCAAGACTTGTGTCTTTATTTTTTTTACTTTCCTGCTGTTTATCTATTTGTTTACTTTATTTTTTTCTTATTTTTTATTTATTTTGTTTTTGCTGCGCAATGAGCATTCTTCCGAATGGACATCATCATCATCATCATCATCAGACAGACAGAAACGAGGAATACAGTCCTCGGTGTAGAATTCAGGGAGGATCTATGTATACGGTGCAGATTGCACCCACGTGTACATGCCAGGCAACACTCGGCGTCACCTGCCGGGCATTTGCACAGCTTGTGTGGGACGCCAGTCTCCAATGCCTCGACCTCCGTTAATAAACCTTGTGATGGATAATTCCATCTTTGGTTTTCATGAAAAATAGAATAAATTAAAACTCAAGGCTTAAGACGTGGGCTGCCCAAGATGAATAGTAAGATCTGGTATCTAAGGTGAATGACACTGCCTCCTCTCATGCACCATGTTCTATGTTTTTCTGTCTCGCGAGACAACAATTGGTCTTTAAGATTCGACGTTTTCGTGATAGGAATTTTTCATTTTTTTATTTTTCAAAAAAGCTTAAAACGAAGTTCCTATGATAGCGACATACTTATCACTGGGTGCATTCCACCTGAGATGCTGATTACATGAAATGAATGACTAGCTCAACTGCTTCCGTCTTTAAAAAAAAAAATTGTTGGCCTTTTATATATTTCTGCGTCCACGTTTGCGATGAAAGGCTGCTGCTGGTGTCACAAGGTGAGACATATGTTGATGGTCGTGTCACATCCAATGGTGAGATGGAAATTTAGTTTTGGAATTTTTTTGTGGTTTGAAATCCTGTTTCGTTATGACGCCGGAGTATCATCTCATAGGTGTTTGTTTCTTTGATTTTGTTTGTGTTGGTGGGGGTGGGTTAGCCTTTTGCTTTTGAAAAGGAATGCAGACCAGTTTCCGACGGCAATTTAGAACATATACACTATTTAAAGAAGAAGCGCGTCCATCATGCGGAAATGGAGAATGATGTCACGTGATCAACACAACGCCAGAAACTTGACGTGACCAAATGTGTCTTTCTGTGTCCACTGTTTTAGGACATTTAAATACGAAGGTGCATCACATTCTGAAGAAAATAACGATGGACTTGCGTTTTATTAAAAAAAAAAAACTCCACCAACCAGTGAAAGGAAAAAATGTTGCGTATGTTAGCGTACGGACTTACACCCACCAACCCACCGATACCCCTCCCCCCTCCACGCCACACACATGCACGGTGCTCACACATTTAGGCTAAATATAAAGTGTCATGATTTAAAAAAAAACAAAATCTAGCGGTACGTTTCATCACACACACTCAGCATCTTCCAAGCAATGGAGGGTGGGACGGGGTAAAACCCAGCTGGAGTGATGGCTGCCGTGAGTAAAATGTCAACACCTCATCCTGTTGCTGCATTCCATGCGAGGCACCTTCGTCACCGACACTAGCGCCGCTCCACTGGCGCATCGCGAGTTGTCGATCAGTATCGTGCACGTGTCATATGTAGTCTTCTGACGGGTGTGTGTGTGTGTGTGTGTGAAAGATAACGACCACAAGCTAGCATTCACTTAACACAAAATGTCATAAGGCAATAAAACCAAGATGTGTGTTGTGTGTGTCATTGGGTAGGTTGGCGAGTTTGTGTTGAGGTTTAATTAATAATGAGGTGAAGCATGAAAGTGTACAAACATCTACACAAAGTTAGGAAAACTTCTAATCCGGTCCACCCTATCATCACCACCCCTATATACATCCTGTTCTTCGACATAAATCGATATGTAACAAAGAACCGGATAGTCTGAATAGGGTATTGAACACAAACATAGAAACTTCCGATGAGATTAAATACATAAGACTGTATAATACGTACGTGCCAGCCTTTCTCGGAGGAAAGAAATACGGAGAGACAGAAGGATGGATGATGCGTGGAGGCGACGAAGTTAGTTCTGAAATAAACGGAAAAGAAAAAAAGCATGGAAACTCATTTCGAGGATGGCTCGGGTCATCAATTCGACGTCCTCACGGTGTACACAGTAACGCACCGAATCGCACCACGTATTGACAGGTTTTTGTCAAGGGTCGACGTGTCACGCAAAAGCGACTTGTCACATGTTCGTGCAGACCTCTGGGAGTGGGTCTGCGGCAGGGGAGTTAGCGCTGCTGAGGAATGTGCACGCAGTACCACAGCCTTTTTCATGTCACACTGTCAGACTGCCGAAGCACGTGACTGTCAAACTTTTAGAGACATTCTACTCACGATCCTATTACAAATCTGGAGTTGCTGTCACGTCCACTCCTTCCCAGTCGCGAACTACGCATCAGCGGTCATTCCCCCTCCCCCTCCACAGACTTCTCCTGGTACCCCAGCAGACATTTTGTTTCGATTTAAGAAACTAAGGCCGCTAAGGGTCTCGGTATTGTGGAAATCATACGCTGGGACAACAGTAGGAGCAGCAGCCTTTCTTGGAAGAGAGAAATAGGGAGAGACAGAAGGATGGATGATGCGTGGACGGGCAGGAAGCGCACGCACAACTGTAATGATATCGCGATGGTCGTTAACGCAATTGTTCTCTCATTCGCTGCTCGCCGCGGAGCCGCCGAGGTCGGAGACGATGCGTCATCCGGCAGCACGGCAGATGCCCCGTGCACCTCCCAGCCACCCCCGCCAAACGGCGCCCTTCTCGGTGACCCAGTTTACGCCCGCTGCGCAGCATGTGGGCTCCAGGGGGAGATCCCTCGCTCTGATGCCTCGCGCAGTTTTCTTCCTCCCCCGCCCTCCCTTGCCCCCCCCCAACCAAAGAACAAAAGCAACCAATCAAATAAAGAGCAACCCGCGCATGCGCTATCAGAAACTTCGTGCACCTGAAATTTATGCGACACAGACTGCACCTGCAGTGTCTGAAGCTATTGAATGGAGTCTGTGTTGAATGAGCTAAACTGATCCCGAGTAAGCATCTGAACAAAAAATAAATAAAGCCTTCGATCCCTATGTGCCTGATAATTAAAAGCACAGCAGATCTCAGTTGCTGCGTAGCATTCATCCAGCAAATCAATGCGACACTCGACGATGGCCAATACTCTCGACCAGACTAAAACTCTGTTCAAACAGAAAAGTTTCGGTGGCCAGAAGGAATACTTCTCACTGCCTCGTCAATTTTTTGACCTGTTAATTTATCCTTATTTCTTTTCGTTTGTTGTGTAGTTTGTATACATTCCAGTGAGATGGCGGTAATCGAAAGTGTGTGATGATGGACCTCATCACCGCGCCATCGATTCCGGTTTATTTGGTCAAAGTTCAGTAACTCGTGCTATATCCTTCCTTGAGTGCCAATCTAGAAATGCTAGTTGCTTCCCTTACTCTACAACGGAGAGTGGCGTCGTGTTCATGTCACAATACGAGAGTTGTGTTTATAACAATCACATGTTCCAACTCCCTAACGTGTAAACTGCATGGTTATTATAACATTGAAACCTAGCTCTTCTTTACTTTTTTGTTACGGTGAAATGCAAGGAAATTTATCATTTTATGCGTGATAACATTAAAAAGTATCTATCTTTTAGCTACAGTAAAATGCAAGGAATTTTATTATTTTATGTGGAGTTTCCTTTTGCTTTAATGATAATTGTCGCTTCTTATGACATCAGATATTCGTGCTTGTGAAATATAACGACTACTTCTGCCGTACCCAGTTTGTGTGTAGCCTTTGGAAGCAATGTCAAGACATTTCCGTTGGCACGTGTGTTTGTAGATAACCTTTTTATGAAAGATATGCACAGTGCTTGTGATCCGAAATTCGGTAGCCGACTTAATTATCGGAAACATTCCACGAGTGGGAGCTTCTCCATGTCACTTACACGAGGTGAAATTGTAAGGCTGAGAAACACGAAATAGTAGTGAGCAGTGCGATTGTCTTGCTGTTGTATTGTCTGTGCTGAAACTTTCCAGATACCTTTCTAGCAACTCCTTTACGCTACGAACTGACCGCAAGCCTCTAATGTTTCTAAAATCCACGCCTTTCAAAATTAAAGAATCATGAGTTTGGCTGTAGCCCTACAGGAGTATGTGAAGGGCACTCTGAGTAGACTGGCGGATGCCTTATATCTCTTTCATAACTTCATCGACTTCGTATGTTCCACGGTCGCCACCTTAATGGTCCACCAGAAACCCCTCCAAGTAATTGTGAAGCGGCGCTAGTTGGTCTGGTTTGGCCATGTGACCTGAGACAACACTCTATTTTAGACCACCCTTCAGGGTACCTTAGAGGGCTTAGACGCCTTAGAGGGTGGTGACGCCCAGGTGGGCAGCGGAATATGTGGCTTGCAAATATAATGGAGTGGACTGGTCGTTCTCTGCAGGACCTGATTACCACCACCCAAGACAGGGCTAATCGGCGAGCCTTCTCTGTCGGGGTTTAGTTGATCGTTCCCCTCCATCCTCCCATCCAACAACCAGTACTAGCGGGTCACCATCACCGCTCATTAACCGGTACAAATTAAGAGATGAATGATGTTCAAATAACGCGCACGTCTCGAGTTCTTGTAGTTTAGTGACTCATCTGTGACAACGTCTACAAAGTGTTCTGGAAGTCTCAGCTGCATCCAAGAAAGCTTGCAATTCACTGGGTGGCTAGTGAGCAGAAGTTTGACGTCAGTACGATGAAAACTGTTATTAGCCAAGTCATATCGTGGACGTGGCTGAAACCTGTCTGACGGAACTGAAAAAAGCTGGAGCTTTCCCAGAGCTTCCACAAACATTTCCTGGCCTATTAAAGCAGCATTTCGGCGGCATTCAATATTACTTTTCTTCTATACGGCAGGCATTCCAGCGGTGATCAAAACTTACTAAGACCTAAATTTCCTCTCTGAAAGACACTGTTGACGAAAGGTCTAGTCGTGGAAGGGTCAGCCCCTTACGTGCCAGCTCTATGCATTCACAATCACAGCAAGGCCAAAGCCGTGGCAGATGAACCCTGTTCTCGCCTAGATTCTGCTGCATGTTTGCAGGTCAGAAGCAGCATTTGGAGACGCGACACCGATGGACTGCCAATACTTGCCTTCCACAAGCCTCGACTTCCTTACTGGCGACCATTATGGCCTCCCTAAAGAAGGTCGCGAGAAACAAGCAGCAAGTGTAAGATGTCGTGGAGAATACGCTGCTGCTTGACAAGGACTGTCCTTTCCTTGACTATCAATTCTATAGGTTTCTGTCCTGTTTCTACCAGCACTAACAGGTTTGTTATGTACGAAGGTATTCCTAATACTACTTTTAATGCCCTGGGGCCAGTTGCACAACACATTTCTAATTTTAAACTTTTTTTAGTCCTCAACTCTTTTTAGATAATCAGTTTAACGTGCACACCACAATTTTATAATTTTTAAAACGAAAACTGCTTTAAGTAATATAAAGTTGTTTGAGTCTGACTTTCCGTCCTGTCAGTACAATTTTTTTAATGTTCTTGTGCAATGCATCTAAATGGCATAGAAGAGATTTTACTTTTTTAGAACAGTTTTAATGTTTAGAAACATGTTGTTTAGGGTATTCTGTTTCCTGGTTTGGCTTTTTGCTTACTCCACTACTCAGCAAACAACACACGGAAGTAAACATTTTGTATTATCGAGTTCAAACCAGGTCATGTGTAGTAAAAAAGAACAAATCGCCGCTGTCTTTATTACACTGATCCGATGATCTCTTCTGCTGTTCTTGTGAACCATTTTCCACTAACGTTCAGAAACAGGTAAACCCTTCACAGGTGAAAGATCGCATCTTGGGCAGGGGCTTCTGTCTCATCGTCATTAGTCGTCATTGTTTGTCTGCTTTTTTATGGGGAGTAGTTACACATTTCTAATTTTGAACCCTTTTAGGTCTTAAACTTAGGTAATCAGTTTTATAAAAACAAAATGCACAGTTCAGTTTTAGAATTTTCTTTTAACAAAATTTTTTTTCAATAAGGTAAAGCTGCTGAAGCCTGACGCATCAGTCAACATTTTTTTGCCTGAAGATAAGATGCATTTATAAAATTTATCTTGAGTACCTGATAATCTTAACAGTTGATGATGGGTGTAACTTCCACCTCTTCACTTACGGGGCGTGTTCTTTACAGGTGCAAAGTACACTGTCCTAATTGTCGATTGTGCCATTCTGACCAGGACAACATCGCCGCGGCCACCAGCACATCCCTTTTCACAAGCCTCCCCCTCCACTCATCTTACAGGGACGTTGCCACTTGCATTGAGAACATGACCTTTTTAGGAATTTCGGCAATCAGCCATGGTTTGCAATACAGAACACTTGAATATCAGATTCAGCGACTGCAAGCAGCTTTCGTAGAAAAGCAAAGCCTTCAGACGACATGAAATCCTCATCACGTTAACTTTATCGGCCTCCGAAGAGGTTCGCTACACATGTAGCAGCGATACCTGTGACAGGAAGCCAACGAAACAAATAGATGCTTTTGCCACGGCGGGTCAGTAAAGGCGTGCGATAAACAAGCCAGGTTCTCAGTCGATGGTTACAGTTCCTTGGGATCCCCTTCAGCGCAAGTGGCGCCTGCGTTCGTCCAGATCTGGCTCCTCGCAGCCTCCAGAACGACGCGTGACTGTTCCAGTGGATATCTTGACATGTCATTGTCGGCATGCTGGTTATCAGCCAATTAAGCCACTAGAACGGCACACCCAGCCCCCGAAGTCATGAAAGAGTGTTACCAGCTTGTCATTATACTTTCACAGCGTAAGGACACGCATAAGTACAGTTTTTCGCTCTGTCTCTCCTCCCCCTGACTTTCCCATTCCACTGTTATTCCTCCCTCCCTCTCTCTTACACCACTTCTCTAGTTAATATTTTTGTCCCTCCTCTGATTTATTTTTACTGATACTTTGAGTTTCGACGCCTGGAATAAATTTATCAGCCAAATTTTGTTAATTCTTCCGGTACACGTTAACTTTTAAAAAGCGGTTACCATGCAGATGCCAGAACAGAAAGGAATTAGAATATAAAAATGTTCATAAATAAAACTTATTCGCAGAAGTGAAACGTAAGGGTCTGGGAGTGCGGAAAAGTAAAGAGAGAGAGTCAATTGTGACTTTCCTGTGCCCTGCTTGGTCTGGGAGTTTCTTTTATTATTGACTATTTTTCACCACATGTAACCTTTTCAACTTGAGGGTAAAGATCAAAGAAAGAAGAGTTCTGTTATTAATAATGCCACAAAAAACATCTCTCTTGACCTGTCCGACATTTTCTTTT
This sequence comes from Marisa cornuarietis, assembly GCA_004794655.1. Lineage (NCBI taxonomy): Eukaryota > Metazoa > Mollusca > Gastropoda > Architaenioglossa > Ampullariidae > Marisa > Marisa cornuarietis. The sequence goes on from SMMW01000628.1 coordinate 3,092,811, forward strand.
TCGAGCCTGATAGCCAGCAAAACGCTGTCAGCTTACGTTATAGCAAGGATCAGACGGTGGAAACCTGACATCATCGATAGTAAGCCCCACTCTTGTCACCAAGGGAGGAAGCAGGATGCGGGTCTCAAGAGCAGAGAGCGTGAAATCCCTTGGTGATGTGTGAGAGTGGAGATGTTTGGTGACCTCTTCTCTTCAGCGAGAGACTTAACGTCAAAGGTACCGAAAAGCCGCTGCCCGAAGCTGTTAAACTAATGGCAATCAAGAGTTTAATCTTTTAAGGGAGACAAGGCGTTTCATTTTTTTCAAAATCATTAGGGTGGCTTTTTCAAAATTAGGGCAGGGCTAAGGACAGTTCCCAGTACTTTTCTATTCCAAATTTTGAGTGAATACCACCAATGCTTTCTCTGGGTACAAGCTTACAAACAAATCATTCTTCACAAGAAAGAAACAATGACGTCACGAATTTATGGCTGCATCTAATTAACATATAACATGGCACTCTCATTAGCTGTAACCTTGGCAACAAAAGCGTATTCAGTCAAGGTTTGTAGCCTGTTTCTGTGAATTATTATTTTCAAATTTTTGACTGAGAACACGGTAAGATTATTTTTTTGCATACACCTTTATGAAGATACTATCTTTAGTTCAGCCTAGCTATTTATAAGGAAAAAGGTGAATGTACAACGTAGACCTCCAAGAAGGCATCAGGAAGTAGGAAACGTTTACAAAGTGTTTGACTAAGAGAGCTTAAAGGACACGTCAACGCATGCTTAAAGAAAAACGAAAAAAAAGACGCGTTAGCCACAATCCCAGCATTCTCAGCGCCTATGACATGCTTTTCAGACTTAGCAACTAATAGTTGAGTGCTAATGACAACAGGCACTGCCGACAGAGATGGCATGGACACGAGATAGCTGTTTACTCTTACGACCTTATTAAGAAGTCCCAAGCATTTGAAGGTGACTGGAGCCTTGTCAAAGATTTCCTGCAAGCGAGGAAAGTGGTTGCTGGCAACACGTGGGCTGACTTGAGGCTGGCTGTTTGAAGCTGCTGAAGATAAGTCACGTGTGGTTGACAGCCGCTCACAGACGCCGGTTCCTGAAGTCTCCAGGCACCAGCGGCGCCAGACGTGCCCACTCCCCTGAAAGAGTCATGCAACGTGTGACTTAGCGTGGTTGCCGTGACAACGAAATCTGCGCAGTCGTTTGGATGGATCGGGTTCTCTATTTCTTCTCTCTTTTTATTGCAAAAGGAAGCCTCCCGTCAAGACGGAATGACTGTTTTAAGGAGAGAAAGGCTCAAGTGAACAGCAAGTTTATTTTTAGAATATGTATTTGCGGTTAGAGACATGCATTTAATTCTGATGGCACGCGGTTCTGCCAGCCTGCTGAACTTTTCCTTTCCTGCAAACTTGCTGCTTGACTTCCCAAAAGATTAAGGAGGGTAAGGCAGTGAGAGTGATAATACGAGCATAGCCCTCACACACCCCCACACAAAAAAAACATTTTACGAGAAAAGCGCAAACTTCAACACCTCACTGTCTAATGACCAAAAGGCTTTGGGACTACCTTTACCTTTGACCTTTACAATTACTATTTTTCTTTATTAGTCACATAAACAGCTAACGTGTTACTGTTTAATTCGATGATTCGGATAACAAGACATCCCGATCCCATCCTCCAGCCTTGAAAGGAAGACATGCACCTTGACCCAGCAGACCACACATTACGATCTCTCTATTCGCATCTTATGCTTTAGTTCTAGTTCCTACGGCTGCTTCAGATTTGAAAGTGCCTATTTATCTCCCATTTCTGCCGACAGAACAGGAGATTAATCACTGCCATTTTGAAAGCGTGCACAGATAAAGATGGAGCGAACCTCGGCAGCTTCTTACTATCAGAGTGTTTGAACGCTAATGGCTGCAGGTGACACAGCTCCTTCCTTCGGAAAACTAGGCACTGAGTGATTACCAACCTTGCTACACGGCCGGCATCCTTACTTTCGGGAGGTGAGCTATCTCATCCATAGGTCCGAACAACTGTTTCCTACCCTTTCTAGCATCGAGATCCCAAACATGAGGAAGAAATATACCAGGTGCACCTAAAAACGACGATTGTGGAAACTGTGGGCTGTTGACAGAGTGGAAGGCGGTCAATTGGCTGGAAGATGTAAGCCTCAAAGAAATAAAAACAGAGCATACGTGTAACATGGTTTGTTGACAGACTTTTGCTACTGGCTCAAAAGAATGGACATAATTATCGCCATCTTTTTAAAAAAGGAAAAAAAGGTCATTGTCGTTGGTGTTATCATCATTGTCACATTCTTTTTATCTCCTCCTTCTCCCTTTTTCAGTGGTCCAGTAAATTCAGATGGCAATCAGAAATTACTTTGTATTTATATATTTTCTCAGTGTCTTCGAGAATAAAGAGAATTTGTTTTTCAAGCAGACGAAGCAGGGTACAATAAAGACCATGTGATCAATGAAGTGAAAGTAGTTCACAGTTACAGAATGTGAAGCTCACGCCCCACTTCTCACCTTCAGAAGCCTTTTATCCACCCTGATAAATCAGGTACTATCACTGAGTGAGAGGAGTTAGTATTCGAGCCTCCTCCGACCTGCAGCGGTTACAAGCTGCATAAATAGCTGAGCTCTTTATAAACAAGTCTACGAAAGCTACCTTTGACAGTTTGCTTAAAGGTATACTCGCGCGTATTTGTTTCTAATTAGTGGATAAATCTTAATGCAAGATACTAATTTTCTAAAGCTAGGTGAATACTTCGGTCTTCCACATCCTTTCTCGAGAGAGTCGCCTACAAATATCATCATGGAAACAGAGGTCTAACTTTTAACATATGTTTGTCTTCAGACACACCTTAATGACACCCATTGGCTGTGATTTTGACAATGTACAGTCCTGCTACTCGTATACATGCTGATGTTTGGTGGCGTGAATATCAAAGCAGAAACGGGGTGTACACTCAGATCTGGGAAATAGTTTTTTTTACTAGGCTTTACCTGTACATGAGAAAACAATTGCACACCCGCAGACCTGTACGTAGAGCACCCAGAAGAGGTTAAGGGGTAGGTTGAGATGATCAAGTCACAACCTGCAGCTCTAAGCTACGCACAAAAGAAGAAACCAGAACTATTCGATTCAAACGATTTTTAAACTATGACATTATTGAGAAATTAACTAAAGCTTTTATTTGAATAATCCATACTATTAGTTTCTTGAGGAACACATGCGAAAATGAGAACATTAGAAAAAGTTGCTGTTCTGAGATTTTTTTTCAGTGTTAGATGCAGAAACAGCTTTGAACCACTTTGCAATAAACGCGCGTCTGTGAAAAACAAAATGGAAATCTAATCGTCATAATAACATGAAATGACAACGGATTAAAGTTTCATTGTGCAATGTTTTATTTCGTTTTGATTATTTTAGCTTTACAACTCGACAATGTGACGTCATAGAGAAAGAAACGGCCATGATTTTATGGGATCGAATCCATTACGAACGCGTTTCAGGAAATGAAAAGTGAATTTTAAAAGTTACGGTAATAATATGAGGGAATATAAAAAGAATCACACATGGGTTATATTTCAGAAAAGCTAAGAAAAATTAACATTAGCAAAAATCAGTAAGAGAAAATGCAATATGCCAAAGCAACATGATCAGTTATTAAACAGAGGAGCCAGTCAAGATACGAATTGTAAGCGCCGCTTCTCATCATTGCTCACCACAAGTTTACACAAATATGCTGATGACATTTAACTGTCAGAGCAAGAAGTCTAGATTTCATAAATGCAGTTCGGGAGCAGCGGCTTGGGACGGCTACACCGTAATGGAATCAGATGATACGACTTTCATTTTGACAGTCAATAAATCCTCATTGGTTTCAGTCGAGGCTTGAAGGAGAAAAAAAAAAATGTTAACAGCTTCTCAAACCTTATATTTTAGTGACTGCGTCTAATGGAAGAAGCAGTGTGTATTTTATTGCAAGTAGCATGTGCCTATTTCTCGTTCCTAATGAGGCCTGACGCAACTCAGATTTCGGCCACTTGACGCCTTATCACGACCACACTATCTCCATGTTTGTGCTGCAGGACCATTTCCAGGTAACCCCCAAGGGTATCCGTAGGGATGAAACATTAACGGCCGAAGGAGTGGCAGGTCGCCCATTTTGACTGTGCGTCAGCAGAAAACTAAAATGTGAATTCTGGCTGTTGAGAAACTTATGACATGTACATAACGCCATAACCCTAACCTTTTGCGAGAGAGAGAGAGAGAGAGAAAGGTCAAAAAAGTGTGGATGATGATGAACTGCTTTCAGAGAGAAACAGTAAAACCTTTGCGTTTCTGTTGTTGTTGTTGTTGTTGTTGTTGTTGTTGTTGTTGCGAATATGTAGATGGCAGTATTGAAATAAAAACATCTTACAAATAAAGCAGATTGTGGCGCTGTGCAGTGTGCATGCATGTGTGTGCTTTTTTTGGGGGGATAATAATTATACAAAATCCCAATCCTCATCAAGTTCTCCAGGAGTATTCTTTTCGTCTCCGGGAAGGTCCTCGGCTATCCTTAGCTGGTGTACGTTATTCCAGAGCATTTATACTTTTTTGTGTTTGATGTCTTCATTTTAAAATGGTGGCTTCAAGTGACTTATCTCTGCTTACGTATGTCAAATCTGGACAAGAGATGGTCTAGGTCACAGAGAGAGAGAGAGAGCTAGAGTGGGGGAAATGGGTGGAAGCGAAGTGAGATCCAGCGAGCGAGAGAGTAGAGTGGCGGCAATTTTTATCTCCCCATCTTCACGAAACGCGGGCGTTGGCGCCTCTCTTGCCCCTCCTTTATCTTTCAAATTCGAGCAAATTATTTCGCTCACTCCTTACTTCTTAGTTCTTCATCAACACTTAGTTTATATTACCATGGTATCATCCATTTGCTGACGCTTATGTTTCTTGTATGGCTGACTGTCGGTTTGTTTCTAGTCTTTCGTGTGCAGCGTGTTGAAGCCACCTCCACGCGGAAAAATGCACTTTGAAAATTCAGTTATCATGCTCAGTTCGCATACACTGTGCGCGGAGTCAACCGGATGGCCCATGGTAAACTGGCTAGTAATTTATAGGATAAAACCGAGCGACTGAGCTGTTTGATTTGCTGGCTGGATGACCAACTAACTGGCAGTAGATACAAAGATATACTGACTAAATCTGTTGTTATTTGCTGGCGTGTATTATCAAGTCTCAGTACTGTAGCTGGACTTTCTTGCATTTTCAAACTGGGCAAAATGTAGTCAAAAGGCGATGCATTCTTCTCGAGGCGTCATCGCTGCTTAGCTAGCCAACAAATTTGCGAGTGTTTAGGAAAGGTAAAATAGAACAGAGGTATGGTGCGATGAAAACTTGAAGTCGCAAATGTCCTGGAACGAAAAATGCGTGAAAGAAAGTGATTATTTTAACTCGTGTGGAGGCTGTTATTAGGTTAGACCATCATCCCCGTCAGCTCCTCTCTTCTCTACCGGTAGCACAGGCGCAGTCATGCTTGTAACCAAGCGTATCTTGCCTTCCTGTTCAAAATACATCCCAGATCCATGACAAAACCTGCCTGGCTTTTAACTAGCTCATCGACTGCACAGTATAAGGATCTGAAACTGTATCACATGTTCTCGCAGCTCGGCAGCCATCTTTTATTTGTATTTATTTATTGCACTATTTTGCTAGCTGGTTGGGTTGGGGAGTGTAACGGATCTTATTTTTGTTTTTTACACGAACTGTAAATCCTTTGTATGCAACCTCGGCAGTGCTTGTAGGTAATATAAAAAAGAGGGGAAATCCTCTTTTCAAAACCCACCACATAGATCATATATCTTATACGTTGCGCTCAAATGCAGTTTAGTATTATCGCTAGTAAAGCTTACAACGTAATAAAGCTTAAATATAAAGCATGAAAATACCGAATGTCTACGTCATGCCTTAGTATGCACTGAGAGCCAATTTCTAGTTTGAATGGGGTAGATGGGACTGGAAGGTGACGCAGCACTAGTACTTCAAAGACTTTGCATGTCGCTCTTAAAGTCTTATACACCACTTGCAATCTCGACTCCTCAGCGTTGATTGAAATTCCAAATTAAAAGCCAAGTGCTTATACGGATTACCCACCTCCTCCCAGCTATATATATATATCTCTCTAAAACAAACAAGGAAACCGATTCATTTACAATTTTCAAATGAGCCGGTATAATTTTTCATTGAAATCAGTTTTCAGCTTCACACTCCCTTCTCTCCCAGTATGCTTTCCTTTTGTCGTTGCTCATTGGTGACCATCGCCTTCAAACTTGCAACACACTAGTTTGAAATGGTTTGGCGGTGACTCCATTTCGCTTCATGCGAGGAACAAGCAGTGGATTCTACCGGGAAAGCATCTTCAACAGGAAGTACAAGTAAGTTTCTTACTTTCTCGACGAAAGAAAAACGAGGACCATATGTCGCGTGATAGAAAGTCGTCGGCAAGTAGAAGGAGACGTCTATATTATCTGTTCTGGTTTTGTGAACATTTCTAACTTGCAGTTCTAAGCTGTGTAAGGGGGATCTCCCTTTTTTTAAAGCGAGAATTTGCAGGAAAGAGACCCCTCCCATCAAACTTCCTTTGTCTCTCTGCAGATCTCTGCTCTGTATAATTATATCTATTTTACAGGAAGCCAAACGCGATACTACTGACACTGATAACGACAGCATGCAAATCAGCTCATTGCATGACTGAGGAAGATTTCCGCCGCACAGGGAGGAAGATACGGAAAGATGGTCCACGAGAAAGAAAGTTGTTGCCAACTTCGAACATCGCTGACTGTTATAGATACAGAGATATACTAATTATATGTGTTATTATTTGTTAATCTGCTTTTGTGTGGCCTTCTTCTAACCCTTTCTTTCACTTTTTTGGTCTGTTGGTTAGTCCACCTACTCGTCTTCCTCTGTTAGTTCACAAAACTCTCAATCCTTACTGTTTATTACCCGATTCCTCTTTACATCTTCTACATTTGTCTTTTAATATTAATCGGCACCGTTGTGTATCCCTCAGTCTTTTGTATGGTGTCCATGTCTCGATCTTGTCTCAAGTGCTGAGAGCATGCTCTTTTATGCGCGTGAGTGTGCACTATATAAAACACGTTTATTATTATAGACCCTTACTAGCATTATACTGTGTGTTTAGTTACTTTAAGCCAAATCGTTACATGTCGTCTTGTTTTTGTAAACCAAATAAATTTATGTTCTGGACTTATGCCCTGCACATAAAAATTGAGTGATTGATTGTAAAGAAATAAAAGTAAAAACTAAGGCAAGGAAGAAAGAAACGACGTTAGAGGGAAAGACATAAAGGAAATTACAAGTATGTGTTTATTGTGTAGAACCATTGCGCAGTTACTCTAAAGAGAGTTGTCATGGAGCGAGAAATAAAAAAAAATGTGTTTGTTAGAGCTCTGGGGCCAGTTGCACAACACACTTCTAATTTTAAACCCTTTTAGGCCTTAAATCGTTTTAGATAATCAGTCTAAAGTGCACACCACAATTTTATAATTTTTAAAACTAAAACTGCTTTAAGTAAGATAAAGTTGTTTAAGTGTGACTTTCTGTCCTGTCAGTACAATTGTTTTGTATGTTCTTGTGCAATGCATCTAAATGGCATAGAAGAGATTTTGCTTCTTTAGAACAGTTTTAAGGTTTAGAAACGTGTTGTGCAACTGGCCCCAGGTGACCATGGCGATCAAATCGTTCCTCGTCGCCCTTCAAAGGAAGGTATCGAGTGAAGCTGTTGCTTCTTTCCACCCCAGCTCACGTTCATTAGTGCATTTCCTGCATATTTTAAGATGCTAATTAAAACATTATTGATAGCAAAGGAAATTCTGGCAGCTGTTTCACAGGGGTATCTATGTATGCTTGATGAAGCTCGCACACGGACTGGTGTGTGCGTGTGTGAACGAAAAACCGCATCGAGTAAATCGTCAGTGCATTGGAGTCTACTGCATGGTCGCTGACGCTGCTGGTGTTTCTAGATCACACACGTTACTTCCGCGCGTGTGCAGCACTTCAAATCCATGCAACACGGACTTTGCGTATCCAGCTCTGCGGCAGTGTGTGGGCGACGGGAGTGGTCGCACGTGCTGGAGAAAACGCACATGTGCGCTCACGCTCGACTCCAAAGCTCGTCTTCTTGCGCTTCTCTTCCACCAAGGTGAACAGAAGTGCCGACAACCGTGTTCAAGCAAAGAGTTGCGCGTCTTGCGAATAATTTACGAGGAGGTAATTATTCCAGATATATCAAGGCCTCTCTTAAGTGTTCCTTACGATCTCGTTTCTTACCACCGCCAGCTGACGTGACTGTAGCTTGGTTGATGCTGTTGCTGAAACATTTCCCTGTCGGAGTTGTCCACGACATCACCTTCACAGGCTGTCGTTGACTGTTTGAGCAAGCGAGTCAAACTATTTATATTTTTTCACGTGATATCTGCGTTTGCAAAACGTTGTGTCAAAGCTGCTGATGCTTTGTACGTAATTAAATGCTATCAGATCAGCGTGACATTACTATTTGTAACATCATCATCACCGTCATCGACGAGAACTCAGCACTTCCACCGCTGTCTAGTGCTAGGTCTATATCCTAGATCTGTAACAAAAGCTGCTGTAAAGTGAGTCACGCTGTTCTAAGGCCCAAGATCTGCTATAAGGGTGACTTCATTCAAAGTTGCTGTAAGGATGGCGCCTACAATGAAGACGTGTTAAAAAAAATCTACATCAACTATGTCCTGAATCATATCTGCCAAAATATTACTGCATGTGAAAGTGGTTTATAAGAATATTGAATAAAACACGTATTACTTCTACACATCATATCTTTTATCTACATATCATATTTTCAAGTACAAAAATATTCCTTTCCGTGAAAGCCGCTAGCGAAATTTGATGGCAGCTTGTTCAGAGGGAAACTTTCTGCTGGCACCTGTTCTAGTCTTTATCGCGGACCACGCGATTGCAAACGGGCCTAACCTCGATCAAGTGAGACTAGAGATCGGGTCTTGTGCCTTTTGGAGACGTGACGTGACGTAACGCGCCAATGGTGTTAGGAACCGGGAATTCCACTCACTTCGTTCCGCGAGTCCTCGACATGCCCAGTGTTCTCAACCTGAGCAGCGGCGACGACAGCGTCACTGGTTTCCAAAACACCGAGGACGGCTGCAACGGTTCGGAAGCTGTGGCGCTGGACAACGTCGTGCCGACATCAGAGAGGGTGACGGAAGGCCTAGTTCTCCTCGTCGTTTGCATTGTGGCCGTCAGCAGTAACCTGTTCCTGTGGGTCGTCGTCCTCAGGACCCCGGAGCTGCGCCTGCCTTCCAGTTACCTCATCTTGTGCCTGTCGTTTGCCGACCTGCTGGTGTCCGCCGTTAACATGCCCCTGACGGTCTTCACCATTTTCCGCGGACACTGGGTTTTCTCCCGACCAGTCTGCGCCGCCACAGGTTTCTCTAATATGCTGGCCTTTGTGTCCAGTGTGGCATCACTCAACAGCATCACCTTTAACAGGTACATCCGGATATGTCGTCCGGCCAGGTACGAAATGCTGTACTCGCCTGCTGGTCAAGTGTTACATATTGGCGGTAAGAATGCTTCTTTCGTTCTTATTGAAAGTTCGTACTAACTGAAGTTATTTTTTTAGGCAGGATACAAGAAATGTCACTATAAAATCGTTAAAACCATTTGTGAGAGCTCTATTTACTGTCTATTGGTCATTCTTTAAGCAAAACAAACATTTTCACTACAAAATTTGTTCTCTAATGATTGGCCAATGCTTAGTACAAGGTACTATTTCCCAACCTACGGGTGAATACTCTTTTTCGTTCTCAAGATTCATGCGTACAGACATCACCATGCACAAAAAGAGGTCAAATTATGACGCCACGCTTGTACACAGGTATGGCTAATTAATATATTGTCCTAGGTTTTCCATTAGCTAAAGCCTTCAAAAACGTGAACATCTCCATGTACTTTTTGACGTCTTCTTTTGACCTCGCATGGTGTTTGTAGACGTGTATCTCGACAACGGAAGGAGGTTTCTACCCAGCTTTCGAGAAAAATTTTGCACTGAGCTTTACTCAATTATTAGAGGAAGATTTGTACTCCACTAGTTTATTAAAGTCATCTACGTCTCATCCTTATGTCCTGTGTGTGTGTGTTTTTATGACTCATTATGGGCTCATTCATCCCATTTTAAACACAGGCAAGCATGCATCCTCACAAACAGACGTACACACATACGTACATACGAGTATATGCATGCATATAAGTCTGTGGCAGAAATATAAAATGCAAACCACCAAAATCATCATTTAGTATGAGCAATTGTCTTTAAAACGTGTACCTTTTCCATGAACGGTGCGGAACACAGATTCGACAGGAAGAAACAGAGAAAAAAAGAACCAGAGCGCGTTTTAATTAATGAGATAACTAATTCGCTCCCTCACACCACCACGCCTCACGCAGACCTTCACCATGTTCGTGGAGGAGGGCTGAGCACAGTATCCTCTTTCCCCTCCTCCTTCCCAACCAGGTGCTGTGAGACTACAGACCAGTACTTTTTAATAGATACCGCCAGACCACACAAAAGTATTGGTTTTGGTTTTGCAGTATCAGATATCTAGACGGAACTCACAGTCTTCAGATAATTAACTATCTGTTTTTATCTCAGAGAGGAGAAGGCAGACTTTTTGATTGGGTTGCTGAGTGTAGTAAACGTTGCCCAGACCCTTTTTCTGAAGTTTTAGAGCGCGGGTTTGAGCAGTAATATAATAGCTGCATGTTAGTGATATTAAAAACACAATCAACGCGTATGACCCTTTATAAGCGTCTCAGAAAACGCAGCAGTGGAGCGCCATTCACATATCCAGCACACCTACTTGCAGGAACAGTCAAGGTTTTAACTATTTCGAGGCTAAGACATTTAATATAAAAAAGCAGGATTACGGAGGAAACCGCCACAAAAACCCTTTTGTTACTGAACATTCGATTTTTCCGCAAACAGTTATTACTTTTTTTAACTTAAATTCAGCTGTATTGAACATTTCATCATTTATCGATCCGGGATCTGTTCTGAGTTTATATCAACAACAACAACAACAATAATAATAATAATGAAAAGTTATATTTCAAAATAAATTTTATAGTTTTCGAAAGCAGTTTTCCCGCCTTGCAGTAAGTTCAATTAGGCCTTCCTCTTCAATTTTAGTTATTGTTCCTGTTTTCTTTTCTTTCCCTTTGTTTTCTTCATATCAACCACTTTCTTCGATCGCACAGTTTAAGTTCTATGTTATTTTGTAACTTTTGTTCACTTCTGTGCAAGATATCTTTCTAGAGAAAAGAACGTCTTGTCGTCTGTGCTTTAGGAGTGTGGCTGTTCTCAACTGTCCTGTCCTTGCCGCCTCTCTTTGGCTGGGGCCAATATGAGTACGTGCCCACCCAGTACTTCTGCTACTGCAAGTGGGGCAGCTCCCTTTCCTACACCATCTTTATGATCGTCGTCTGCTTCGGCGGCACCAGCACCATGATGGCGGCATGCTACCTGTCCATCTACAGGACGTACACGCGCAGCAACCGCACCATCTCAGCCTCTGGAAAACCATCCCCCAGCAGCGAATCTGACCTCATTTCCGGCAAATGGGAGATTTTGAGAAGCTACGTCTTGGGCTCCCGAAACAGCTTCTCGCCGGGGATCTCCAGGAGGTCGGTGGGACCACGCAGGCAAGGATCATCCCTTTCGCTGACGAAGTACGTGGCCCAGTGGCGCCATAACTCGGGTTTTCTGCACAAGAGCTCTGTGAAACTGACACGCTTTTGCGACCAGGGCGTGGCGTCGCTACCTGTCAATCAAACATGCCCCAACCTGCCGTCCCTTTCGGTCTCAGCCAATCGGAGTCCGCCACGCGAACGGGACGTCCGCCGGTCGTCCAAGCAATGGTTCGAGGAGAACAGCAGCGAGTTCTGCGTTAACCTGACGGTAGGCCCTTCCGACGTGAAGGACCAAGGCCTGTCCGTGGTGTCTGGATCGGACAGGAAGGGAAGGAGCACCCTCTTTCGGCCCATGACTCGCTCCTTCTGCTCTGCGTCCGACATGTCGGCTATTCGCCGAGCAGGCACGAGCACCTCGCTGGCTAGCCAAGCTGGCACCGGAAGCATCCGCGGCGATCGCCGGCGGCGAGAGGAGATGCGCGTCACAGTCACCATGCTTCTCGTCATCTTTGTCTACGTCATTTCCTGGCTGCCGTACTGCGTCACTATTCTGCTGAACATCCTTCTCCCGCAGCCGTTGCCACGGCAGGTGGACATGGTTGTGATCTTGCTGGGTTATGGAAATAGTCTCTACAACCCGTTCATCTATGGTCTTCGTAACAGCAGCATTAAAGCAGGCTACACGAAGCTGCTGACAGATATTCGAGCTGTATGTTGTTCATGCCGGTATTCAGAACGAGCAGCGCACAAAGTCGAGTTCTATCTGTAAGTAAAAACACCCACTATTCATAACGAGGAATTTCTCATGTGTTTTTGTATCATAACGATAAATATAGACACGCCTCAAGTATTGGGTAGATAAAGTGGGAGAACAAGGCAAACTTGAGAACGAACATTATTGTAAGAGCTTTTCGCCCCAAGTTCAGTTTGCTTCACCTCTGTTTCGTTACCTGTACTGGTCGTTGGGGAAACTGTACGGATGCAGAAGCTATAGTTTCGAAGCATTGGCCTTAACTAAGATCCTACGACGAATTTCGGTATGGGATGATCCATCCGCTGTTTCTTTTTGTTTAACAGAGGTATCAAGTGCAAAATGATGCCTAAACTCAAAGAAGTATATGAACTGATTGGTATAAGGTCATTTTAATGACAAGACAAAAGGACTGTTTTTGTATGGAGACTAAGTTTATCTGGCATGACACCACGTCGAAATCGGATGTTACCAGAAGCGTCTTTGCGGAAGGGAGTGTACAGGGAGACTAACACCAGTCTGAGCCTCACTCGTCTCGAGTGGAGATCGAGCTTTCAACCGAGCACATAGTACGGTCAGCCTGTACCATAAATCGCAAAAATAGGAAACGGCCAGTAAGCAGCACAAAGTTGTTGACAACGAAGCTTCAAAATCAGACTTTACTGTCAGCCAGCTTTCGGATACAAAAGTGACTTGTCCAAGGGAAAGAAGAAAAACGTTTGCACTAGATGCTTGTATTTTTATTTATTTATTTTGCTGGCATTCGCAAGAAAGAGGATTGAATACCTTGTCAAATGGACTAAGTTAAAATCAATTTAAAATTGTTGTATTGAAATGGACCACAACGAGGCAAAAATTGTTATTATTGTATTTTATTATTTATTTGTTTAAATTCTGCTTATTGCTCTTTAGCTAAATATGCTTAACCAAGAAAGAATAACCAATAAAAATGAGTAATATTAAATATCTACACAGTTTAGACCAAAAAGAACCAAAGCTTTTTAGAATATTAGCATTCAGTGGCTAGTTGCACAGCCTGTTTCTAAAGCTTAACACTTTTCTAAGAAATAAAGCAAATTTAGAAGAAATTTTTTTTTAAAAAATCCCTCCGACGCCCTTTAAATACGTGGCACAAGCCCACACAAAAAATTGTGTTGACGGGGAAAAATCTGGCCTAAACAGTTTTTATCTTATTTAAAACAATTTTAGCTTTTAAAATGTTACAAAATTGTGCTGTTCAGACTAAAATATATAAAACTTATTATCTAAATAGGTTTAAGGCCTAAAACTGCTCAAAATTATAAATTTATTGTAGAGCTAGCCCCAGACCCATAGGTTGTATAATAACCCATGCAGAATACGACCTAACATAAACAGCAAAAGACATGACTGAAACCCCTAAAATTCGGTCAGATTAGTTCCTTACAGCTGTAAAACTACGCCAGCTTGCACGGTTTATCTCTGTACACATCAAATCAATGGATCAGAGAATGTGATATACACAAGAAGAAAATAAGACACTCTACAGACAGACAGACGAGTGCACAAACTGACTATCTGATGAAGGCTTTCTGTGTTGTGATTTGTTCCAAGTATAATGGAAATCTATGATCTGGAGAAGGTGCATTTTAATAAAACGAGAGCGAGAATATGTTAGTGGATTAGTACATGCTCAGTAAGTACAACTCTTTTTATGAGCGCGCGGGCCTAACATTACTTTTAAATATATGTGTGTGCTAGATAATTAAGTGTTTTTAAAGCTTTGCGAAAGGGAAAGAATCCTTTAATGAATTGGAAGACTTTTTTGTTCCCATTACTGAAATCTTTTATCGATTTTAGTCGAGGTATTTGGAGACTGATAGAAATCATTAGCGTCTTTGGGGCAAGAACAAGGATTTACTTGACAGACCCAGTCTTGTAAAGTTCAGGTTTCAGAGGCGTAATGGAAAAAGTGCCCCCAGAATGTAGAAAGAAGCGTTTGGAAGCGATCTACTAGACCATTCAAAACTCGTCTGAGCAGTGTCTGAATCGAAAGCACTATAAATCTTGTCTGAAACGTGAAATCGAATGGTAGCTATCAGAATATGTTCTCATTTCGAGCAATTCAGATACCACTTGGAGAGTCTCACACGTTGTATCATACGTGGCGCATTATGGTTAATCTAAATTTAGGAGTACTGTTTGTAAGCTATCTTAGTCTACATTTACGACAAAGTACAAAGTGACGGATGACACTTCGCAGATTCCAAATCATAGCACCATAATGTTGATTTAGAAAGATGTTTGTGCGTCGTAAAGGCAGTATTAAGTTGTAGGTCTGGTCAGTCTCGAATTTATTTTAATTTGGTAAACTATTGATTTTATCATATATTTATGAATATTCTCTGTTAACACCAAAGAAGGTAGCATTACGGTTTATTTTGAAACTTCAGTCAGCTGTCATTTTTGAGTTGATGAATAGATAGGTCGTAGGGGAGGGGCACTGATGCTGTTGTTGATGAAGTTACTAAAATCGCTTTTTTTTCTTCCTCCACTTGTTTTTACTTTTTTTTTATTGCTCTCGTCTGGTAAGATGCAAATCCTCTTATTCAACACATTATGACCTGCGTTAAAACAGCCCCCGTCCCCATCCTTAGACATTAAATTAAATTAAAAAGCGTCACAATTTTACCTTCCTATCCTTATTTTAGAGGAAAGCCGACAGAGGGCGCTTGTCCCACGCCAGAGTGGCTGTAGGGAAGACTAGTGATCGTCTTGAACGAGGTTCATGAGACATCATCATACTTCCTCAACAAATCTGGCCACCTCTATCTACACAGAACGCGACGGGGAGGAGGGAGGGGGCAAGGGGGATAACTCGACGTCGGAACTGAGGAGGAAGAAAAGACGTGATAAACTGATTTACCATCGCCAGAATCTCTTACTCGTCCCAGAAATAATTACACGAAGGAAGCATCATGCTTTCGTCCCGCGATAAGATGTGACGGTGGCGTGGGGCGGGAGTAGGAGGGTGACATCATAACCTGACGAGGTGGGCCAGAGGGATGGGGTGGTGGTGATGGTGTGTTCAATCTTAATCGACGTCAGTCAGGACACGCGACTGCTTTACATGCCTCGTCTGAGGCGAGTCCTTACCGGACAGATATGCTTTGCAGGGTTTCACTTCATTCATCGAAACCTTTCTGGCGATGAGCTAAAACTAGAAAAATTTTTAATGTTCAAGTTTAAGCGAGAATTCAGACAGACGTGTCTTAGACGTGAAAGGACAATCGCGACCAGAAGACATAACAAGCTGATTCAAACAAATGACCCATGAATAAATAAAACATTCAGCATTAAAACTACTTCGCCATGTGGAAAACATTTTATGCTAAGTAATTTTTTAGAACCGGTTTTTCTTTCGTGGTTTTGTTTTGCTGAGTGCATTCTTTATGCACATTATGCCTCTAAACAGTAAGATAAATGAAATACTTCGACAGGATTCGGTATTGCTTCAGACAGGGATAAGAAATCCTTTCAGAATTAGTGCCCAGATCTTCTTGATCTTCTAGTAATGACAGAAGAGTTAGAAGAAAAGAAAATCCTTTTCAATCCTTCTGCAAGATAAAGGAAAACAGCCTACTGTCTGTTATCTTTCGTGTAATTATTGAACTGTGGACTTCTGTTAGAAGAGATTTTGTATTTCTGTACGCCGTGTAAATAAGACACTAATTAGATTTGATACAGGGATTGTTTCTAGCATCAGCAGGATCAAGGCATTCATCTGCGTGCCATGATGAGCAGGAACGCATTTAAATAACACAGGAGCGGTTTTTTAAAAAAAGAAATAGTTTTTACATTTACTACTTTAGAACAGTTTCAAGTTTTTAAAACATGTTGTGCCAAGGATCTTAGGACTGGTATTAATGTCGCGCTAAAAATTCCCTAGACCAGTCGATCCTACAATGTAGATTATGCTGGCTCTTCAGGGCCACTGCGTGCTTATTGATTGACTGACTGACTGACTGACTGACTGATTGATTGATTGATTGATTGATTCATTCATTCATTCATTTTTACACCCTGTAAATACACAGAAAAGAGATACGTTCGTGCAAGACGTCTTTAGCCTTTTTCATTTGTTTGTTTTGTTTGGTGATTTCTTGGGATTTTTGTAAACTTTTAGTTTGCTTGTTTTCTTTTGTTTTTAGATAGAAATGGTAGTTACTAACTTTAATACTGGCTATCGTTCCACGTCAGACGATACACGCAGACCCCGTCTAACTCATCTCACTTTTGCCCTCCCATACACGCATGCACCACACACATGTGTATACCTATGCACGCAACATCAAATACATACGAAACAAACATATACAAAACAAACATACAGGTTTTTACGAAGAATCCAAAAGAAAGAAAGAAAGAAAGAAAGAAAGAAAGAACACTTGCCCACACACAGCGTACATTACAACGTAACGTCATTATTGCGACCTGATGTTGTCAATGTATCTTGTCTCTGTGCGCCATTCGACAGGGACGTGTTTGTATGAAGAATATTAAACTTTATTTAGAGAAGCGTGCATTATGTATATACATTTATCCAGACGCGGTTTATAACTTTACAATATTCACATGAACTCGAAAAAATGTAATACTTTTTCTGAAAACAGCTACGTCTTTATGTTTAACCTTCAATTGTAATAAGCAAAAGACATTCATGATGTTCTGCCTTCAAAAACCAAACCTAATATTGTGATTAATTAGCCTTTAAAAAAAATCAGCAATTATGTGACATTTTGCGTTGCTCTCCAAAGAACACTTTTGTAAAGACGTCAGTCGTAAAAGACTGCGCAAAAGGACCTAAGCACTTACCAGGCTAGCAACGTCATTCAAAATGACGCAAAATTATCATGACGAAGGAACATGCGTAACGGCAATATGGAGAGCTGAAGACAAGATGGAAGGAGAGAAAGATGTCGAACCAACACAGACAACAAATCCGTCTGCATGAGCGACATCGACAATGGGAACTCCGACTACAAGGTAACTGTGGTGCCCATGGCGACTTCTACTTGGAGAGAGGATTTCAAGCCGCAAGCCGCCTGGTTTTCAGCGCCTTTTCGTTGGCCATGCAGGTAAGGAAAAAGAAATATTTCTGCTTATAGTCAAAAAGAAAGCAATAAGGGAAGGCAGCAAGAAGAAATTTTTTTCTGCTTCAGCATTTTTTAAATTATGTTTCTCAAACGGAACTAACTCTTTTCACAGAAGAGATCAAGAATGTTACATGGTCTTTCGTTCATTCATTTAATCCTGTTGGGCGTCACAACCAATTTTTCTTTTGGTGTCTGTTGACGTCTTGATTTAAAAAAAAATTATTTGCCTTTCTGCCTGCTGCTTTGTTTACAGACCTGACATTCTGTCGGTCTATCTGACTGGGTCGTCTGCCTAGAGATCTAACGTTCTGTTAATAGGTTGATTTCGTGTTTAGTGAGCCTGTTCTAGGACACGTCACAGACACTTACGTCACAATTCTTGCTTCAGACTTAAAGAAGAACCATAACATCCCAATAGGGAAGGTGTTAGTGGCAAAATAACAGCCAGCAGCAGCTAACATTTAGTTAGACTCCTACAGGTAGCTGTTTAAAAAAGTCTTTGTAACCAGTTAACTTATAACAAATAAACTCAACTAGATTAAACGGATTGCACACGGCTTCCAAACTAGCTTTCATTATAAACGTAGAATTCTCCACCTGGAAGCGCACACTGCCTCTTTTTTTATGTTTCAAATCCAAAATAACGTTTTCTGTAGAAAGAGAGAACGATAAATCCAGAGAGACAGTGACAGAGCGTGCGCTGCTGCAGACAATCTGGGACTTAGATTCAAAGTTTTAACTGTTCTCGATGAGTCCCATCCACGAGATCTTCGCTGTTTTCAATGACAAATATTACTGTCACATCTTCATCGTTGTAATAAGAATGCAACAAGAAGCTGCATGCACGTTTTAGTCTGGCAAACCTACATCAAGGACACATGCACGCTTTTCAACATTCGGGCCGCCACTGGCTGCGGCTATCTGTTCTCGCCAGAGTAATGTCTTTGATTTAATTGTCGGCTACGACCCAAGCTGGCAGGGACAACATCAGTTTGCACAAATTTCTGCAAATTATGCTATAAATCCAAGGGTATCTTCCCAACTGTAGAACGCAGCACGGCTGCTGTTAATGGACGAGAGTCGAGTTCGTGCGATAGCGTTCCTTGAGTTATGGACTGCTGTGCATTCACTGCACGCTTGGCTTGTGCACTGTTTAACGCATTCATCTTCGTCATAAATCAGGAAAGGTTGAAACAGCCCAATCCAGGAAGTCAAGAAATCCAGCTGTATCCTTTACGTTAATCACTGAAAACGAAGCAGCTGCAGAAGCCAGGCCTAATGAGCGATTTTTATGTGAAATGCCAGCTCGTAATTTTTACACGACCTTGATTAAATCCTACACCTACTTTATTCTTTTCTTTCTTTTTCTAAACTCTCCTCTAAACTTTACCTCTTTCATTTGACCTCTATTCCTCTTTTTTTTAATGCAAGGTGTTGACTAGTTGCACCATGTTTCCTATGCGATGCATCACTAGTTTTGTTACCTGAGTATTAACGGAACCTTTCAACAGACACTTGAATATTTCAGTAGACAAGCCCTCCTATAATTAAAGTGAAACCTCGATTTTCGTTGACTTAGGTTATCGTCGGTTTCGGTTTTTATCAATTTTTACCACGAAAATTTTTGTCTCGGTTGTTTGTCGGTTGCCTCGGATTTCGTCGGCGTGGCCACGTGACCTCGCGGCTAAGTTTGCGAAAACAAAGGGCGACCCACGCGTTCTCCTGCTTAGTGTGGGGTTGTTTCCCGTGGTGTGAGCATCACCCCGCGCATCTAGCCAAACAGTTCCATTGCTTTACTGTGTTTTTGTGCTTTTTTTTTATTGATTGCGAGTGCTAATACTACAATTACATGTACCGTAAATTTCGGTCTGTTGAGCACACCTGTTTATAAGCCGCACCCACTCAATTTAAAAACAAATCTTAATTTTTCACAAAAAAAAGCTGCAATGGTTTATAAGCCGCAAATATATATGCAACGTCGGCATTTTGTCTCGTTTTCGCATGATAGGGTTTTTGCTTCAGCAGCTGATCTGAATGCTTCAATTCTATGCAGCTTTGATTTAAAAAGTGATAACTGCATATACAGTATTCGGTGTAATGTGCTTATTTTGCGTTTTACAGTTTCAAAATGAACTTAACGCCCGTAAATTAAAATCACGTGCTCAAATCTCAGTCCCTGCTAAGTGTTTCCCTTGCTAATAAGTTAACCCTTTTCTTTCAGCTCCATACTGGGACCAAAGAAAGTGTCCAGAGCCAGCAGCTCTTTCCATTAGTCTTTTATATTCATTTTAGATTAATTTATTGTTATTAACATTACACACTACATTTTATTCTCTATAAAATGTGTTTTTGGTATGTATTTTGGCGTGTCTAGAACAAATTAATTTTATTTACATTGATTCCTCTATTTTAGTCGGTTTTTGTATTTCGCCGGTTGTCTTGGAACGGATTATCAACGAAAACCGAGGTTTAACTGTTTTATATGGAGAGATGTGTTGACCACCATGCATTTGAGTTGTCTTCTATTCACCGAATTATTAAAATTATAAACTGCTTTGCTACACTGAAGGAAGAATTCATGTTCACAAAGTTCACTTTTAAATGCGTGCTTAGAATATCCTGTAGTAATAAAGCTTTGTCTACAGCTATAACCTCTATAGTGACGTGACCTTTTAACCTTTGTAGATAACATAAAATGCCTACGTGAATATAAACATGGATTCATATCCTGCTCTTCTTCGGGCAATGCAAACACAGTAGAGAGACAAAAAGAAATGTAGACTAGTAGGTCAGTGTGAAGCGGTCTTAGCTATTTGAAGTCACGACGCCTTGGTCAGGTATCACAATGACACGTGCAAGAATGATTTTGTTTTCGTTAGTGTGATTGGGTTGTTTATCTTTTTGCTTCCTTTTGCTTCCATACTGTCTTTTATTCTCGTATACACGTGCGTGGGCATGCACACTACACATATAAGCACAATGAATTCACCAACATTCACGCACACACACACACACACACACACACACACACACACACACACACTTATTCACATAAAAACCAGCGCGCACGTATACAGTGAAGTCACGTGTACAGTGGCAGAATCCAAGTGGTCCTACACCGCACTTAGCGGTGTTATCACGTTGTCTGATATCGCGAGAGAGAAGGTCGTCTCGCACCTTACAGGTACACGACGTTCGGTCGGCGACTGATCATGATTTGTGTTTACCTTGTCTCCCGCGGCTTGTTTTCCTGCCGAACCTTTGACAGCCTGGCAGAGATCCCGGACATCTCGTTATTATGCGTCTCATCTTGTTCTCCGATGTCACAGTGATTGGTAGGACGATGCTGATGACGCGGAAGGAGAGCCAGCTATGGCTCCGACAGGTTCATCATCACAGATAATCGTGACTTCCGACAGTGTTATCTGGTTGTAGAGAGTCTATATGTCATTTTGCTCCACTCTGACAATCCTGGACCACGGTCTCACAACACAACAAAAGCTGTTAGAGCCTGGGGAAGTTACAGGCTCGTGCACACCTCTCCGTTCTTGAGGGTAAGACAGTTTTCTTCTGAGTGACCTACAGAGCTGGGTGGCTCAAGCGTGCTAAATGAGTAGCAATTCTAACGCATTCACTCACGAACCTGGCATGTGTACTTTCTGTCCAGCACATCACTATTTGTCCTCCCAATGTTGACTGTCTTTGTTAGGGCCTCAATACTGTGCTTTGATACAGTACTTCAAATTACGACTTTCTTTTACTGAGTTATCCTCTCTCAGCCTCTCTCTCTCTCTCACTCAAACACACACCAATTCTCTTTCTCCCCCTCCTCACACTGACACACACACACTCATACTCACACCTACCTATTTTGAAGTGAAATCTGTCATGGTGTAGGCGATGTCCAGCTGAATGAATAAGCAGGTCATGGGTACGAAGATGAAAATGAGACTGGAGTTTGGGCCCATGTTGGGCAGCCCTTTAATGGTCAGGACGTTGTTGACGAACATATCGCACGTACAACAGTTTTCTCGTCTTGTGACAACACAGGAGCCAAACTAGTTAATTAAGCTAATATAATTACTCGTTAAAAAGGTTAGGTGTATGATATTATTCTTGATCTGCCTGTAATCACGGTTTACATTTCTGGACAACAATAAAATATGAGGGTGCTTTGGTGCGCTCTTGTTCGAACATAGTGGTGGCCGGCCTTCCAAACTGTCATCATGCGGAGAAATAAATCTGATGCAAAATACAACAAAATCGTGTACGACTCACTTCTGAGACTTATACTGGTTTGCAACAGATGGTTACATGAAAAAGTATTAAGTAAAATCATTTCCTAATATTTTATATTGATTTTTTAATGCTGACTGTTTACTCGCTCGCCATCATATTGAATCTAAGAAATCTAGTATATATATATATTATATATAATAAAGACAGGTCACAATTGTCTCCATTCGTCTCACTTCTAACACCGCTGACGTTCAATAGATGTCTACATTACAAGCTCAGCGAAAATCACTGAACATACATGCTGCCTTTGAATTTTTCAAGTCCAGGTCACCAATCGATTCGACCACGGTCCACAGTCAATTTGACCACAACTTTTAGTCCATTCGACCAAATCAATTATGCAATAATTCGGCCAAAAAATTTGATTAATTTCTTTTTTTATTTCGTGTGATGACATGCGCACGTCGATCTTTATGTTTTTCATCGTTCGTCCTTCTCTCTCTAGTATTCAGAGAGAGAGAGTGTCTGCATCATCATCATCATCATCATCATCATCATCATCATCATCATCATCATCATCATCATCATCATTTGTAAATGTAGAGATCAATATGTTACTGCCGTAACTCCACCTCGTTCCAGATCTGGTCAGAAGATCAGTAGAGATGGCAGGTGTTTAGAGAACGTATAGTCAGAAGACCCCAAAGTTTGATTTTTATTAAGAATCGGCGACATGCATGAAGGCCAATGTTTCACAAAGGCACACGCTGACTTCACGCTATGATGTGTAGCTTTACAAAGTATTTAAAGTTGCACTAATAAATGGGTCCATTAGTCGTACGGCTCTCTCCTACAGATTGTTTTGGTGTTGCATAAATTAATCCAGAAATGCTTAGTTTCTCACTTAGACACACAACAGGCATCCACGCACCGCATAACAAGAGAGAATGTCTTTCAATATTCTCTGTCTTTACTTCAAACAACGTCCAACATAGTGGAGGCTGACCTACATTTATCCCGTGACTAATTCCAATTGAAAAATTGAAGTTTTATCTTGATTACATACAGTACTCAAGCAATTAATGTATCAGTCGATGATTATTATTCTAAATAGCAACTTCTGTACTCTGTGGTCGAAACGATTCGTGCATCTTGGTTCAAGTCGACCGGTCCCATCAGTCCACACCATGTGAACTGAAACCGTATTCTAGAATGACGAAGTCTGCTTTTTGTCTGACGCAGACAGCGTGCGAGCAGTTGGAGTCCTACGCACAGGCGCACGATGCAGGCCCGTCACCTGACGTGTGGCGTACCCTGGGTGCCAGAGACAGGTGAGAACTTCCGTTCCAAAGAATTGGAAAATGTCACTTATTTCCCTTTTTCCTATTTCTGCATTTCCTTTATGTCTTGCGACATTGTGATTGTTGCATGTCAGATAAACAAGAAGCCTTTATCAAGTATCTTTCGTGCTGTAGGCTTCAGAAGCTGTGTAACCCGAGCATCTGACAGCATTCACCTTTTCGTAGGTGACAGAGTAGGTGTATTATTACAAGCAAATCTATTAGACTAAACCCATAGCTAAACGTTTATTTGTGAAATTAGC
This sequence comes from Marisa cornuarietis, assembly GCA_004794655.1. Classification (NCBI taxonomy): domain Eukaryota; kingdom Metazoa; phylum Mollusca; class Gastropoda; order Architaenioglossa; family Ampullariidae; genus Marisa; species Marisa cornuarietis. The sequence continues at coordinate 3,116,313 of SMMW01000628.1, forward strand.
AGAGACGTGTAGGGAATGACAGCGATTCCAGAACCACCGTCCACGTCAAGTCACTGTCATAATTGTTGAAGGGGAAAATTGGCTGGGTAAAACCAAATATATTAAATACTAGTATTCAGCATCTTTGATCGCCATTCTCACCTGCCAGAAGGAAAGCAGAAGAAAATTGCTCTCCTATACTGGAGAGTTCCGTTGCGCACAAGTAGTATTTGTAACAGTGAGTGTGGCTCAGTTCAGCAAATCTATGAACGTCTTTGAGTCAAATAAAGACACATCTCTCAAAGGTTGTGTTCAAGAAGCGAATTTTTGCCCAGAAAATGAAACAGCTGATTTTGGAATACAGCCCTACAGGTTTGAACTTTATTTAGAAGCTTCGACTTAAGTTAAAAAAAAACAGTTAAAAGGTCTAAACCAAATTAACTTGACAATCCGGTAAGTAAATCTTCTCCAGATCAAAATTTAACAGTCATTGCAGTCTACGCTGAATTACTATTGATTCTCTGGTACTAAGTGGGCGCATTTAAGTTATTTTTTTCTATATGTATTATTTTTAATAAAATATAAACACATTTCAAATGTGGGTCTGTCTAAGATAAGCTTCTGTCATTTTTTTTTATTTGATAGATGGTTAATTTCCAGCATTACGTTTTTATTTTATAGTTACAACTGCTGATAATGACATTTTTACCATTAAGATATAACATTATAAACATTTGATACATATTTATCGATGTAAAAACGTATTCTTCCTCATTTAGCTGCATTTACTCGCACGTGTCCCTGTTTAAGCTCCTCACACGTTTGTCACCCTCAATTCTTTTGACCAGTTTTGAGCTCGCTTTTCTATGGTGTCCTCACACTGTCAGTTGTTTTTAGCATTGTGCTGGATAGGGATACAACTGATGATGTGTCCATGACTGCGTCACGATGTTACTTGAAGACCAGACGGTGTAGAAACCGTCTATGTTACACATCTGGTGCTTGATCTTTGTTTAAGTTTTTTACCAGCAGTCGTAGTTGGTTTTAACAGCTCGTACTTTGGTGTGGTTGGCACTGCTGTGGGAAGATCGTTTCGTTTTCCAAGACTTGCTTGTACCGTAAATTTGACTGGATAACAATCGATTTTGAAATGTTTTGAGCAAATTTTTGAGTACGATGAAGGAACGACGTTCGCACGGCACGTTTGAACAAAGCAGAATCCTGTATATACAGATCTCTGAACAAAGTTAGTCCACTGATATTCATAGCCATTATCTTTAGGATTTCCTCAATGAATATAAACTAACGCTCGTGTTGTCCAGAAAGTCCAGATTCTTTAGCTGATGGTTAAATACTAAAATGTTAAGACAAATGTTCCACTATCTTTGGTGGGAAAAAAGAGCCAGACGACATCTAAAGAATAGTTAGTAAACCTCTGCCTTTATGAAGCTTTACGGGAAAGGTTTTACTAAAACAGTTTTACACGCTTTTATATTGAATTAACGGTTACTGGGCAAACAGTCGGCTGGATGTTATTTGAGTCACGAAACTTGTTTCTCGTACGGGTGGTACTTTACACACTACCTTCACCTTAAAATCCAAACCGTGCTCTTATGTCTAAGACCTTCCAGAATCTGAACTTCCTTTTAGATCTTCCCCCGTATTATAAAAGACTTTCAAGACAAACTTGGGGTTTCTTCGTTGCAACATGTAAAGACAAAATAAGCGACACATACCTTACCCAAATGAATGGGAAAAGCAAAGTCGCGACTTGGACGATGGAAGTGCGTGTGCTGGCCAGATAACCGGCCTGAACAAGCTGGGGATGGTTCAAAGATGTGGAAATGCTGTAAGATGCTAGTTATCTAGGTGACACGAGTAATCCCTACTGACTAACGTATTCTCATCCTCTTGCAGAATGCTGACGCCCAGGCCCTATGGTCTCCATCTGGTGCAGCGTGTTGAAGCCGCCATGTCAGCAGGAGATGATATGTTCGTCAACAACGCCCTGACCATTAAGGGGCTGGCCAACGTGGGGCCGAACTCCAGTCTCATCTTCGTCTTCGTACCCATGACCTCCTTATTCACTCAGCCGGACATCGCCTACACCATGACAGATCTCACTTCAAGGTAGGTGTTAGTGTTAGTATTAGTGTTAGAGTGTGTGTGTGTGTGTGTGTGTGTGTGTGTGTGTGTGTGTGTGTGTGTGTGTGTGTGTGTCACACATCTTTCTGTGCTTGGGGATACATGTCGTCCCTCAAAATCCGCGGATCGGTACTGGTATATGTAGCATCTACAATCTTTTTCTGTCATTATTCCATAAAAATACATATAACAACTATTTACATAGCAGTTACCCTGTATTAGATATTGTAAGTAATTTAGGGATGATACTATGCAATTTTCCCCGTGGGACCCCGGGGTATGCTTGCCTAGCGAGCATTGTAAGAATAGGGTCCCTGCTGTCCAGCCAGGCATGTCGTAAGAGGCGACTAACAACCCCACCATATAAAAAAAAACACGTTACAGAAACCAACACTAGAGCACTCGTTACGGATGGCGAAGGTAATGAAACATACTGGACTTATGACGGACGACAGTCAAACCCGAGAGGGAGCTGGTGCCCCGATGGTGGATTTACTGAAGCCGAAGCAGAAGTTGAGGGTGGGGTGCTGGAACGTCCAGACCTTGTATCAGACTGGCAGGTTGCCCCAACTAGTCAAGGAGTTTGACAATTACAACTTGGACATCTTGGGAGTCAGCGAGGTCAGATGGACCGGCACGGGAAAGAGGAGACTAGCATCAAGACATACTATCCTGTTCTCAGGAAGATCAGACGACCAACACTCTGAAGGAGTAGCACTACTCCTCAATAGGAAAACTGAAAAGACACTGCTGGAATGTAAGCCTTATGGACCCAGGCTTCTGAGAGCAAGATTCCATTCAAAGTACACCAAGCTGACAGTGCTAGTTTGCTATGCACCAACAGAAGACTCCGAGGCTGAAGACAAGGATGCTTTTTATGATCAGCTCCAGGCAGCCACTAAGAGCGTCCGAGCCCATGATATGTTGCTCATCACCGGCGACCTCAATGCCAAGGTGGGAAGTGACAACACCTGCAGGGAGCATATCATGGGCAAGCATGGAATTGGAACCATCAATGACAACGGAGAGAGACTGGCAGACTTTTGTGAAGAAAACAATCTACTGATTGGAGGCACACTCTTCCAACACAAAGGCATCCACAAGGCAACGTGGACATCACCAGACGGGATCACAAAAAACCAGATAGACCATGTCATCATCAACCGAAGATGGAGGAGCTAACTTCAAGATGTCAGAGCCTACAGAGGAGCAGACGTTGCCAGTGACCACACTCTTGTGATAGCCGCAGTTTCTCTGAAGCTACGTCGATCACGAGGAAAACAGGCACGTCAGCAGAGAGTGGACTCCGGCAGACTGAAGGACCCAGCCACCAAACGGGCCTTTGTAGTGGAAGTAAAGATCAGGTTCCAGGCTCTAGGGGACCAACAAGAGATGACCTTAGAGGACTTCAATCGAGTCTTACAGGAAACAGGTGAGAAAATACTGGGCTTCCAACGAAAAAAGAAAGAACAGTGGATCAGAAAAGAGACATGGAAAAGGATAGAAGAGAGAAAGTCAACCAAGCAGAAAATCAACAACACCAGATCTGAACGTCTGAAGGAACAATACAGACAAAGATATACAGAAATAACCAAAGAGGTAAGGAGGATGACCAAAACCGACAAAAGGGACTACATAGAGAAACTGGCAGATAAAGCAGAAGAAAAATGACCTGAAGATACTGTATAAAATCAATAAACAGCTGAACAACAGGTTCAAAAACAGCGAAGTACCAGTGAAAGACATGAACGAAAATGTTGTCGAGGGAGAGCCAGAAAAACTACAGCGCTGGAGGGAGCATTTTGGGTCAGTTCTAAACAGACCAGACCCCCTTAAGCTTGCAGACATCCAGCCAGCAGTAACAGACCTTGACATCTGCACAGACCCGCCAAGCCTGGAAGAAGTGACAGCAGCAATGAAGGCAATGAAAAGCGGCAAATCACCAGGGGCAGATGGAATAACAGCAGAGATGTTGAAAGCAGATGTGAATGTGATAGCTCCCATGTTGACTGAAATCTTCAGGCAAGTTTGGGAATCAGGACAGATCCCCGATGCGTGGAAGACAGGGCTCATCTTCAAGTTACCCAAGAAGGGAGATCTTGGAGACTGCAATAACTGGAGGGGTATAACACTTCTTTCCATCACCAGCAAGGTCTTCAGCAAGATTGTTTTGTCAAGACTGACGGCAACCGTTGAGAAAGACCTCCGGCCCCAGCAAGCAGGATTTCTTCATGGGCGATCCTGCTCTGAACTCATTTTCACTCTGCGTCAGATTCTGGAGTAGAGCAATGAGTGGAACGCACCGCTGTACATCAACTTCATCGACCTGGAGAAGGCTTTTGACAGCATCCACCGCGAGTCCTTATGGAAGATCCTGAGGCATTATGGAGTCCTTGCGAAACATGTCCAGGTCGTTGCAATGCTGTACAGCGACTTCAAATCTCAGGTGGTCAATGTCAGTACTGGGGTGAAGCAGGGCTGCATTCTGTCGCAGTTCCTCTTCATCCTGGCCATTGACTGGATCATGAAGAATTCCACCGACAGAGAGAGGAGAGGGATCAAATGGACCATGACTATGACAGCAACAACAATGCTGGAAGACTTGGACTTTGCTGATGACATTGCCCTGTTGTCACACCGCCACCAAGACATGCAGGAGAAAACAAATGCAAAGAAAACAAAAAGTATGAGAGTGAACGCCAGAGTCCAAGAAAACATCAAACTAAATGGAGAAGAGATTGAGGAAGTTGACAGTTTTACTTATCTGGGGTCCAAGATTTCAAACACCGGGGATGCGGAGGTGGAGATTCGAGCCCGACTGGCGAAAGCCAGCCAGGCCTTTGCCTTACTCAGGAGCACATGGAAGGCAAAAAACATCAGCCAGAAGACCAAGCTGAGAATCTTCGTCAAATTTGATCAGCACCCTCCTTTATGGATCAGAATCATGGAAGATGACCAAAAACATCGGTAACAGACTTAACGTCTTCCAAAACAGATGCCTCAGGCGCATACTTAACATCTGTTGGCCAAACACCATCAACAATGAAGAACTCTACCGAAGAACTGAAACCGAGTCCATCACCACGCTGGTTCAACGAAGGCGTTGGCGATGGATTGGACATGTGCTTCGCCAGCAGACAGCAGACCTCTCCAAAATCGCCCTACGATGGACTCCAGATGGCCGAAGAAAACGAGGCCGCCCAAAGAAAACCTGGAGAAGAACAGTGGAAAGGGAGATGAAAGGAAAGGGCTGGACATGGGGTCGCCTGGAGCGAGTTCAGCCGATCGACATCAGTGGCGGTCTCTGGTTGAGGCCTTATGTGCAACTAGCACGGAGAGGATTGATTGATTGTTTGACTATGCAATTTATTACAGGGGACGAGCATCCGGGTAAATTGTTAGCCTCAAGGGTTTGGTTCTACGTTGACTATTCTCGCATACATTCAGACATTCAAACGGACGCACTGTTCTGGTGGCTAAAGTGTTAAGAAACGGAACCCTTGTTTGTTTGTTTAGAGTGTAGGTCATAATGTTGCGTCCTATGCTGTGACAGGGCGTGCCGTGCTGACAGTAAAATCATGGCACGAAACATATGTTGCAGGGTCTTTGTGCCAGCTGACTTGGAAAGATATGCACTAAAAGGAATTTCAGAAATAGAGGCAACCCAAAAAGAAAGCCTTCAAGAAGAACAGGAAGTGGAAGAAGAGAGAAAGGATGAAGATGAAGAACAAATAACGGAGGAGGAGCTAGAAGAACCGGAAGAAGAACCAGAAGAAGAAGAACAAGAAGAAGAAGAAGAACCAAAGGAAGAAGAACCAGAAGAAGAACCAGAGAATGAAGAACCAAAGGAAGAACCAAAAGAGAAAGAACCCAAAGAAGAACCTGAAGAAGAACCTGAAGAAGAACCAAAAGAAGAAGAACCGGAGGAAGAAGAACCAGAAAAAGAACCAGAAGGAAAAGAAGATGATGAGGAGGAACAGAGGAGACTACGAGAGGAAGAAGAGAAGAGGTTAAAAGAAGAAGAAGAACGAAGACGGAGAGAGGCCGAGGAAGCAGAGATGAGATTAAGAGAAGAAGAGAGAAGGTTACAGGAGGAAGCCGAACGAAGACGGAGAGAGGCCGAGGAAGCAGAGATGAGATTAAGAGAAGAAGAGAGAAGGTTACAGGAGGAAGCTGAACGAAGACGGAGAGAGGCCGAGGAAGCAGAGATGAGATTAAGAGAAGAAGAGAGAAGGTTACAGGAGGAAGCCGAACGAAGACGGAGAGAGGCCGAGGAAGCAGAGATGAGATTAAGAGAAGAAGAGAGAAGGTTACAGGAGGAAGCCGAACGAAGACGGAGAGAGGAAGAAGAACAGAGGAAGCTAAGAGAGGAAGAAGAACGAAAACGGAAGGAGGCAGAAGAAGAAGAACAAAGGAGGTTAAGAGAGGAAGAAGAACGAAGACGGAAGGAGGCCGAAGAAGAAAAACAAAGGAGATTAAGAGAGGAAGAAGAACGAAGACGGAAGGAGGCCGAAGAAGAAGAACAAAGGAGGCTACGAGAGGAAGAAGAACGACTGCGCAGGGAGGCGGAAGAAGAAGAACTGAGGAGGTTACAAGAAGAAGCACGCCGACTGAGTGAAGTCAGTGACGAAGAAATTGAGTTCATGAGAGTGAAACGGGATTCACAAACGCAGACAGATAGGAGGTCATATACGGAGAGGTGAGTGTTAGAAGAACATTATCTGATAAATTACAGGCAAGCACGAACACACCCACTTGCTTAGAAGAATTTGCGTTAAGTAGGCGACGCCGCCTAGCAGGTATCGCTTTGTGTAGCCCCCCCACCCCCCTAGACAACACTAAGAAGCTGTTTAAACACGTCACTAGCTTGTGATCAGAGCACAAACTGATAACGGAACGGCTGCCATCTATTGTCAATGCCTATATTGTAACACTTTTCTGACAACTTTCTAATACGTCTACCACTATAAATAAACACGTGGGTTGAGATCTCAGGATGGCTTTTAACATCTACAACCAAATTACTCCTTTTTAACCTCTGCCATGAGATCAGTATTTAGGCCAATAACAATTATAATAAAAGTGTGATTTATATAGCGCATAATCACGCCCACGAAGGAGCATGCTCTCAGCGCTTAAGACAAGTACGAGACGTGAATTGAATGCGAAGGACGAAAGGAGAAACAACTATGAAGTCAAATAATATAAGACAAACATAGAAGATACAAAGAGGAATCAGGGAACAAACAATGAGGATAGAAAGTGTCATAAATCTGCAGAAAAAGACGAGCAGGCGGACTAGACCATTGACTATAAATAATCACAAGTATTGACAGCTATGCTGATTGGTGTAAAAAGTAATGGTCAGATGTGTTTTTAGGGCAAGTTTAAGGAATTCGATGGTGATAGATGGCAGATATGGAAGGGAAGAGAGTTCCACTGTTTTGCAGCACAGTAACTAAACATCTGGTGACGAGATTTGGTTGTTCGGGAGACAGGAATAGAGGGAGAGACGAAGAGCGAAGTAGTCTGGGTGGGATGTAGGGAAAGAGAAGTTCAGAGAAATAGTCAGGGCAGGAACCAGCAAAGAAATGAAAACACAACACAGACAGTTTGTACTGGATGCGATAACCAGTAGCCAGTGGTAAAACAAAGGAGAGGAGTAACTTGGTCCCGTTTCACTTCTCTCTAGCGGAGTTCTGTACTTTCTGGAGTTTATGAAGAAGGTATGCGGGTCAGTCTGCAAGCAAGGAATTACAATAATCAAGCCGAGATAGAACAAACGCACAAACAAGAGTGGCGGCAGCGCGTGTAGAAGGAGTGTGGCGGATGGCGCTTATCTTACGGAGCTCATAATAGGCAGACTGACAGACAGCTGTAACTTGTCTAGCAAGGGTCATGTCTGCAGTAACGATGAACCTAAGATTTTGGACTGACGACGTGAAGGTGAGGTTGGTGTCACCCACCTTGACGTGCTTGGGTGGACTGATGAGCGATGAACGATTTCTTCTTCTCGAGCAAAAGAGGCCTCCGTCATTTCATCGTTAAGTTTAGTTTGTTCTATGCCATCCAGTCTTTTACGTCCCTAATACAAGCAATAGTATGGAATTCCACCACGGAGCACATTTGACATGTCCAGTCACTTCACAAATGTCAAAACTCATCTTAGAGCTTATCTTAAAAAAACATTTCCAGACTTTTCGTAGCTGATTCAGTCCTGTCCTGATCAATATCTGATAGTGGTCTTTCTTCTACTGTCTATTAATTCTGATGTCTAATTAATAGTTATTCTTTCTATCTGCTGATCATTATTATTTCTTTCTTGAGCATAGCCGATTTGCTAAATTCCTGTTGTGGGTTTTACTGTTCTTGTCTTATCTGAATTGCTCATTGTTCGGGCCGAGAACAATCTTTTTATTTGAATCGTGCGCGTTATTAACAATAATAATAATTATTATTATTTATTATTATTATTATTTAGCATTGTTGTTATTAACTTTCCAATTATGTACCGAGACACCCAGCCACAACAAGATCTTCTATCACGCTGCTCCTCTCGAGCCATAAGCTTTTGGTTACTTCTATATTGTGAAATAATTCCACTGCCAGTTGTACGCAGGTGCAAAGGAAAAAAAAGACAGGTGATGGTACTTTTTTCCAGCATCGCGTGGTTGGGCGTCATTGCACGAAATATTTTTGTTTTCTGTTATCGATACGCTATCGCTATTTGCGCGATATCGACGTTTTCTATTTTCCTCCGCACAAAGCACAGTGACAGTTCCCCACTTCCACTTTGAGTTTTCCTGCGGCAAAAGGTGGGGATGCAGAGGCACTCAGAGATTCCCAATGGTTCTATTTCTATTTGTTGTCCAAACGGAAACAGACTCTCTTACAAGAAAAATCCTCGCATTCTTCTGCTGTCAGATCTACAGCAACAGGCTCCAAGTGCACTGAGTGACCTTTAACTTTCCGACCTATTCTTATTTTAAGGACAGTTTCTTCAAATAATTAACAGTGGTCTTGATTTTCTAAATGGTGAGTCTTTGAAAGACACGCGTTTTGAAAAAAACAGCCCCGAAGACCGATTAACTACGTGCTGACGTGCGCGCACATTCTTTCACACACACACACACACACACACACACACACACACACACACACACACACACACACACACACACACAGAGAGAGAGAAAGAGAGATGATGACGACCGCGAATAAGATTAAATATCATAGTTCTTAAAATCAAATTTAAATTTCTTAAACGTAAAAAGAACGAGATTTATGAAGAATAAAATCTCACTAGAAAGATTCGTTCCTGGATTATAAAGAGGAATGCAGGATACAATAACTAAATAGACAACATGTCCATGCATATCAATACAGACCAATATACCTGCCGTGGAATGCGTTCTTCAGAGCTAAACCCTTCTGCACACCAGAACCTAGAACCTCGGAACATGTAGACGTTTATTAAAAAATATGGCATATTTATGTGTGTGGATTGCTTTCAAAATTTAAAAATATATAACAAAGTTTGTACATAATACTGCTCCAGGAAGCTTTGCGACAGATTTGCAGCAGAAGGAACAAACATCAAAGAGTAACTTTTATTAAAAAGGCTTTAAGTGAATGGATTTACATTTATTCCCTAGTTTAAAATAATAGTTTAAGATTTCATTCTTACCAGCACTTTGTTTGTGCTCTTAACATCTTAGAATGTATGTGCAGTTTCTCTGTTCGGTACGCCACAAATGCAACCAGATTATGATGAGCAGCTGGAAATTCCAATGCTTTTGTCGAAGAGTGCATGTATTCTGACCGTATTTCTACTCCCATCACTTTCAGACTCAGCCTCATATACGCAAAAGGCAGCAGATCCCTGAGTATTGAGCGAAGTAAGAGCGTTTCGCCCAAAGCGTTGCAATCATCTGGTGCCACATCACCAGACAGGAGAGCGACATCGTCTCGGGTGCAGTCACCTCGAGGGATGTCAGGTGAAAAAAGAGCGCCGTCATCAGCAGGTAGTTACCCGAAGAAATCAGATTGGCAGCCAGCTGTTGGAGCAGGACCTGTCCCACCAGCTTCGTCCCAGGTGCAGTCGCCTCGAAGGAAGTCAAGTGACAGAAGCGCGCCGTCATCAGCAGGAAAGAAGAAATCAGCTGTTAGGGCAAGATCTGTCTCACCAACAACTGCAACAGATCTTTCATCAAGACAGCACTCACCGGAACGACCTCCTTTATCCGGGAAACCCATACTATCCGCATTTGTTTCCTCAAAGCAGACTACAACAGTCACTGCTGTTTCTTCAAAGCAGCCCTCGATAGAACCTTCTTCTTCACCAAGAAAGCCCACACAAAACGTAGTTTGTTCCGTTTCTCCATCAAGGCCCACTTCAGCCGTACCCGGCTCCTCAAGGCAGATTACAATAGACACATTTGTTTCGCCAAGACAGCCCACAACAGGCGTGTCTGTTTCACCAAGACAGACCACATTAGTCCCATCTGTTGCCTCAAGGCTGTCTACAACAGCCCCACCTGCTTCATTACGGCAACCCACACCAGAAGTATCTGTTGCCTCAAGGCAGCCCACACCAAAAGAACTTCCACGAAGGCAGACCATGGAAGCAATTGAACTATCCATGCACTCAACCTCAGAAGAATCAGTCTCCCCGATACTGGTTACGCCAGATCGTGCCAGCGGTTTCTCACCCTCGCTTCTCTCCTCGGGCATGGCAAGCTGTGTCGGGTCACCATCATCAAAGATTAGGGAAGACCAAATTTTTATGACCAGCGTGACCACCAAAGAAAAGTCTACTATTTTTGAGAAATTCGATATTAAGTACGTCCGGGAAGAAGTCATCAGCGACAGAAAGACCACGACAGCATCTGCTGAACCACAACCAAGCATAAGCCTTAGTGCTGGGCGATCCTCGAGGTCTCATTCAGCAGGCCATCATCACTCTGGTGGTCACCGACGCTCAAGGATGGCAAATGGCACACGGTCTGCAAGCATTGGAAGAAAGTACCACTCCACCTCCCGATCTGTCATTCCGTCCCTGAGTCCGAGCAGCAACAGAACCAGCCCATCGTTTAGAGCGTCGCAAACGTCCAACAAGAGTCACTCCAGGAGCCCCAGTATTTGCTCGCAAGGAGAAAGAAATGTTACTCCTGAAATATTTTTCTCGAAGGAATCTCAACTGAGCACCTCACAGGTGACAGAGGAGAGTGAAACAGACAGAAGTAATTCTAGAAGCCAGAGTCCGTTATCGCTATTGTGTGGCGAGGGCAAACCGCTATTTTCCTTCTCCGCCGCGTCGCAGGTGAAAAACTGGACTTTAGATGGTGGTCTGTGTACAGGCATCCTTTCAAAGTCCCCTTCTCCAGTAATAAGTCCATCGAGAAAGACAGTTCGACAGAATGGCATAATTGCAGGGTTGTCTGGAAAAAGTGAGTCTGCGTCCCTATCCGTGAGTCCCCTTTTAGTCTCTCCATTCAGAAAGAAAACCAGTGTGGGTCAGAGTCGAGCGGGCTCACTTGAGGGTGACTCTGTAGATCCTGAGATAGGAAGCAGCGTCGATGGCCCATCTCCCAAGCTTAAAACTCAAAGATCGCTTGCAGATCTGGTAGAGAAAATGGACAAAGACTTTTCAGAATTACCTTGTTTGTCGAAGGCAGAACAACAGGAGGAGTGCTCGGAAGTCTCTGAGAACACTGACGATGACGTTACTCTAGAAACAGTCTCCTCGGCGTGTTCAGAAGACGATGATTGGAAGGATGTAGACGATTTATTCAAAGAGGACACAGAAGAAGCAACTCCTACCACGCAAAGGCACAGCTCACCCACTATTTCCCAGAGGAGTAGATCAGCTGTCAAATGTGAGCTTGAAGAAAGTAGAACAGTTATGGGTGGTGTAAAGGAAGTTGTTGAAGTGCAGCCAGCACTGATCACTGCAGGTACGACACTATCCTTCAGGCAGCTAACAGCAGAAAAAGGAGCCATGGATGCATTAGGGTCTTTTGCCGCCCCTCCATCAGGGGACGGACATGAAGTTGTTTCTAGGAAGGAGGGCAAAATATTAACAGCAGTTTCACCCACGCAGCACTGTGTTGAAGGAACACCTTCAGTCACCCCATTTGAAACAGCTTTGACACTTTCGCCTATTGAAATGAAAACAGAAACCAAATATTTCGAAATAAAAATACCAGTCGAAGAAGAAAGAACTTCGCCATTGGTGTTCAATGCAAAAACAGCAATGAAATGGACAGGAAAAACAAAAACCGTTCCTATCCCATTCAGAACAACTTCCCAAAAAGTCGAAGCATCAGTTTTTCCCACAGAAGAAATAATTTCTCTTCACTTCATACAAGACGCGGAATATGCGCAGACCCTGGATCAAATAAAAATGAAAAGAGCTATTTCACCTACACAGTTTACAACAGAAACATCTTCGGTTCCCTGTCAGCCATTTGAAAAGGTAAAGGTTCAACACAGGCATACCCCACAAGAACCAACTGCTTCGTCAAATATACGTTGGTCAAAGAAATCTGTTTCATCAAGAAACCATTCAACAAAACGAACTGTTGTGCTAAGACAAAATTCACCAGAATCAACTTTTTTGACACGGACACATTCACTAGAACCAACTGTTCTCTCGAGGAAACATTCACCAGAAACAAGTGTTATCTCAATGAAACATTCACCAGAAAGGGATATCTTCTCTAGGAAATATTCATCAGAACCAGACGTTTTCTTTAGGGAACATTCATCAGAACCAGCCGTTGTCTCGAGAAAACATTCACCAGAAACAGGTGTTCTTTCAAGGAAACATTTACCAAAAGCATGTGTTATCTCGAAAAAATATTCACCAAACCAAGGTGTTCTCTCAATGAATATTTCACCAGACCTTTGTGCTTCATCAAAGAAAAACTTGCAAGAAGCAGTTGCTTTATCAAGAAAACATTCTCCAGAACAGATTGTTTTCTCAAGAAATAACTCACCAGAACTATCGATTTCATCGAGAAAACATTCACCAAAAGCGCCTGTTTCACCAAGAAACTACTCACCAGAATCAGTTGTTTTATCATTGACACACTCGCCAGAATCAGCTGTTTTATCACAAAAATACTCAACAGAATCGGATGTTTCACCGAAAAAGCATTCACACAAACCAGGCGTTCTCACGAGGACACAAGGTGTTTCATCACAAAAATACTTACAAGAAGCAGCTGCTTTATCAAGAATACATTCACCAGAATCAGGTGTTCTCTCAAGAAATAACTCACCAAAATCATCTATTTCGCCAATAAAATACTCACCAGAATCATTTATTTCATTAAGGACACACTCACCAGAATCGGCTGTTTTATCATGTAAATCCTCAACAGAATCAGCTGTTTCATCGAGGAAACGTTCACCAGAATCACGCTTTCTCCCACGCAAACATTCACCCAAACCAGGTGTTCTCCTGAGGAAACATTCACCAGAACCAAATGTTTCCTCAAAACAACACTTGCAAGAAGCAGTTGCTTTATCAAGAAAATATTCACCAGAATCATATGTTCTCTCAAGAAATAACTCACCAGAATCATTTATTTCGCTGATGAAACACTCACCAAAAGCATCTATTTCACCAAGGATATACTCACCAGAATCATTTATTTCATCAAGGACACACTCACCAGAATCCGATGTTTTATCGTGTAAATACTCAACAGAATCAGCTATTTCATCGAGGAGACATTCGCCAGAATCAATTGCTTCATCAAGGAAACACTCGCCAGAATCCGCTGTTTTATCATGCAAAAACTTAGAAGGTCTTTCGTCAAGGAAACCTACACCAGAAACAACTATTTCACCTAAGCGCATCACTCCAACAAGTGCTTTCTTAAAGCAGTCTACACCAGAATTAACCTTATCATCAAAAAAGTCCTCTCCAGAAAGAACTACATCAAGAGATTCCATTCCAGAAATACCACTGTTAAATAGGAAATCCACACCAGAGCCCTCTTTTTCGTCAAAAAAATCTTCCCCAGAACGAACTGTTTTATCAAGGAGATCCACACCAGTACATTTTGCTTCATCTGAACGCAGTTTAGGATCAAAAAGCAATTCACCTAGACAACTCACACCAGAACGTATTGTTTCATCAAGAAAATCAACTCCAGAACTTGTTGTTTTATCAAGAAGAACCACGCCAGAGTCAGCAATTTCACCAAGAAAACACTCATCAGAGTCACCTATTCCGTCAATGAAACTTACGCCAAAAACAGATGTTTCACCTAAGCGTACCAAACTAACTGCAAGACATCCTTCTCCACAGCAAACTGGTTTGTCAATGCAGCCAACACCAGAAAAAGAAGTAAAACTGTCGCCTAAACTTTTAAAAGTAGATAAAGAAATTGCGCATGAAATGGTGCAAGATAATTTAACTGATCCAACTATATCTCCTTCGAGCTCTGTGCAGAATGCTTTTGGCGGACTTAGTTCTCAGATATTAGAATATTTTCAAAATGAGTATTTTAAAAGAAACGAACCAGAAGTTCTCAAACCTCTGTCCTCACCAAGATGTTCTGAAGTCAGTACTGAAATAGAGCCCTATTTAGATGCGGAGGAGCTTGTTGATGACACATGGAAGCAGATAAATATGACTCAAATAGAAGAGCGCTCAGCGGAGTCCAAAAGCGACGTTCAAGGACAAGAAGTAGAATATTTGCATAAAACGGCTTTTCGCAGAAAGGAAGCTTTTTCTGTTTCTCCAAAAGCACACTCCTTATCACCTCCAAGTCCACCTTTTGGCGCGTTTGAACCTAGACTGACAATAAACAGCTTTCAGCTACCCTTTGAAAATGTTAATGTCACTCCACCTGATGCAGCACCTAAAGGAGAAGGATCTCCCATGTCGTCGCCATCTTCGCCGAAATCGGCATCATCAAAAGAGATTCAAGAGCGTTTCCCTGGCAGATCCTCCCCATTGTCCTTCCAAGGCCACGCTCCAAGAACATCAGCAGGTTCGCCTCGGCGGTACCAAAAATCTTCTACACCCCAGCTATCAAGGACGAGACAGGCTGGTCCTTTCACTTCAGATGATGTCTTTTCACGCTACTCTTCTAGAAAGAGCACGTCAGGCCAGACAAAAGAAGCCCATCAAACGTCTTCGCCAACATCTGCAATCTTAATTAAAAAGGCATCTCCCCTTTCCAGCATCACCTCTCCTCCGTCGAATGATACATCATTTACGACTTTGATAACTTCACCCCTTTTATCACCGTCGAAGGAAGGACAGATTCCGCTTCATCCCTCGCGCAGCTATATTCAAAGATTGCAAAAAGCTCTTGCAACAGCTGGTTCTGAGAGCCAGGAACACAGAGCTGCGAAACCTGCGTCCCCGATTCCCAGATTGGCCACCAAAGCGGAAACGTATGATTCGACTTCTTCTGTTAAGCGTGCTGGTTCTTCGAAGGTTTCACCCAGACAGCCGTTACCAGCCTACTTGCACGTGGAACGAACTCAAAAAGTTACCCCTTCCAAGAACAGGATGGCATTGGCAAAGTTACTTGCTGCACAACGAAAGAACGCTAATGCCATGACTTCATTTAAAGAACCCGTTGAGGATGGTGGGGGACACGTACAAATGCCAGGCAACACTCCTGGAGAAATGACAGGAACAAAGTCTCTAATCAGAAACACGCGGACGAAACGATCGGTTTCCGAAGGGCTCAAAACCCTCCTGGCAGCTCAGAGAAAGAGCGTACACAAAAAAAGACAAGGGGGCTCCGTAGAGCGTACCCGTGAGACCAAAGTACCAAAAGACGGGTTTCAACACAGAGCAAATCAGTTCCTGCCCCACAAGCAAGCGATGACGTCCGTCAAGGAAGAACTCGTGAAGCACAAGCTGCCTCCTACCTCCACCGTAACCATCACACGGAGGACAGTCACGTACACAGCAGAACCATTATTACCTACATCGGCATATGCTTCCCCTCCTAGAATTCTCTCCTGGCCTGTGGCCATGCCTACCTCTTTGCCCCAGCCTATTCCCATTCCGTCCAGAGAATCTGTAACAACTGAACCTGAACAAACTTTCTTTAAAGCTTCTTCAGTACCTACAGCTCCTTTACGTTCCAGACTCTTCTTAGAACCTTCTTCGAAAACGTCACCTACCTCAGTGGAGCAAAAGCAGACTATCCAGGATTCTCATCGGACCTCCACAATTCCAAGTGCCTTTTCGTCATTCCGCACATATACTACAGGATCTACTCCAACTGGAGACCCACTTCACCCAGTCCAGGACAGTCGCGCTGTAACCAAAACCCGGAATAAATCTGCGTTCAGCCGACGGTTGTCCCCATCTGCTGAACTGGAAACCATTGGTACACACCTAGAAAACCAGCTCGATCAGATTTCACAAATGAACACGACTAGCGATTCAACCCTTAGACGTTCAGGTGTTCAAAGATCTTTAGAACACAACAAAGGTGCTGAGGAACTTAAAGACTTGATTCCGATGGAAGGAAGAGAGCCTGGTCATTCATTTATCTCTAGGAACAAAAATGAAGATGTCTCAAATGTTTTTTCCGTATTTACAAATGAGAGTCAAGAGAGACCGATTTCTCCCAAAACTTCAAGTAGGTTACGCACTTCACCCAAATCACCACTCAGACGACGAATGGTTAACATTGTAGAGAGACAGAGACTTCTGGAGGAAAGAAGAAAGCGTAACAAATCTTTGGGTTGTTCTTTTGACAGCCCAGAGATGACCACTCCATCGGCGAACAGAAGTCCCATTGAGAGGTCACCTGCCGATCACCCTGGTGATATTGTGGGCATTCCAAATATACAAATAAGCCGGAAACACCCCAGCCGTAGGTCACCTAGTAATAGTCCTGGACGCAATGTGGATTACCCTAATTCAGCTGCCGATAGAGGATTCTCCAAGAAGAGCTTGTCTGGCGATTACCCTGGGAATATTTTAACTTATCCTGAATTCCAAGTAACCCCTCTACCACTGAATCAACAGATGCAGTCTTACAGACATGCACAGGGTCTGGTAGGAGATTCTCCAGAAAACATTTTCTTTAGCAAACTTCGAGTTTCTTCATTTCAGCCTTTTATGAAATACATCCCAGATCTCGGTCAGCAGAAACAGATGAAGCATGTAACTTGCAATGAAGACAATAGTGAACTTCGAGACATGTTCCGATATAGGTCAAAATATCCGAATGATGATGCTAGTATTTTTGAAAATTACAAGGAGGTCCAAAACATGAATATCAACAGGACCTCAACAGTAAACTTTCAGCACGACAACTGGAATGCGGACACCAATTCTTCATGTGCAGATTCTACTAGTAAGCACAACTTGAGACGGGAATGGCATAGAGTAAACGCAGCTTGTGAATTGAAAACACAGGAATGCCCCAGAAGCGCATACGAGAAAACGACAAGCGGAGGGACCTTTAAAAGAGGCAACGAACGCCCAAAAGAGACAGTAACTAATATGCACGAAAAAGACAAAAGAACAGCTGAAGCATCTCATTGTCAAAATGGGGCGCAAGAAGCTAGTAAAACGGACCAAATTACAAGGAGATTTGTAAGGGAATCTCGTCAAAGGCGGGAAAGTACCGAGACGAGTCGTGACAAAATCGCTGTCACAGTGGAAGAGAGACAGCAGCTGGAAGAAATGGTTGCTAGAGAGACTTATGACGGCACAAGATATAAAAAGTTGCAAAAGCAAAGCCGCCAGTTGACAATCAAAAACAAAGAGAAATGCATTAGCATGAAAAAAGAAAAGAGTCACTCAGAGGAGTATATCATCAGGAATAATGAGCAAGCGACACTGCAGCGCAGAAGAGGTTCTCACCTGCCAAAAGCCTCACCATTGAGGACCACTGAAGAAACTGAAAGGCCTGAAGTCTGCACAGCTCAGACAGAGCTCGCGGTTAGTTTGGCTACTAGACATTGCCAGGATGCTGAAGAATACAGGGCTACCGCGAGTAGGTCCAGAGGTGGCATCGAGTTCGATCACCAAAGCAAGAAAGTAAAACGTAAAGATGACGAACCTTTAAGTCTCTCAGAGGAACTCAGAAATGCCGGCTGGTCACCCGAGCCACACCTGGATCTGCTTAGAAACACGCTTCGCGGCGTGCCCACCCTGAATGGAAATGGTGCAGGTGATGACCTGTTGCAGTCAGCGCGTCTAAAGGAAGAGACCTTTAAGGGTCACTACGACAGATATACAGGCGAAGAATTCCAGAACGTTAATACGAGTGCTAACCCCTCCTCTGTGGTTGACCTTTGCGAGCATGAACTCCCGGCTGGATTTTTTTGTAAAAACATTCACGTAGCTAAAACTGTTGACTTCTTTGAACAAAGGAGTTCCCGGGACTTCTGTAAAGATGAGCTGATAATGCAGGGCAGTTATTTCAGTTTTAATGAAGGGAAAGATGAAGCAGAAGGGTCTTTGAATGACCCAGCAGGGGAGTGGAACATTCGTTCAGAGAGTAACAACGAGACGAACTTCGTCACTGGCGTTGAAAGTGCATGCGATTTTAATAGAACATGTACAGATAAACATTTTTTGCAGTTTTCTAAAAGCGAGAAGAGTGAAGCGCCTGAGTCCGAAAGTCTGTTGCTGCATCCACCCACTCAATGGGATGTTCATAACATTAACAACTCTGGAAATGATGAATCTCAAAGTTCGTACTCCCCAACTGCCAGAGGTAAGAGAAACACGCATAGAAACTCACGGCAAAACAAGATTGATAAACTTGGGTGGACTAGAGGAGAGCACGTAGGTGTGGCAGGAAATCAAAATCTAAAGGAAGAAACCAGATTGCTGGAAACTAAAGCTCTGCTGAAGTCTTTCCCTCGCATCAGAAGCACAGTTCTAAGGAAAAGAAGAAGTTTTGGTAGGTCCTATTTGTCGAGGCTTTTGGCCAGACACATTGGTGAGCGGGCTTCCGACTGCGATTGCATTCAGAATCCATCTTCTCAAACCCATTCTGAAAACTACACGGGAAATTGTGATCACCGAGCCTCGAAAAGGGATGCCGTCCTCTGTGGAGCTGAGGGAGGTGGCGACAGAGAAGAGGCTGCTTCTAATTGCCGAACGTCTGAATTTTCGGAATCTAAACTGCAAAGAACCAACAGACTGCGTGCCAAGTGCGTCGTGTATCACAAAGACCAATCACGAGGAGAATGCACTTGCACTGTGGACGTGCCTGATGCTTTACTCCCCCAATCGCAAAGACGATTTTCAAACTTGCAGGAATGCTTGGAAAACACTGCAGCAGTGTCCCCTTCTTGTGACCTGTCATCTT
The DNA here is from genome assembly GCA_004794655.1 of Marisa cornuarietis. Taxonomy (NCBI): domain Eukaryota; kingdom Metazoa; phylum Mollusca; class Gastropoda; order Architaenioglossa; family Ampullariidae; genus Marisa; species Marisa cornuarietis. Next base: position 3,135,758 of record SMMW01000628.1, read on the forward strand.
TTCCCCATGACGAAAGTCAGTCCAATGATTCTGCAGATTCTACCTATGAGCCAGGTGAGATTTTGAATTGCTCAACTGGTTCTTGCGACTGCTTAGCTCCATCTAAACACAACGCAGAGATTCCAGTGGGCCCTTTTCTACGTGAGCATAACACTCAAGATGCAGAAATCAGCTTGTTGTGTGAAGAATGTGAGAAGTGGAACTTAGATCAAGTTGCAGACGGCCATGAAGACGGGGAAGAAAACACACACAGCTTTCATACTATTGAGGATGAAGCAACTGATGAAGGAGCGCAGGCAGAAAATGAAGTGGAGGTGACTAGTCATTTTTACAGTGGTCAGGATGTAGCTACAAACATTCCTGCAAGTAGTTATTTCATGTCCCCTGCAGATTCCGGTCACTTTCATCACACCAACTCTGCTTCACCTCCTGGCACAACAGCCACATCTTCCTCTCAAGAAACAGCTCTCTCCAGTTCTCATTCCATTGCTGTGGAACCCACAGACAACAACAATGGGGCTGTTGCCATTAGTGATTCCATGATGCAGGCATATGGATACAATCCGATGACCGAGTCTCCTTTCACAGCTCGTGGATACCCTGAGCTTCAGCAAAATGTCATGTCGCTGGACCACATCAATGTGCCCTTTGTGAAGCGGAAAGCACTGGCTTTTCTGAGGGATGAGAAGGAGGAGTTTGTGGAAGTGGGGCGTGGAACCTATGGCTGCGTCTATCTAGCACAGGCGGCCACACGTCGTGGGACAACCAAGGTGGTGGTCAAGGTATGGAACAAGTTTTCTATTGGTCTTAGGCATCCACTGTGGTAATACCTGTTTACTTAGTTTAGAAAGCCAGCCCACGTACTGACTCCCTGATTATTTATCTAGAGGAGGGAAAAACCATCTTTAAAAATTCTGATTCCATAATATCACATCTGCATTTCATTTCAGATATTTACAAATGAGAAAAATATTCCTTAAGACAAGAAAAGAAAAACTGCTCACCCTCTCAGAACTGAAGGTAGTTGGATAAGTCAGAAAGCTCACCTCACCTTCCCCTGCTCATATAGAAGCAATAGGTATTGATCACAAGAGGTAAAGGTGTTGGAAGAAAAGCCTTGGGCTTTCCACATGCTATGCCCTATGTTCCACACTTGGTGAACCACCTCACAGTGCACTAAGGTCACAAAGTCAAGGGACCTCTACCTTTTATTTTAAAAAAATAGCAAAGAATGTGCAATAATATTATATTCTTTCTTTTAGGATTTCTTCACAGATTCTACCTCATGGGACCTTATTGTTCATGAAGCCAGAATGCTCTGCTACCTGCAGGACACAGGGGTCATACCTCACTTCTATGGCTTGCTCAAGCGGCGATCTTCAGCTGATGACTTTTCACTCATTCAGCAGTACTTTGGTCATGGTAAATAAGTATTTGACTTTGCAACTGTGATATGTTATTTGTAACACCGAAGAGATGGCTAACTTATGCAGAATAAGTAACCTGCATCTTTACTACACCATGAGAAGGGTCAAAGATTACAGCAAGTTTCAGTCATTCCAAATAATAAATGCTTCATGCATATTAAGTTTGGCTCTTCATTTGAAAAAAATGCTTAGAGAATTTTAATTTCAGGAAACACTTAAAAACTACTTAATACATATAGAATATATATATCGCTTGCTATATAAATACTAAAACAGCTTACATATTTCTAGCGTTTTTGCCTAACATAAAGGATGAATAACATTTTTGAAGGATTACTATTGACATTTTTTAAAGTTATAACTTTTAAGCCTTATAAGGCCATAAGGTTATAACTATTGATATTTTTACATCTCTAATACACCCTGAATTAGTTCCTACTATGTTTCATAGAAAATGTTTTCAAGCATGCTGTAAATCAGGACATTTGGGAAGATTCCAAGATTGGCTCATTTTCCTCTCCTTGTAAATGGTACCTATATGTCCTTCTATCACACATCTTCTGAGGTCTTAGTTATGAAGTGACAGCAAGTTGTTTCCCGTGGACAAAATGGGAAACTCAAGGAGAACTGTCTTGTTTTTGAAGTTATGAAGCCATGACCTATAACCACTGGGACACTTCTTCATGTTTCTTTTTCCTAGGGTACCTTTGTCACCACTTTCTAACTATAGCTCCAGGAGTAAAATAACACATGCAAGATCTGGACAATATTTTATAACTTCTGAAAGAAAGCACTTGTTCTTGAGTTTCCCATGTTGCCACAGGGCGATTTGACCTTGCTTCAAAATTATGTCCCCTGGTATCTTATTAATACCCATCACAACTGGTAGCAGGTACCTTAGAGAATAAAAGACTGTTTTGACATTGACATTTGGTGCTTTCCATTCAGATTCTATTTTGATAAAGCTGTTAAACTAGGAAACTCTTCTATTGATTTGTCAAAAATTACAGAATATTGTAAGTAGGTTGCTACAGGATGATAAGACATTCCTGACTCCAGACCAGTATCAGTTTCTAAGAATTTAACTGTCAGAATCTGTGTGCCCACATGCTGAACTATAAAGTCTCTCAATTTTATTTTTACCCTTGAAGGTAAAACTTTACATACAGTTATTGTAAACAAAGAGCCTCTGCAACCTCTGGTATGGCAAGATATTGCTTGGCAGCTTGCACGTGGACTTCTGCTAATACATGATCGACATGTGCTTTTGAATGACTTAAAGGTATTTATTATTTAGAGAGAATAATTCTTCTTTCTCTAAGTGCAAAAAATGTTATCTTTAATTAAGAAAAGTCATTGCCAACACAACAGCACAAATAACGTTGGATGTCCCTACAACTTTCATAGAAGAGCTGCAAGGTGCTGGGATTTGGTTTCTAAACTATTTACCGGTAAAAAGAAATGTAACGAAACTCTGAAACAAAAAAATTCTTTGTTAACTACTGCAGCAAAGATAATTGCAGCTACAATCTTTTCTATATACCTGTCCCTTACACCAAAAAGCCATAATTGACACAGTTGAGGTTTACAATATATATCTATATATATTTTTGTTCTGGTCATCAGGGGGACAATGTACTGATTGACTTGCGACGAGAACGTAAAGTCATTAAGTACATAGATGTTGGCATGGCCACATTCCGCAAAGGCTTAAACTTCCACCTACCCAAAGATCAGATGTCAAAATTCAACTTCCTTGCCCCTGAGGTAAGCCACAGCACAGAGAGTACATAAACAGAAAAGGGAGAGAAAATGAGATATCAAGTCTGAAGATAAAAAGAAAAAAAAAATACAGAAAAATATATTGGGTATATATACATGAAGAACACTAATTATTGCAGGTTTAGAATCTACCAACACATAATGCCACAACATGTTGTCTTATGTGACATTTTGGCACACCATGATAGTTTATGGTGGTCCTCTTTTCCTGGATACATCATCTGACGTTTTATAAAAATGATGTTGATGTAACATAGTTGGGCCAATTTCTAGAAGCTAGTTTGCTTCACAGGTACGGGCTGGAGCTTTCACGTCTCCGATGTCAGACGTGTTTAGTCTGGGTTACCTTCTGGACCAAATAAATCGCTTGGCACGATTGGAACTCCTCCGCTACCTGAGCATGGGCTGCATGGAAAGTGTTCCTGCAGAGCGGTTTCATTTGCCTGATGTTGTGGATGCCCTTGAGCTCCATTCAAAAGCCCTTACAGGAGCATGCTATGCTGCCTCCGCAGGTGGGGAACCATCATTCAAAGCTGCGTCTGCTTCTCAGATGGACAAAAAACTCAAATCTTTGCTGGTCTAGAGGGTGGGAAAGGTGGCTTTCAATATACAGTGCAATGTAAAAGCATATTTGTGTATGCTGATTTTGACGAAGTCACCTCACCGAGTTATTTACTGACTGCCTGAATGCCTCAGGGTGAAGATAAGACTTTCCCTGTGTGTTGCCTCCGACGTTAAGAGGCATGTGGTTAAGGGTTATGTGTGAATGTCAGAGTGGGGGGTTATAATAACTAAGCTATGAAGCGAACATTTTATAAATGTCACTTAAGTCTTTTAGTTTGATGGGAAAGCAAAATATTCTTTACACGTGCAAGTAAATAGTTGGCTAGTTACACATTAAAATACAATGAAATCCCGTAATGAGTTTGAATGACTTAATTAAATGTATAACATGAGACCAAAAAAAAGGAGTTTGATACTTTTATGCACAACAGCTAATGCATTTTGGAGTGAAGAGAAATGAAAACAAGAGTGCATCTGTTTTACTTGTAATATTGCTTTCAAAAGGAAAAAATTTGTTGTATAGAAAGAAAATTCATAGTCTTTTTTGACTCACCCACTTGTATACCTTGGCATAAAAAAGTACCAGCTACTGTCTCTCAGATTAAAATATGTAATTGAAATCAAGTCTTTCAGCTTTATCCTGCAACCGTTTCTCCTAATTTGTTTATTCAGATATCAAATTCAAAAGTCTGAGGAATACAGCATAATTGTGCAAAAAATATAACAGTTGAACAAAAACAGGGTTTTTGGTGTCATTTTGTGAGACTTTGATGATTGCTCTATGACAAATGTTAGCTGACCAATTTTATAAACTATTCAGATATTTTATGACTGCATGCTTCATGGTGTTGTCATAGTTTCCTCTCAGTACTTCAGGAAGCAAAACAAAACTGAATCTGTGAGTTCAAATATTAGCAGACAAACTAAATGGTTTAAAATGATAATATGGTATAGACAGTAATTTACATTTTTTGTCAAAAGAGGAAAGAAAAAATATTAGTTAGATCAGGGAAATAGAACACAATACAAAACATGAAACTGAACATATCAGTCAATTCACAAACAGAAATCCTTCACAGGATTTTGCAAAAGTAATATTAACTGATATCTTAAACAGATATATTACAGAAATTTACTTGAAAACTCCCAAGTGAACAAATAAAACAGAAAGCAGGATCATTTGCTTTAATGTCTGATCTAACACCTGTTTTAAATCAAATACATGGAGATTATAATCCTACTGTCTTCATGTGTCTGGTGTACTACTAGTGTTCATGAACAACTTCAAAAAACTAACTTTAATGTGGATTTTGACAAGCAGCATATATAAACAACTGCATTTATGTGTAGAGCTATCACATATGCCTACTATGGATTTTCTATAGCTACTTTGGAGCTAAACCCCTAGAATTATGCATGTGTAAAAGAAGGGGGGAAATTTTGGTTACCAAAACAATGCTTTTTTTTTGGAGGGAAAGATATTCAGTTCATTTAAAGCTGCACCAGTTCTTTAGAAAACAAGCATGTCAGCCAAATGTGGAAAATTCTTTGTCAATCTGAATATTATAGTTTGTTTAAACTGTTCATTAAATTTAATAGTTACATCAAGTAATTTACAAATGTGTCATGTCATTTGTGACAATGTGACAAAGACAGTGGTAAATGAAAAAATGTCACTATTCGTGCTGCTACAAAGGGCCAAATGCCAGAGAAATTAACCTTTAAGTGGAAATGCTATAGACAAGCAATAATGAAGGTAGGGAGGCCTGGAATTATCTACCATCGATAAAATATTTCCAACAAACAAAAATTCTAATCTTATTAGTTAATTCAGCTGGTTTGTTACAAACTAAAACTCATCGCCAGATTAAGGTTGACAGAAACATGCCAACGATGACCCAACACAAGCACTATCTGCATTTTAACAGCACATATCATTTTTCTGCTCTATAAGCAATCTTTCTTGCATGTGTGTGTAGTTGACTAAGCATTATGAACTTTAAATTGTTTAGCCTTGCAAATGCATGTTGAAGGTCTATTGAAACCTTTTTGCTTCCAACATCCAGCACTTGTTATACTTTGGATTCAACAGCAAAATTTTATCCCCTTCAGAACCAGTGTGGTTATAATGAAAGTACCTTAAATCACTATAAATAAATTCTATACATTTTTCCTTTGTTTGGGATGATCCCCATTAGTAGAACACCACACTTCTAACATGCAAAAGATGCTCTTGTCAACAGCAAACAAATAAATGCAAGTCCAGAATGGCAAAAAAAATTATCTATTTATCTACTTTCTATTTGACATGAATGAGCAAACAAGCATGCAGACAAGCCTGTGTGTTGTACACAGACTGATCACCAATGCCTCAACAAATCCCATATTAAAAGAGAACCACAACTAAAGTAAAGCATACTGGTACAATCCTTGAATAAGCTTTAAAAGTAATGGCATTTTTCCAAAAACTATAGATATTTATAAATTTCATAAAAATATATATATGTTCATATTAAAACCACTCATTGTCAAACAAAGTTTCAAGCACTAGTGCCATGTGAGAAAGATAAACAGTCTTAACTGGTTTCAGATCAGTTAAAAAGAACACCTGTACAGCCAAAATAAGCTTATTTGCTGCAAAATTCACTTGACTGTCAAAGTAAAGCAGGTTTTATTTTTTTTCCAATGGATTTTTTTTGTTGCTTTTTTATAGTCTGTTGTGTCTTTAAGTATAAAGGGAAGCAAAATATTTTTCTTTCTCTGCTGGTCTTTTGCTCTGTTTTATAATCAGCTCCAGTCCATCAACTTCATTTTTGCTGCAAACTTCAGAAAGATTTTAGTATCCCCTACAGTTTTTCTTCTAGGATCCAGTGGAGCGCTGTATGTATAATTCTTCTGGTTACAATTCCAACAGATGCTATCCAAAACAGGCAGTGTGGCCGAAATACCAAAAGATGTCCAAAGCTAATGTATCACAGCTCTTTCAATTGTTTTTTTTATTTTGCATTTATTTTTTAATCTTCCTTGGTGAGTGATTCACCTTGGATTTCAGAGTGTGATGGAGGCAATAGCAGCCAGTCATGCAGACAGCTTAGATGTTACAGAGTAAAGTTCTCCAATACTTTATCAGATGTTATAATCAATCTTATAACCCAACCAATGAAGACTAACAGGAGTTGCATTGTCTGAGAGGGTTTGATCTTCAAAAGTCTAGGTCAAACCAGTTCCAGCTGCAATAAAATAATATGTTTGAATTTGCTTCATGGAGTTACCTGGTATTTCATATTGTTGTTTTGATTACATCAGCCTGCAGAGCTCACTTTGATTTCTGTAATATCATTTGGCAGCAAGGAAATGTCTATATCAGATTTGAATTCATGTACCATGTTGCATTAATTTTTTTCTGCTTTTTTTTGGAGGAAGAATAGTTACAAACTTGTCCATCCCTGTACATTTATTTGGTTCTTTCTTTTTTATGATTTTTTAAAAATGTGCTTCCATATACTGCGATCAGCAGTAATTTATCTTGCAACTTGTCCGATTTATTTTTTGACTGACATCCTGCTTCATGTTTCTACTAACTTCTTCACTGACACTGACCTTGTATCACATACCCTTCACCTCCACAACCTGAGTGTTTTTTTAATTTTTTTTTTTTTGAGTAGTCTGATTTTAGAGTTCATATATATATATATATACAAGCATACTCCAAGAAGAAGATCATAAACATGCACATATAAATCTCAGAAATAAAATATATTTTGCTAAGGCAAGATATAAAATTTGTGCTGCACAATCTGAGATGGCTAGCTAACTTGCTGGTTCTCTCCAGTGAACAACCTGCCTAGACAAGTGGAAAAATCTGTAATAACTAAAGCAAGAGGTGTCATCTGATTGATTCAAGATTTGACCACTTCAAAAATATTTCAAAATTTTTTTCAGCAGTCAAACCACAATATACCAATGCTTTTTTCCCCAAAAGTAAAGTTGCCATTCTTTCTTGCATATTAGAAATTAAACAACATTTTACAATGTAATGTCTTTCTTAATAAGCACTATCGAAGATAAACTGCCACCTCTGTGTTTTCCTCTGCATGACTTGACTTTCTTAAAATTCTTGCTTTTTTTTCAACAAATGGCTCACTGTCCATTTCTATTGCTCTCTTCCACTTCAAGCGATGTCTCAGGTCATCTCCAGTTATGTTATTAAAATCTGCTGTAGAAGATCTTTCTTGTACATCTTCGTCTTCCTGTTCATACTGATTCCAGTTTTGTTCAAAATTGTTAAACCTGGAATGTTGTTCCCAAAAGACATCACTGTCTGCTGAATCACTTATGCTGGCTTTGCCAGGCATTTCTAATGACTCGTCAGCATCATTTCTGTTGTGGTCATCAATCCAATTGCGATGGGACTGAATGTCACCCCTTTTTCTGTGTCTGCTATAGGTATATCCTTGTGCCATCTCATGGTTGAAATCGTCATGCCCATGCTCTTGCCTATCAGCAAAATTAGATTCCACAGAATTATTATGTACACCATTTTTGGGGTTCCTTTTGAACCTTTTGTTCCTATTGCCATCTTTAGCTCTGCTTTGTAGATGGCTGTGCTCTGAGGAGCCATCTTCAACAGAAGAGTGTATCCTAGAGAGTGTTTCTCTTTGACTTTGTCCACATTCAGGTTCCTCACCCCTGTTGTGTGTTTTGCTGTGCCGTATCTCTCTATCCCTAAAGTCCCTCTTCTCTAGACTACCAGGTGTGTGCTCAGCCCCATTAAAGGTAGTCTCTGCTTCCCCTCTGCAAGTTCTCTTCCATTCTTCATAATTTGCAAACTTCTTTCCTCTTTTTGATGGGTTACCTATCTGCTCATCAAAATTATGTCTTGCAAAGACTTCATGTTTGCTGCCGCCTGTTTGTTTCTCTGACTCCAGCGCATCCCAGGCATCTTCTTCTGCAGTCAATGGTGGTTCTTCTGTGAATGAGCCGCCTCTATGATTTTTTCTTAAATCCTGTGCTTGACACCATTCTTCGTAGCTTGCATACTGCTTACTGGCATTGGCTTGTCTATTGAACTTCTTTTTGTCATACCATGTTGTATTACTAGATTCACTGCGTACTTTCTCAATGCCACTGGAACTTATTTTCTGGTTTCTCTCAGCTTCTTGTGCATGCCACAGAGGTGCTGAGGTGTCATCATTAGACTTTCTCCAGTTGTCAAAACTTCCACTTCCAGCTTCTTTTTCCACTGACTCTACTGGAAACTCCAAGGATGTTTCTCTGTTTTGGTCAAAACTTGCATTGCTGCCTCTATCTGAAGTCATTAAAAACCTGGATCTGCTGCTTTTTCTTCTCAACCTGCTGACCATTTCATTAACAATTGAACTCTGTGGACTATTTCTTTCCCACCCACAAGAGTTCCCATTCCTTCTATCCTTATCTTTGTATTGAAAACTTGCCCTTACATAACAGGCTTCATCATCAGAAGTGTGAAAGCTGTATGGAGGACAATCATCCCATGTTTGAGCATCTTGGCAAGAAGCTTTGCTATTCCGCAAGGAAGATTCATGATGCCCAAGATCCAACTCATTGTCCCATTTTTCATTCCCTCTCTGATTTCCCCTTCTCCATTCTGTGGACGTGTGGAAGTCACTTGAAGAACGTGACGTATGCCGCTTACCAGACCTTTTGTTTACAGCTTCTCTCTCTTTTTCCCCTTCCCACTCTGACTGTGGCCACTGGTCCATGACTGAACTATAGTCCCTACTTCGGTCACTTCCATCACCTAGTGTGAAATCACTTCTCTCATGCTCCATGCTATCCTGCCTGTCTGAACCTAGCCACTCTTCTCTTGAATAATCGCTGAATGGGGATCCATGATTGTCCCTCCATCTCCTTGGAAAAGGGCTTCTCCTTTGTGCTGTAGCCCTATGGCTGTGTCTTGCTCTAGGGCTAGGACTTCTTGATGGTATTTCACTGGTGTTCACTGCCTCTAATTCCCTGCGCTGCATCATGCGTCCTGAGATACTCACTGAGTGGTCGTAAGATACATAAGGACCAGTTGCTGTATCTGTATGTCTTTCCTCATCTTTGAATTCAGTCATTTCAAAGTACTGCGAAGGCAAGCTATTTTTGATATTCTCTTTACCACCATTCAATTTATGCAGAGTGTGATTTCTTTTCTTTCCTCTTCTAAACCAATTCTTTTTATGTGTCCCTCTCCAAAACAAAAGATTTGTGCTTGACTTTTTCCTCTTTTTCAATGAGTTAGGGCAGCTGAAATCTTTGCCATGTTGATCTCCTAACACAAGTGAAGAGTGGAAGTTATGAGGTTTCATTTTCTCTGTGTCCTGTGAACCAGCAGCCATGTCATTTTTGTCTTCATAAAGTGATCTCCCTTTAAAGTCTTGCATGGCAAAGTTTTTACCTCTCCTCTTGTAGTCCCATGAAGCATTACCATGGAACTTTCTAGCTCTAGTCTTTTTCCCACAAACTGCAATCAAAATAAATAAAAATAGATTAACAAGGAACTTATCACAATAAAGAGTGGAGCAAAATAACTTCCAACTACACAAAAAATAGCATAGCAGTAAGCTGCAAGAATATCAACCCACCTATGTGCATGCATGTTGTTGCAGACACACTTTACAGCCTTTTGATGCTAGTTTTCTCCCCCTAAAAAGTTTCTACATGAGGTGACAATAAATGAACAATCCTTCACACGCAGACACTCAAAGTATCCTCACCTTGGCCCTTGCACACAGCTTCCTGATCATCCATATATGACTTTCTTACTTCTCCTGACAGGCCACGCTCTCCATCTTCGCAGAAAGAACCAATTCTGCTGGCCTGAAGACTGCCATCAAGGTGACCGACACTGCATCCTTCCCTACCTCTGAACTGCAGATCTACTTCAGAATGAGAATCTGTCACCTCTCCATCTGATCTGGTTATCTCTCCATCTGAGACATCTTTTACCTTTTGCTCCTTGCTGATACTTGGGCAGTTTTCTTTTGAATCAGACTCCACATTAGAAGCAGTCATAATCAAGTTATTCTTTGACTTACTTCCTAACCCAGGAGTAGGAGGGGAATAGGAATGCAGCTTATCTATCAAGGTAAGCAGTCTAGTGGCAACACCTGACTCCTCCTTTTTCTGGTCCTGACTGGGGCTTCCAATGTGTCTACAGCTACCTGAACGTTTGGTGTCTGCATAAAAGAATCCTTGGTGGCTTTTACTGACTATTTGAGGTGGTTCATTTAATGTGGCGGTTGCAGCTGCAAGAGGGACATCCCTAGCAGGGCCACCCCAATCACATTCACCATCAGGTGCTCTCAGTCCATCTTTTTCTTTCATCCTGTTCACCATCTGGACATCCACAGTGACTGCACGCGTCATATGGGTGGCATCCTGATTTGAAGGTGGCGAATCACAAGCCATCTCAAATGACTGTGATAAAGAATCATTGACACTGGCTGTGGCTCCTTTCATCGATCTATAAGACTCTTGCTTTCTTCTGCTGATGACCTTGTGGCTTGTGTCTGGAAAATGTTTTTTATTTTTTCTGATTGATGGAGCAACGTATGTGAAGGCATTAGACGAACTGGGTGGCAAGTTGTCCTGCAAAATGTCGCCAAGATCTTCTGGTTTTATAGCAAACTGCTCTAAGCGCCTTCTTACCTGCAATGAAAGTCAGTTACACTAACATTGGGTTCATGGTCATTATTTATTTGCCTCCTTATTGTTGTTCTATAAAACAAAATTCCAGATTAGTAGTTTTTATTTAAACCTACTGATGAATCAGCTAAATCTAACAATTGTACTGAAGAATTTTCAACCAATAACTGTATAATAAAATTTGCAAATTTAAAAATATTTCTCTGATAACAAGACACTGTTGAAACATTCTGAAAGCAAACTCATTTTATATGCCAGATCTTTTTCTGAGAGTATTTTCTTCAGCTAATTAAAGTTAGAACCAAATAAATATTTGCTATTAATTTTTTTTAAACACTAGAAAATCTTTAGATATTGCTACAGTATTTTCCATATTTAAACTGCAGGAAATACTGTGAAGGAATTTTTTTTCCTGTGATGTTGAAAAAAATGTGATTAAAGTGTATCTATGAAGAGTTTCAATGATTACACTACATGACACCACTGTCTCCATCATCAAACATTTAAACTGCTAACCAGTATATTAGCTTTGACTTGAATGATTTTCATACAAAAATTAAATAAAAATGTGACTTACAAATGATTACTGTGTAAAAAACTTATAAAATGTCATCCTTAAACCCATAAAGCAACAATATTACTGATCAGTATTCAAGAACATATTCATCACATCTTCTTGACACTTACATCTATGTCTGTAAGATCATGGTTCAACCCACACTTTTCCACGCATAACCCTGATATGAAGTCTGAACATATATGCAAGCCTGGGCAGTTGGAACCTTTTCCACAGGAAGATTTATTGTAGTACCGGCACAAAAATGGGCGGGTGACAGAAGTTCTGGCTTTTCGTCGGGTGAATAGAACTCTCAATTTCTCAACACTCAGATGGTCCATGAAATGACCCTTGTAACAATTTAAAATAAAAAAAGGATTATATGCATTTTCTAAAATTTTTCTGTTTTATAACTAGTAATGTGTAGCTTATGCTAATAGTGGAAATAATAAAAGAACTTCCAGCTTGTTGATCCATGAAGATTTTCATTTCACAAGTGAACAAGTGATTGAGCTCCTAAGCAAATAATTCACTGTATCTGCATTTGTACAATATATAATATGTTGGGTGTTATTTGCGAAGCAGAAACTAGAGGTCATCTTAAATGACTCGATGGGGTGGAAAAAATAAATATCCCTCTTCTCATGCCCAAGAAATAAACCAGTCATACAAAATCATACAACACATACAACAGGAATATACAAGGGACTTACAATAACAACAGATTGTGAAAGAATTCAAGTATAGCATTGATATAGTGTTATCCAAACTATATGAATATGAGAATGTGAAATTTTATGTGGTGGCCCAGAATACCATCACAAGGCCAGGCTTTCCAATCCTTATACAATATGGGTAAAAGCAAAAAACAAAGAAGTCCAAGTATAATAAGGAAACTAAATCAAAACTGTCTATAAATCTAAGAACTGGGGGTTATGGGTGAACTTAATAGAAGACCATGACCTGAAGCTTTTTATCATATAACCTGAATATCCACCATTTCACTCAGCAGCCTTGGTATAGCATAATAATTTAAAGAAAGGCTGTGCATGCACATACAGAACACAGCATGGAACAGCCTCCTGTTTTCTGATACCATCTTTGATCTAATTAAATCTATTCCAGTGATTAGATGTTATCTGTTTTCCCAATCAAGTTCCCAACATTTTACATCCAAAGAATCAGAATCAGAATCACTTTATTGAATAGGCCATCGGCCCATTTCAAGGGGGAGCATAACAAAAACCATCAAAGGTATAAACACAAACTGTATAGGTATAATGATTCTTAAGCGTCACAAATTTAGGTACTTTGAACAACAATTCTCCTTGCAATGTCCTTTTTAGTTACTGTGACGAGACTGAACTTCACTTTGTACTTGTTTGTCCTAGGTATACTGATTTGAGAGAAGAATATATTACACCAAAGTTCTATAGATTTCCATCTCACTTTACATCCAAAGACATTATTTAAGACTTGTGCAAAAAATAAAAAAGGGAGTGTGATGGCTGTCAGAAGCAAAACTAAAAATGCCTGTTATAGACAAGGAAGATAAAAACCAACAGGTGTTTCTTCTTCTGTAATGGGCACTATTAGTACATTTAAATCTGATGCTTATAAGATTTGCCTATGCAGAAACTGAGAACTTTAGTGTGACATGTCTTACCTTTAGTATCTTGTAGTTGTGGCCACTACTGATATCATGTGTGTAGTGACATGGATCAAAGCTGCACAGACCTGATAGCAGGAAGAACTTGCACAAATGCAGCTTGCCACACTTATCCTTACACTGATCATTTTGTTTGCTGTTTTTCTCACATAACAGCAGTTCTGTAGTTACTTCTACTTTTATGTCATCTAGGGGGAGCATATCCATGGAATCCTCCTCTACCAAGCTTTCAATGTCTTCATTAACATCATTCCAAGTCTTACCCCATTTATAAAGGTTATAATCTGAAGCCTTTGATTCATGCACGTTAAAACACTTTGGATAGACTTTGAGAAATTCCTTTAAGTCTTCTAAACTTCTAATGTTGGCAGTCTGCAATTTTTCCCAGTTCTGTTTCCATATGTTTTCAAGGCAGTCAACACCATTGCTTTCGCATAGCCTTTGAATGATGCATCTTACAGTATCCTCTTCATATTTATTTTGCTTTTTAGGAGCATGATGCCTCCTTAAGTAAAAACTTTTTTGAATGTGATCAGCCATCACTATGTTTTGAATCTTTTACAAAATTTTGATTCTCCTTCATCAAGTAATGTAAACAATCTCTTAACAGTTTTTAGAATATTTCAAAATAAACAATAAAGACATAATTATATTCTCTCGTAATCATGGAATGATGCTGACAACCAGTTCATCAGACCTGAAAATAGGACACACACACAAAATTAATTATGAACTGAAATTTTTAACAAGCTTCATCAACTAGCGCATGCCACTTACATGAATGATTTACCACCGCGCCTAGTGAATGCAAAATAAAATCTGTAATACTACAAAAATAGACTAAATAAAAAAAAGAAAGATGTTTTCCTATGGATGTTATTCTTTCTTTGGCGTACACATATTTTAACTATATTAAACAGCTGTCTGTCTTCCACTGTGAAACTCATTTTGCTATATTAAAATGTTTATTTACAAAAATTAGGAGACTACAGAACCATAAGCATTTACAACTACAGTAAGACCTATACATATGGGTGAACCAGTACATGAACCAGTATATGAGTAAATCGAGATACGAGCCAAAAAATTAGTGGAAGTTTTGTTCTTACTTACGAGCGGAAATTTAATACATGAGCTCGAGTCATTTATATGTTGTAGCGTAAAGACATAACAAAAGAATGTAGTCTTAGTGAAAATCTAAATGTTTCAAGTTAAAAACAATGTAAATAGTGTTGTCTCATCATCTCCAGCTCCATCTCTTCTCCCCCGCCATCTGCCTGCCTCCATTATCAACAGTTGTCATCTTCTTCAAGGTAAGATTGATAAATATAACATATTCCACGAACATTTACTATACAGTACTGTATATTATACTGTATTTACATATAAATTATGATGTGGGAGGGTTGGAATGCATTAATCCTATTTCCTTTATTTTATATGGGATTGTTTGTTAGGGTTTAACGCCGTGCCAGCAACTAAGGCTATATCACGGCAATATTTTATATGGGAAAAATAGTTTTAATATACAAATATTTTTACATGCGAGCTCAGTTGTGGAACATATTAAACTCGTATGTAGAGGTACTACTGTATTTCATATATGAATCAATTACAATGAATAGAAAACTTATCCTGAGACACTGATTAAATAATGATATTTATAATATTAATTCAAATAATATGATTATTAGTTTTTTTTTTAAATAGCATCGGCAAGTAACACATAAGAAATAACATCCAGAATCAGCAAACTACAGTGATGAACTAAAGTTTTGTGAAACTTGGTTTATTTAGCTCTAAATTTTAACCTGTAACTATCATATCTGTTAAATGATACGTTATTATAATTATGCACTTTTGCTCATCTAATCATGAGGCAGTGTGTGCTCGCTGATGAACCCCTTGAAACGCAGCTTGTAATGCTTATTTTTTTGGTATTCCACTTCCGTGTTTACCGAACGAAAGTAAGGTCTCTGCTACTAAAGTTATCTTCAAATGAACTATCGTTTCTGAGAAATGTTCAGTTCGGCCATTGCTAGTTCTAGTAAAACTTATGCTTTACACAAGCTGTTGGCTGATATCATTGTTAAATAAAGAAAAATCAAAGTTTGAATCAAACATCTGTGCTTGCTACGCTCGTTCCTAAAACTTAACGCAACGCGCTAATAAACAATGGCTTAGTAAGAGTGCAAAACGAAAGTTCCAATTCGCCCTTACAGTACCATAAATAGTTTAAGATCATATTTGACTAGACCGTTTAGACCTGTTTCAAATGCAGAAAGTAAGATCGGACAAAACATTCGTTATTAAATCAACACATATTGTTTAAATGTTATTACGAACTAAGTTACGATACGGATATGAACTTACCCTTTCTATAAACACGTTTGCGGAACGAACACGCGAATACTAGGCTATCTTCCTTGTTTTGAAAGGGTCGGCTACTCTCAATGCTTAGTTCCCATGATCGCTGCTAAGGGAGATCACCGTCTGTGGTGCAGCTCTAAGGGCAACGGGCTTTAGTGGACAAAGTCTGGCGCACCCGTAGCAACAGGTTTACTACGAAGTACAATCTGTACAGGTCTCTCGTAGTACCGATCCTGCTTTACGGATGTTAAACGTGGAATCTTCTTGTCGATACGGAGAGGAGAATCCAGGCATTCCAGAACAATTCTTCCCACCACCAGCTCACAAGAAACAGGACCGCGCCACTAAATGTTTTAGTCAGTGTGTACTTTGTTCGTGATCAATATTCTTCCAAGTCAGCCGTCAAAGACTGTTGCAAAGCATATATCTATCACAGTTTTAATTAACTGATTTCACAAAATGTATTCTCCTTACCTTCCCCGCTCTCTCTCTCTCTCTCTCGCGCGCGCACACTCATGCGCGGGTTCTCATGCAGTAATTATACAAATTGGCCAATACAAGTTTCATCAAAGGCATCAAAGAGAAAAAAGCTTATTGTAAGTTTATTAGTAGGTATATATATATATATATAATAATAATTTTTCTGCAATACATAATTTTGAGGTCATACAGATTGATTATTGTCTGGGACTACAGCTAGATACCCTAATCAGCCTAATGATTAGAGCAACTTAATCCGAACCCAAAGGCGCACGTACTTGTACCATCCCTTTCTATATCCGTATGTAGTGTACGTACTTATAGTCATTCGCCTCTCACAGTGCGCACGCGGCAAGATACGCGTGCGCAAACTGGTCAAACTGCTGTCTTGATATGCTGCGAGATGAAGAGTATCTTGAGACGAGAATTTATGATGTTAGAGCAGTATATGTCTTGAATGTAACAACGTTGTGAGACGAGAATTCGCTTATATGGACATTCAATGTCTTTAAATTTAACAATAATCCGAGGGCGGGATACAATTGAATAGGACTGAACAAACTAGAACTTCGAGAAGAGAACAATTAAAGGGGACGGTAAAGGACATCTCATATGTCGTTAGGGAGAAAGGTGTATAGAGATTCCCATTTCTCGGGGCCCTCTTTACGTGAGGGCACGTACCATCTCCTTCCCCTCGCTGCTTTACCTTCCACAACCCTCTTTGGAGTCAGGTACCAATTCCCGCCGGCTGGGTCGATTGGGGAAAGTGAGCAACGCTACACTGGTATCCTTGGCTGCCTCCTCTGACCGTCGTAATATAAATTCTACCTGATCGGTGCCGCGACGTCTCTTATATATATATATATCACTCGACCTGGTAACTAAAAGGCCACACTGGCCATCGTGAACGCAAGAAAACTAGGGACGAATTAGTTGTAAACCAGACTGCGAAATGCTAGAGAAGCTCGATCGAGGACCTCTGTCATACTAGACAAGTACCAGATCATCGGAGATCACCGCCATGCCGGTCATGCTCCCTTTTTTTTTTTTTTTAAATTACATGTAAACCGTTAAACAAAAAATGGCGTCACACACACACACACACGACGAAAGAGAAACACGCACAGGCCAATCGATGACGATAAGGCGTCATATAAAAATTCACTTATTACATGGTCAATGTTTTGTATGGACTATACTGACTCCGTAATATCAGTGTCAGAAGTATAGACATTGACCACATTTATGCAGAGCTTAGTATTCTTGTATAGAATATCAGATGATTTCTCTCTACATGTGGCACCTAGCTTACAGGGCCGGCTGCCATGCCGTGATATCGCCTTAAATGCTCAGCGTGAAACACTATATTTTTCCACTCCCACCTACAATATCGGTGTAACCGTTTTCTCCTTCTGCTTACTCGGAGATTTCTTTCACGCTATTGCTTTCAGTGATCACCTTGCATCGACGACAAACATGACAATGACAATGTATGACCAACTTTATTTGTCCCAGCTGCAATGATAGTTTTGCCCCTTGTGTCTTGTAAAGCGCATTGAACTCGGATCCATGTAGGGAAATGAGCTATATAAATTCCATCATCATCATTATAGAATATAGACTATGTAACAGGCAGACACTTCAGAAAGTGTCTGCAATCCTTCGTGATGACAGGCATGTCCTGTCGAGAGAATTTGTCTAGCTACCATCGGGCCGCCGATTTTGTGTGCCTGCATGCAGGACTAACAGACTGCTGCTGTCCTTCGTTGTTTCGGCCGTGCGTCTTTTGAATGGTGCTGTGCGAATGAATGAAACATGAATGTGGCAGTCTGTTTGGTGCATACTAAATGTTGTTATCGAGCTGCCCCCAAATTGCCCTCCGGGACAAATAAAGTATTATCTTATCTGATTATTATTATTATGATTGACATTTAACATGAAAACAATATTCTCAACTCATATTTCAACTGATTTTTCACAAGCTCTCTCCCTCCCCAGTTCTCCAACAGTTAAACTTTAAAATTGTCTCTGTTCACTTTAGTTTGTCAGTTTTATTGCAAAGGCAACTCACAACTAGCTATGATATGTGTCAAAGTTAAGTAAAAGGATCAATCAAAAGGAATCTCAATACAAATTACCATCACTGGGTGAGCGAAATGAACAAAAATTAATTCACACATCTCAAAAATTCCTCTAGATAATTCTAAAATTAAGAATTTTCTCAGTAGTATATTGTGTGTGTGTGTGTCTGCATGTACACAGCTAATATATTAACAGTTCTTGGATATTTGCATAGGATATAAATTGTATATAAACAGGAACATTTAAAAATAACAGAATATCACAGTATTTTCATGATTAAATTTCCAAACAAGGATGCTTTAGTAGCATCTAAAAAGACATCAAATTTGTTTTATGCAGTGTTATAAAATTTAGAATAACAAAATGCTAGATTATTGATAAGTTTCATTAAATGCTGCCATTAAAAAACAAATAAGAAGATTCTCATATACAACTTCAAAAAGTAAGGTCTCTTCTTCAAAAGCTGAAACTGAAGTAAAAAGAAAAAAATTCCTCATCCTAGAACTTGTTTCAATGTCTACATATTTTATCAAAATAAAAATAAGTAAATAAATAGATCAGTGAGCAATTCTTAATGTAAGTATCCATAAGTCAAAATCTACGTTTGCCCAAAAGTTACACACTACACAACAAGTGCCCACATAAAAAGGGTCATTAGAATGAGATACAAATGGATAAGATACACCACGAAATATTTTAAAAAAGGGCTACTGATGCTGAGATTAATGAAATGGCAGAAGATAATGGTCATGGCTGCTGCACATCAATACAGGTTCCAAAGAATCCTATGAAGCTTTTTTTCTACCAAAATCAATTTAACAATGAGCAGCACATCACATGAGCTACACACATAAGCTCCCCAACCTATGGTGGGTACATCTAAATAGAATGCTCAGAAGGTTAGAAAAATGCAGATTTGTTATAACAACTGCATTGAGGCAAATACAGTTAAATAAGCATAAGTTTAAAAAAACTCACATTCATGAAGCCCAACTTTGAGCCATGATTATACAAAAGCAAACATCTTTTTAAATCTTAAAATTTGCCACCAAATGAGAACGGTTACGTTTTTTGCAATCTAAAAATCTTTTAATTCTTCTTACACAGCTTTTTGCTTGTGCTTTATTGTTTTGAAGTTTGTATTTCTTTAAAATTGGACAGACTGCCTTAGTTTTCATCTGTTTCCCCAAATTAGGCCAAGGCTTTTTCTCTTGCATCTAAACTTTTGGTATTTCCTTTTTATCTTGGCCTGGGTGTCCACTTATTTTCATTTTATGCAAACATATAGGTAATCCAGTATTGAATAACAACTTGAGATTTTTCAAAAATAACAAAGATCTTTGGATTGTTTATATCATCAACACATGAATTATACCATCTTCCATCAGGTTTACATGGAGGTGAATGCAGGCCAGAAAACCCTTGCCCAAAATCACCGACAAGACAATCTACAATTAACAAGTGGCGTTGTTGACCATCCTGACCACTGCACTTGTCTGCCTTTGCTGCTGAATCAAATAAGTGACATCCGTTGCCAAAGACCATGGAACCTTCTGGAGGAGAGCATTTCACTCCTTTCTGACATCTCTTCTTGAGTTTTTCAATGGATGAGGCTCCATAGAATAAGTTCTGCTTCTCAAATATCATCTTACCTCCTGCCATCATTGACATTGCTCTTCTTTTCCTGTGCAGCAGCAACAGCATTGTTTACTGTAGTTATGTAAACATCAATCGTGTACACATAAATAGAGTGAATCATTTAATAGATCATATAGAAAAATTGGTGCAGCTCTCTAGACCCCTATTTTTAAGGTTTACAGGTGATTTTTTTTTTTCTTACAATGGGTAATGCTCAATGCAAGGTACTTTTTCCCAATATCTGGGCAAATATTCCAACACACACTTCCTTTCTCACGGTACACATCTGCAAAAATCCTCATATATAGAAAGAAGTCAGAATACAGACAACAGGATTGGACCTGAATGCCTTTATGTTATCAAGGCCTCAGCCAATGAGAAAGGCAGGATATGTTAATTAGGTGTATCTTTGGTACAGGCATGATGTCAACTCTTTCTTGGCATGGGCATGTTTGGTAGGGGGTATTCATCCAGATTTTGAAAAACAGCATCTTGCAAGGAGTTTTTTTTCCAGTCATTAAAAAATAATAATAATTTGCTCCCCACTTGACCTTTAACATACAGTCAATTGACCATCTCAGGTTGCAAACACTTCTTGGTTATTTGCATGAATATAACTGATAGGAAGAAATATTAATGTGCAATGTTTTATTCAATGATGACTAACATTGGATCCCTTTTTCACAAAACTTCATTTGTCAAAAAGTAAAAGTTTGTATATGACAATAGAAGTAATTTTTCTGCATGAAAATCAGCTGTTAATGAAACAATGTCAAGGAATACACGGACTAACGAAAACATATAATAAGAAGATTGCTTATAACATATACAGTACAGATGCAAAGCTTTTGTCTGCTTAATAAATTGCCTGATTGTTTAAATGATCAGAAATCTGACTGTATCAAAGAAAAATTCTTGCATTTTCCTCTAGAAGAACAACAATATACTATAATGAAAAGATTCTTTTACATTTTAAGTCTCTAATTAGATTGACAACTATGTGCTAAAACTGACATAATAACAACAACCCTAACTACAAGATCCCTAAAAGAGTGAGGTAGTTGGTCTTGTTTATTGTGTGTAATGATAAACACTGATACCCATCCATCTCCTGTCCATTACATATATAAATACATACATATAATTATATATAACATTTGTGAAAACTGGTAAAAAAAATACATACTCCAAAAAATGCTTTAATCTTGCTTCATTCCTGATCTTGTAGATATGAAGAATTATGCATGATCTGCCAATTTTTTGTCTGAAAAGCTTTTCTATCATTTGAAACTCATCTTCATTGTGTCTCAACTAAAGAAAAAATGAAAAACAGGATTAAGCAAGCTTATATGAATTTATCTACTGACAAATAAAATAAGCATGTGCATTTATAGACACATACAGTGTACTCAACCACCCACAAAGGACTGTAGACCATATGCATCCACCCAGCCTCATGCTTTCTCACTGACAACCACTCAGCCCAACCTACTAGCTCCCCCCCAAATTAAAACCCACATACAGTATTCTCCCCTATCACCTACAGTATTCTACAGTATTCACGTACCACAAGCATTACCATTACCAATACTGTTTCCCATTTAAAGCTTAGAAAAGAAAAATACCACTGCAGCCACCAAAATACCTTTTCCATTCTATTTAGAACAGAAAAGATCAATTCTAAGAAAAGGTCACCTGAATCATATCATAAGGCTGACTATGATGCATTCCTTGTAATGAATTAATGCTGTTTTCCATTAACAGTGACTGCTGCTGAAAAGCCAGTGAAGTCTGCATAAAGGGTGCAGCGCCTTGTTCCCAAGCTTGATGAGGCTGAACAGGACGAACAGTCTTACCTATGGCCCCTGCAGGCAGACTGAAGCAGCACTACTCAGTTAGATATATCTTGCAGGAATAGCTGTATATTTATTGTAGATGTCTCTAAATGGGGAATAAACACATACATGTAATCTTGTGGTACAGAGACAAAAACCAGTGTGTATGAACTTAAACTGAGAGCATTAATTAATAACTGTGTATAACATGTAAAAAGGCAATGACAATTCTTTATTAACAAGGGTGGTAGAGTAAGCACGACATGCTTTTTTTCATCTAGCGCCCTCTACAGGGAAAGAACAAGCTAAGTAGAAATGTTAGTTTACCACCACACTTCCTTTCTAGTCATAGATATGTAATAAGGTCATAATTAAAGAACAGTGGAGGGAAATAGAAGAAGTGCTAATTTGGAGCCTTGAGGAACACTAAATTTGACTTCAAGAGGATCAGACATTTGGTTGTTTACAGGGACTCTCTGAACGATTAACGAGAAAGGAAGTAAGGAGTTTGGTGCTCCTGGTACCAAGTTTATGTAGTTCTAGTCTTCTGATGAGCAGATTATGGTAGTTAGTCGACTGCATTTGACTATTACAGGGATAACTAAGCATTATTACTAGGACTAACAGCAGAGAATTCTAAAAGAAAAATGTTCTTGATAAATGCAATTTTCTGTTCTTGTTTTTCTCATGCAATTTTCTGGTAATCAAATGCAATGCTTTATAAAATGCAATAATAAGCAAGGTAACAGCAGCCCCAATTATATCAGGTGCCTGACTGGTAAGGACTGCTCAAGATGTGAAAGGACCTGGACATTTCGTCAGAATGTTACTAGTGGTTCTCTCTCTCACACAGACACTCACCTGTGACCAGCACTTTGTCCACTGCTGCTTGGCAAGTACATCGGTCGACGTCTGAGTTTGTATTGTTCACCTGTTCTTGTTTTAGTCATGATCATTCTTCTGAAGTTTAGTTCAATCATACCAAGAACCTTCTGTGAATCTGGGCTTTCAAGATAATACGCTTCAAGCCTGTCACTAGTCAGTGCAGCGTTGCTCTCGTTCTGGCCAAACAAAAGAATACATGAGATAAACTGTTGGTTGAGAAGTCATCTTTCAAGAAGAATAGTGTGATGTGTAAAAAGACAGACTGATCAACTAACTTAACATAAAAAAGTAATAAATTTGATCAGAAACTGATTTTTCACCTCTTCAACCTTATACCAATGACCATGTTTTGCTTGGTAGTACCACAACCAGATAACACCAGCAGAGGAAACTCTGCTCTTTCTTTTCTGCAATGTTGGAGACATTGAAGATGGCGCAGAAAGTCGTCGAACATTGTACTTGTAATCATGGGATTTTGCTGTCATTCTTTCGAAATTCACCTTCATCACTTCCCCACTCCTGAGAAGAAAATGACAATCTTTGAAGATTCCTGTTCTTTAATTATGACCTTATTACATATCTATGACTAGAAAGGAAGTGTGGTGGTAAACTAACATTTTCTTTAAGTGCAGAAATTCTTTTCACTACACAAATTAATGAACTGCCATGGCGCTTAAAATCCTAACCTCATTAACAAAAACTATGGTGCATTGATCTTGTAAATTTATATGTACAAATGTAAAGAAAACACAGCCTTAGAGCAAACACACACACACACACAGAATAATTGCTAACCAATATTTCCTTTATCTTTTTGTAAAATTGTGTCTCATACAGATGCATACATATACAATTACATCCATCTATGTAGACAGAGTGGGACAAGAAATCATAGGGTAACAAATTCTGAAACTATTTCAAAAGTCATCAAAATCAAGAACTAAATCACAGCGTTACCTAACTGCATAATGTTTACATTTGACTAGAACTAATGAGATCTATACAAAAATTTAGGCTATACATTTCGACTAGGCATTCATCTAAATCTGGCTGAGAAAAGAATTTTTCCAGTGTTTTGTTGCTGTTATCATCAAAGGTCTGCCAGTCTTCTTGGTCATCCATGTCACCAAAAGGCATAAACTGCCAAAGAAAGTTCCCATCAGCATGAATCTTGTAACACTGTTGGCCATAAGTGCAAGCACCCTTAAAAGGAAAGAAAAAAAGTGTTTTGTAATACAAATGTTAAAATTTGCATGATCAAACTTTTATAATTTTTGTTTCTTTCGATTTTGATATGAACTATCCTGTTAATGAATGTGCACTTTTCAAGTATGGCATTTATCTCTGAACACGGATGAATGTGTGAATCACTGTGAAGCACTATTCTAGTGAAGTAAGAAGTTCATACAAATGATAATAAAAAAATGATAAAGTCATAAGAAAACTTGAGAGCTTACTAGACAACATCCAATTATTAGCACGTTTCATCATTTAACCACCTACTCTGACACAAAAGAAGTGATTGTTGCATTGTTACATCAATTCAGTTGAGCAGTTAACCATTTCTATAAGCCATTGGCCTGTAATTGTGCCTAGTTAACTGGAAAACCAGTGAGTGGAAATGGATCACATCCACAGTTAGATCCTCCTCAGTTGCATTCAACTAATAGCAGGTAGCATGTAGACCAATGAACAGGCAAATAATAGTAAGACGTAAGGTATTCATGCTTTACCTGTAAATAGTACAAGCAGATTTCTGAATTCATAACTGGAGAAATATTATCATCACTGCTCTGGCTAGCTGATTTCCGATGAGATCTCCGACTGGTTGATGGGAATCGAGGCCTTGGCTCTGTTTGTGAAATTATTTTGATCTTTATTCAGCAGGAAATAAGCTTGATAATCAAAAACATCAACTTCATCTATTATCTGATGACTATATTAGTATGAGTACTATCTAGTTTTAGAAATTGCAGAAAAATGGCTTATGATGACGATGATGATGATGATGATGATGATGATGATGATGATGATGATGATGATGATGATGATGATTTATATTGCGCAGGTATCCATTCAAAAGAATGTTCATTGCGCAGCAAAAACAGAAACATTATTAAAATGTACGAGACGATTTTGGTCAATTACTTTTGATTTTGTATACATGTACAATCCATCTCTTCCTTTTGCAGAATGCTTTCTATACATATATAGACAGAAACAAATAAAACCTGCATTGTTAATGAGATATGTCCAAATCTGTTTCTACCTTTAGCCAGTGCCATGTTCTGACGATTGGCGAGGTTTGGTGTGGATCGACATTTCTGCAGTCTTGCATTCCTCTTTCTGTTGGGAACATAACTATAATCAATTTCTTCAACACTGTCCACATCACTACCATCAGCATAACTGCCCTCAGTGCCACTACTGTAATTGCTGTCCTCCTCATACTGGCTCAGCTCATCAAGGATGTATCTTGGTTGGCGAGCAGTGCTAACACCATAAAGCTTCAGCACATTTTGAATCTATTTAAAAAAAAAAAAATTCGGTCAATGTTGGGAGAGAAATATTGAGACAAATCTTCAAGATTATGACTTCAGACAACATAAAGTGACACACCTTAAAAAAGCTCATTGTTAGTTATTTCTTCAATAAAAATGACATAATTCAGTAATACCAAGTGCTTAAATTTTGTTTAATAAGATTATCACCAAAAAAACATGGAAAAAACCTGGCCTGCAAATTTCATGATAAAACAGTGTATTTTAATTGATACATCCTGCCTTTGGCACTTACCTGCTCATTGAAAATGTCATGTTCCCGTCTGCAGTTTTTACCAAACTTGCATTTGCTGAAAACATATGGACGGCAAACGTGTAGTGAACGACAGCTGTTCTTTTTTTTGCAGCCAAACTTTTTGTTGTAATAATGGCATATTTCAGGTTTCGTCACCTGGCAGCGATTCTCAGGTATTGTTAGTACAATTCGAAGTTCTGTAATATTCAGGTGATCTAGCATATACCTGTTGAGTATTGGCTTATTATGCCATGAAGACAAATCATGGCCAAAAAGACACCTTTGCCCATGGACACAACACCCTGATAATAAGAAGAATTTACAGACATGCAGGCCATCACAAGATCCAGGTGGACATGAGCCACTCTCGCGGCTGTGGGCTGGACACAAAATCAAGCATGGTCGAAGTTTAACAGTATGATTGACTGGACCACCAGAAATCTCAAAAGTACCAGTATACCTCTCTAGAATTCTCAATAGCTCTCTGTCTGTTAATCTGCACTCTTGAGAAAGTTGCTTATTTAAAGACGCTAGTGCATCATCACCATTTTGAGTCTGCAGAAGTCGTTTGATGACTCTTCTCACTAAACGTTGCTCGAGGCTTTGCTGAGCTGCCATTGGAGTTCACCAAAGGTTTGATGTGCCTGTGGCAGAAAAAGTGCAGAGCTGCAAATCTGAAGATTTTATAAAGAAAATTACAAGGAAAACATACTTTGCCTGGAGCTGAAGTTTTTTCGTATTTTTACATGTGTTTTGATGCATTAAAATATCAACACTTTTTTCAGAACTGTCAGCACACAAATCTGGTTCCAAAATCCTCAGCATATATCTTACAAAACATTACTGATATCATTGATCACAACTAGCATATCTTATAGATCACAGACTGCATGCCTTAAATGACAAAAGTTCTCTCCAATTTTGAGCTCCTAATGCTCTTTGGTAACATGATTCTTACAAGCATGCAGGTGTGCATGATTACCAGGAAGAAACATGAAACTAAATAAGATGTGAAAAGTATAGACGTTGCTGTGTTTTGTTTATCTTTTTTCTTAAGCTTAATTGGATCTCAAAATTTTGAACTTTTTTACTTTTACTTTTCTTCAAATTTCATTTATCTTCAATTTTAGTTGTTTGCTAGTTTTTATTGTTTTACACTGAGCAGTTTCACTGGGAGGAACAGGCACATGTTTTAATTAATCAAGATCGATCTTTCTCTAACACTCTCTCCCTAACATGCACACACACACATTTCAGACCTCCAATTTCTATATGAAGCTATAGAAGAGTAGGCTATTTTACACACTCACATACACACAAATAATTACAAGTTATTACCAAAACAACTCTACCCATTTAACTGATAACTTTCTATCCCACCTACTTGGCCAAATGAATATCACATGTCTGTAAATATTATTTGGACTTTGATGTTTTTGCTATGGTTTCATATGGGACAACATCAGTATCTAACACGATATCCACACTGCGCTTATTGTTCTTTGAATTTGCTCCAAATGAGACCTTGCCCATGGTTTTTTTTAAATTGTTTTGGGATGTATCTCTTCTCTTTCTATAATCATATTAATTGCACAACAGTCAACTTTCTCTCCTCCTTCAATCTCCTGGTTAAGTTTTAAATCGAAAGGTTTTGATTTGTTAAAACAATTTTGTAAAAATGTTTCTTACATATCTGATCTGCTGATCGTTGGGCCAGCTTATGCGGCTGATATTATTAATATGTATTCAGAGTTATATCACCACAAGAAGGATTAAAGTCTTTTAAATTTTCACTAAAGGGAAATAAAAATGTGAAAATCAGTCATCCAATAGTTCTTGCTTGAATCTGGCTAGTATGTGTTTAGGGGTGGTGATCGAGGGCACGTCTTTTGAGGAATTAAGGTGTTTGATTTTGTGTTTCGCCACAAGAATGAAAACGAAAGTAGGAAGCTCCTATTCTAATTTCCAGCATTTAACTACATTTAATGCACGCATACTTTATTTACTGTGTTTAATTTATTAATCAACAATAACATTAAATAACCATGATCACTAATGAATTGAACATACCAAGTACATAGTTTTTTTTAACTCAAGACCTTATTCCACGTCCCATTGATTCCAAAATGCAAAGGGATTATTTGGGGTTTCTTCATCGGAGAGGTACTGCAAATCACGAAAGCTCGATAAAAACTTTTTACAGCACAGCAGTAAATCCATAGTCGACTTAAAGCTGCTTTAAATGATGCTTGTTTAGATATCTATATCATATTTGATATTATCATGGAGACGTTTTTTGCCGGCTAAATTCAGGTCGTTATCAGCAGCTGTAGCAATATCAAAGACAACGTAAGTCTTCGATGGCCCCAACTTCGTTATAAAGGGAGACTACCGGGTACTGACAAACTGTCGGATGCACGCCCCTCGAACTATGCAACTATAGTACGCGCTTCATCGTTTGGCATCATATTATCTAACGACAATGACACAGTTGAAATAAATAGCTGAGAAGAAAGAAGAAGTCATGAAAGTCATGCTCTCTATGAGTGTGAATATGCGCTATAAAAATCATCACTATTATTTTTATTAAGTCTGTTGTCAATATGTACCAAATTATAAGTGGTTTTCTCCCATTGATTAGGCTATTAACTAAAAGACGGATGACGTTAATAATTTGTCTGGTGAGGTTTGGGAACTGCAGCCATAATTACTGAACAGCATCAGGTCGTATTTATTAGTAAAGCACATAACCTAACGAAAACAATATTTTGAACACAGCCAGTAGTATAGCTAGGCTGCCCTCGTTTGGTTGTAAATCTTTTATATTATTATTATTATTATTATTATTATTATTATTATTATTATTATTATTATTTGTGTCGCCAATGAATTCATTGTACAGAAATTGAAAGGGCACCGATGTTAAAATGGATCTGTATGGTGGCGTAAGGCAGTGAACATGGCTCAATTAACGTATCTAGTGTACGGCATGTGCAAGGCCAATGCGCCTTTGTTACCTCCCTGATAAATCAGGTATCCATTCATGCAGAGCTGTTGCTAGATGGGCAAGGAATGGGTAAGGATGGGTACAGTTTTCCAGCCACAATTCTAAACAGACACTCAACCAATACGCTTCCGCTGCACAGTCAGTGGCGTAGGAACCAGGGTAGCGAGGTGGGAGGGGGGCAGCCGACCGTAAGAGAAGATTCTGAGGGGGGTGGTAAAATATCTTTTTGCGTTTTTGTTTCTTGTTAACGTGTTGCTTTGTCGTCTGGCGGCCCGGTTGCGCAACGGTTAGCGCTTTTCACCAAAACAGTGAAGGTTGGCTATTCTCGGTTCACCTCTCGTCTCGGGCACGCTGCGCTCTTTCTCTGCATGTGACATCTGTTTACAGGCTGCCTTGCTGTGTTATAGCCTTAGTTGCTGGCTCGGCGTAAAACACAAATTAAAAAAAAATTGCTTTGTCCCTTCAAGCCCAACCCGATTGCTGAGCAAAAGTCGCTGGAAACAGAGCACAAAGTATCACAAAAACATATTCCGGTGGTATTTTATGACAAAGAGTCATGAAAGATTTTACATTAATATTTTTCTCTTAAGAACACCTCGATTTGTCGAGAAGTGACGAAACGGAAGTATTTCTAAAAAATATCACCTTCTGCACTAGCAGAATTCGAAGAGGAAAAAATGCAATCCTCGGTAAAAGAAAACTGACCAAGACACATATTGTGCTGTTGCTGAATGTTCTCTTCGACACTCAGATGGAGTTAGTTTGTACTCATGAAGGAAATCCAAAAGATAATGGCATCAAACGCCAGTGGATTAACTTTGTTCAGAGATGTGTATAAACAGATCTTTGCTTTGTTCAAACTTCGTCCCCACACCGCACTCAAGAATGTTCTCAAAACATTTCGAAAGGGATTGTTATCCAGTCACTTATACAGTGCAAGCAAGTCTTGGACTTTTAGTAAAACGAAGAAATCTTATTCCTACAGCAGAGCTTACTATACAAAAGCACGAAATGTTAAAACCAACTACGACTGCTGGTAGATCAAGGACCAGATATGCGACATCGACGGTTTCTACACCGTCTGGTCTACAAGTTATAAGGAGCAACGGGAACACGTGCGAGTATTAGTAAGTAAATAGAAAATTTTGCATGCAGCTAAATGAGGATGACATTTTTACATCGATAAGCATGTTTCAAACTATCGTTATATTTTTAATTGTAAAAAATCCTTATCAGCAGTCAGTTGTAACTAATAAAAATAAAAATATAAATGCAATGCTTTAAACCATCAAATAAAAAAAATTACAAGCGTTTCTCTTAGACAAACACTTTTTAAAAGTGTTTACATTTTATTAACAATAATACACATGGGAAAATTAACTCAAATGCGCCCACTTAGTAACAGACAATAAGTAGTATATAATACAACGTAGACTGCAATGACCGTGACTGTTGCCTATTAAATTTTGATCTGATCGACTTACCTGTCTGTTGAATGAATTCAGTTTGGACCATTTAATTATTTTTTTTTAAACTTCATTCGAAGCTTCTTAATAAAGTTCCAGTCTGTAGGGCTGTATTCCAAATTCAGCTGTTTCATATTTTGGCCAAAAAATCCCTTCTTGAACGTGATAACCTGAGCGATGTTTCTTCATTTGACTTGAAGACATGCACACTCGCTGTTACAAATACTCAGGGCGCGTAAGAGAACCTTCAGTATAGGAGAGTAATTTTTTCCGCCTTCCTAGTGATAGGCGAGCATGCCGATGTTTGAAGGTATATATCTTTAACATTAAGCATAATTATATACTCATATTTTGGGAATTATTATTTCAAAACGAACTTAACCCGATCATAAAGAAAAAAGTGTTGCGCTCGGTTTCATCCTTTAACTGTCAGCATGGATCGAGGTTGCCACCACAAAGCCAAGTATCTTCTTACGCCATTGTACAGTCGATAACTACGCTGCCTGTTTCAGGATTCTTACACTCCAACTAAAGACCAACCTAAATGGTTTGCTTTTTTGTAGATATTGGTATTATTTGAATTAGTTTGGATTATTCGGACGCTGAAAGTCTGCATTTTTTTTTTTTTTAGCTAAAGTAGCAGTTTTTCAGATCCACGAGAAATGCAGACTTTCAGCGTCCGAATAATCCCAAATGTCGCTCATTTTCTCTCTGTGTTTGGTGTTGACGGCTGGCAATGTTGTGAATGGTCCACTAGTGTGACGTAGTACACTGTTAGTGGCGCTCGTTGATTGCAAATGCGAATCGTAGCGGATAATTAATTAATTTTTTTATAGCGCATATTCACACTCATGCTCTTAGCGCTTAAAACGAGGAAGAGACATTGGACTAAATGGATAGGACACGAGGGACGGAAAAATAAACGACAGTGTTGACGACAAACAGAAAACAAAGATAGGCTGTACTTTTGTAAAACGCTGTATGGGAAAGCCAATAGTTACTCCCGGTCTGTAAGTGTGACAGATTAGGCGATCACCAGTACCGCTCAATTTGATCTATTCCCTGCATGTAGAGAGCACAGACTTACATTTTCACTTACAAGTATGGGCCCCCCTCCCCCAAAATAAAAAAAAAATCCAGGATGCATATTTACACATGAAAAGACTTGTTGAATCTTTCGTCTGTCGGTTAGTGAAACCAACTGTACAGCATGAGCTCATCATTTCTACAAATGAAAAGAAAATTTTGGGGACTAGTTATGTAGTTATGTAAATTCTCATACGCTTCGAGCTTCTTTTGCCTGTAGCTGAAGTTTCCGTGCTTTGCCGCCAAACTCGAGGAAATCTTCTGTCTAGAGATTATAGAACTCTGTGGTAGAGGAGTTTCATTCCGAATTTTCTGGGGAGCCATCGAGAGTCAGGAGTACCCTATAGACGAGAAGCCCTCTTGGATGACCATTCCAGAATGAATTATGTAACCAGATGCCCATTATTTTTATTTCTAATGACTTTAAGCGTAGGCGTTCGGCCTACCCAAAAAGGGCAGATGTAAGCACAAGTGATCAGCACGCTGATATATATTTGGGAGAGCTGAACTACCAAAATGGAGTCTGACAACGTCATTTTTTTTCGAAATACGTCATGCCGAAACCTCTCTGTGGTCGTTTACTTCTATCCTTTGATCTCTACTGGTTGTCTGTGGGGGGGATAAACCAGCTGAAAACGTTCTCTACAATGATCTTTTGCTCTGCGGCGGTGTGTAGGTTATGCATAGGAAGTTCAGTTCGCTCTGTAAGTCAGTTCTTCCTTTGCTGAATGTTGTGGCTGGTCACGTGGCAAAAACTGGACAAGCTTGCACTAATTTACTGTTGCCAGAAGGGTTTTTTAAGACCCTTCAGAGAAGGAACTTGCTTCGTACGTAATTGTCAATCTTCTGTGACCGGTAGGACATCTGGAGCAGTTGTTTTCACAAATCTGATTTCGAATAACAATTCTTTATTTGTGTGTCAGCAGCAGAGTCCACATATCAAATCCGTAATGAAGGACTTGTACAGTCTGTACTTGGTAGGAAACGCTAGTTTTAATTGCATATGACATGCACGTGAATTTCGTGGAGTATCAGTATTTTGCATGCTTCGAAGAACGACCACTTCTTTGAAAGCGATCGCATTTACAGCTGTAGAAGAACCACGACCACCAAGGCAGGTCCAGGACATCAGAATACCTGAAGAAGAAAATGATGTTGATGATAATGATGGCGATATTGACGTGTTTAGGGCCTTGTTTCCTGAAAGCAGTTGTGGATCATTTAAGTTACGTAGACCAATGAAGCATAATTTACTCTCCTAGTCTAGCCTTAACAAGCAGCCTTTCTCCGCTAACAAAAAGAAAAAAAAAATGAAACCAAACCAAGCCCAACCACACAACCAACAATTCAAGCAACCAGCCAAACCAGTCAATCAAAAACTAAACAAAAACCAAATATTCTGCTAATAGTTTTTTTTTCTTCTAACAGATCGCAGTATGGACCCACCATTACACCTCACAAACAGATGGACAAGGCCAGATCCCCCCCCCCCACCTCCACGTTCCCAAGGGAGGTCGATTTTATGTGTTTCATTCACTGTTATCATACTTGTCTCTGTTTTCCGTGTGTTCGTATCCATGGGTAGCTATACATCTGATATTCGCAATTGAGCGCCTCTAGCGACGCCAGGGACCACTTGCAACAAATGTTGTGAACTTTTTTGCACCAGCTACACCCTGGAACCATGCTACGCTCACACTTTCGACCACACCTTTGTCTGTTTTTCTACTACCCCTACCCCTTTGCGCAGAGAGTCAAACGATGACATAGCTACAGCTCCTGCTCCAAAATATCCGGCATCCTTGTCAACCGTGAAAATAACTTTGGAGAAAGTTGGAAGGTGCGGCTGCACAACAATTGGGAAAGCGGCTAGCCAGGTGGTTAGAGTTCACTGGCCGATCTGAGGGGCGCGCCGGTTCGATACCAGTGAAGCGCAACAAACTTCACCCAGTCGACCCAGCCCAATGGGTATCTACTCCACAGAGGGTCGGGAAAAGTAGGGCAGCGAGGGAGAGGAGATGTGCCCCGCCCCACAAAATGAGGTCTCTAACACTTACACTCCAACGATCTTTGAAAAAAAAAAAAAGGTTAGTGGACGACCTTTACCCCTTTTTTTTAAACCTGCACAAGAGTGGAATTTTAAAGCCCTTACCCTGGTCCGACTTGCACTGCTTCTTCTGCTACCACTACTACTACTATTAGCACTATACCACACGCCTAGCTATTCAGAACAGTTGGGGGTTATCAAGTACATTTTTCTGTTATAGGTTTATGCATATGTAATGCCAAACACACAATTATTCAATACATATATAGATATATGCTCAGGGAAAAAAAACCCGCTCGGATTGAGAAAAATCAGCATGAATAACATATAGAACATATTATTAATATACGAGCATAAAAATAGGGACAGAGTGCAGACAGCTTGCATACCCTGCAGATAGGTTTTTCGCTTATCAAATATTCTGCATTAGCAATGCATCGTGGTGCTCAGGGACATAACCTAATGCTGTCGGTAACCACTATACAATCAGATGACATGCATATGACTGCGTCGGCTATTTGCTCCCTAGAAGCTTTTATGAAAACTTCCATAGTTTTACGATAATTTCCAAACACTTCTATTAAAATGGCGCTATCAGTCCCTTCATCGTGTACTCTCGTGATTGCTGTTACTTAG
Organism: Marisa cornuarietis; assembly: GCA_004794655.1. NCBI lineage: Eukaryota > Metazoa > Mollusca > Gastropoda > Architaenioglossa > Ampullariidae > Marisa > Marisa cornuarietis. The sequence goes on from SMMW01000628.1 coordinate 3,169,755, forward strand.
TACGTCACATTTTTTTTAATATTTTGCAAAAAGCAATACAAGTAAAAAAAAAAAAAAAAAGGAACCAAAACGCAAAACAGCAAGTCGTGAAAGAATGAGGTCAAAGTTGATCAGTCACAAGGGAGCACTATCGACAGTACGGTTTTATGGAGGTAAGGGTGGAGGGTCCTGAAACGGGAGGGATGAGGCTGAAATGCTGGCGGAGATGGGTAGAGAGTGGACAGGATGGAATGGAAGAGGGTCTACCATTTCGCTCTGTATGTGTCGTCGAACTGTTTATTGCTCTTTGTGAAAGTGTCACCTGCTTCAGCGCTGATCCTGTTAGGCAGCGGCCCGGCGCCTGGGACTTGCACGCAGACCAAGAGCCTAAGCGTGTCGAGGCGTGGCAATGGCGGCGTTCGGAGAGTATTAGTAATGTAGGGAAGCGCATTAGGAACGGTCGTTTGAATGCGAAGCTGGCCACCTATCGTATCGTTTGGTAGTCTCGCAGGAGGTCCGCTTTCCATACTAAAAGTAAGAGTCACTAGTGCGCTGTGCTTAGTCTATATGGAGCTTTCGTGTCACACAGAAAAAAAAAACGCTACTATGGGAATAGGATGAAATAAAATATTCAGAATGACGATGCTGCTAATAGGTGTCGTCAGTTAAACAGTCTCAGCTCTTTAGTCATCTGTTTAGATGTAACAGAGTTTCTGATGTCCTCTGTTCAAGTCATACAGACTTTTATGATGTCGAGTGTTTCAGTCAGAATTGCGACCTCTCGTCGTCGTACTGGCAGTGTCGTCTGTCGCCTCCTCGTCTCGTCCTTCTTGCTAATCCTGTTGATGTAAACTATATCCCCTTGTCGTCTGTCACGTCAACCATTAGCCTTATTTACCCTCGCCGTTTGGTTATGTAATCATTTGTTACCGCTTCATCATGAACTTTGTATGCTTCGTACTATGAGTAACATTTCGCCGTCTGTCACATCAGCATTTGTAGCAGTTTCGTCGGTCATTTGTTGGCTTCTGTAATGTGTAAAAATATTGATATGCAATGTCACATCTCTGCAAATTATCCTTCCAGATATATGTTAACAGGTGAAGTCTGTTTCACAGAAAATCTTTACATTTCAGAGTGGTTTTATTTTCTTTGAACTACTGGGCTGAGTTGAACTCAACATTTTTTTCCAGAAAGTATCGGGTCTCTTTCCCTATAAACACCATTGGGCAAAAGAGAAAAATGGTCAAATTAAACGTCACCAAGGCTACAACGAAGTGAAATAGTGGGGTATTGTGTTAACTACTCGGTCGAAGTTAGTGATGTCACAGGGTTTTTAACCTCTTACTGTGCATAGTGAAGTTTGTAGAATTGTATCTCGTTAACATAAAAGTTATTCGCGCTCATGTGGAAGAAATAGTACTGAGCTCAGTCGAGACATGTATTCATATAGTAACTGCACAAGAGGATAAAAAAATTCAATGGCTTCAGAAAAACTGCAGCATTAGCAGTAATAGCACAAAAAACCGGGCTTATTGTACATCTGTCTACAAAGTCTCCTACGGTGCATTATACTATGTTTTTCAACTAGGCTGAGCACTCTAACAGACCTTTGCTAGGAGATTATTCTGTGTGCACTGCAAAATACGTTGTGTCAAATATGTTAGTCTTTAAAGGTCCAGTGTTTTTTATATGGCGGTGTTTAGTTCTTTACATAACGCTACTTCCTCTGCTCAAGAACGGCGGGAAAGAAACAGTAAAGGCCCTTACCACTCGTGTCAAAGAGTTTGGTAAAGCAAAGAGTGGCCCGATGAATAGACAAGATCAGTTGTCATAACTCTTTCAAAGAAAGGAAGCAGTAAACAGTGCCAAAACTACAGAACATTAAACCTAATCAGCCAGCCAAACAAAATCATGCTTAAGGTAATCAAAAACTGCCTCGTCTCTGCTGCGTAGGAGTTGCTACCAAACGATCAGGCTCGCTTCAGAGCAGACCGTGGCACAATTAATTAGATCTTCAAGGGAAGGCTGTGGCATATGATGGGAAATTCAACAACGAAGAGGGTCTTGTTCAAACCCTTAACTTCCCGGAAAAAAATCACACAAGAAACTCTTCACAACCAACACACCTCTGTTTCCAGTGGCTCTAATCCTTTTTTTAAAAAAACAAACTTTGCTTTGAAGATGATAGCATAAGATTTACCATCAAGTGCAGGCTGCACGTCCTCCTAGTCCCTAACCTGTGGTACTGTTAAGGGGCGTGACTGCAGACACCGAAAGAAAGATCCAAGCATTCGAGACCAAGGGCCTCAGAAAACTGCTCGGAATCTCCTATATGGAGCACATGTTACGGAGCGCGGTCGCCACCCTCGTGGGACACCAGAAAACCTTCTCCTGCAACATTAAAGCGACGCAAGTTGGTCTGGGTTCGGCCATGTCACTCGGCTCTCGACACCCTGTCTCAAACTCGTTGTTTATGGGAGGTCGACGCTTAGATAGGGGAAAAAATGAACTGGATGGCGACTGTGAAAGAGTGGACTGGTCGTTCCATGCAGGACCTGCTCAACACCGGACAAGACCGTCCCAAGTGGCAAGCCTTGTCAGCTGCTGCGTTTAGCCATATGGTGGCCTCCACCCCCTCTTCCAACAACTAGTACCGGTGGACCAGCTTAAGTGGTGATCAGGTTGTAACAATCAAGAAAGGATGATGATGATGATGATGAAAGAAGAAAAAAACCTGTAAACATCGACATTTTCGTTGTCGTAGGCAGAAAGTACTCAAATCCCGGGAAGTCGTGATAAAAAGCGGACAATCCTGATTAACATACGCTTCCGTCTACCCCACTTGGACATAACCATATTATTTTATTCTAAAAAATTATTTTTGAGAAGAACTATTTTAGACAAAACAATGAAATCAGCGAATTCCACGAAATTTGTAAATAAGAAGCTAAGCTATAAAAATTTAATTTTTTTATATAAGGGCGAATTATTTTTTGATGTGGAACATAATGGGCATTGGCCGTAATCCTGACCCGTTCATTCTGTGGCAAACCAAACTTCTTTTGTGTGGTGCAAGCAAAGCCATTTATATCAGTCTCTCTCTGTTTGATACCTCTTGCACACCCTTTCTCATACCGATCCTCTAATTGGCGGATATTATGACACGTCAACGCCTCATGAATGACGTCATACGTCATTCACACTTACGGTTATGGTCCAGCCATCACGCCCCCCTTTCAATGTATTTTTAGCCAGAAGACAGCAAGCTTTCAGTTACGCAGCTGTTCACTTAACACGCACGGCTTTGCACGTCATGATTCTCGCACAGAAATTTAAAAAAAAACCGAAAGACACCCAGAATAATCGAAACTCAGGTTAAACAAGGAAGATAGCAGAAAGGTTACATCCTCAGAGATAATATCGGGTAAATAGCCTTTAGCCATCGACAGGTTCAGACAATAACGCGTAACAAATAGAAGTATGATGATTTAAATATTGCGTGTTAATGCTGGTCTGACTATGAAAATTCTGCAGACACTTTCACATGCTGTTAAAATGAACACGAGCATGTGAGGGGATAAGCCAATGTAAAGAAAACACGAAAGAACATCGATGAGTATGACCTACTTCCGTTAACACTGCCCCTTTCATAAAATACTTAACTGAAATATCCCATTCTTTTGTCTTGGACTGAAGGATAGCATACGAAGTTGAGTACTTGCGAATGGTAGCAGAAAAAAGACGACACAACTATATCAGCATGCTAGAATTCATTGTAAGACTTTATAGTGAAAGGAGGATCGCACAGATTACTTATAGTTCCGTATTTTATCTTATTTTTCACTTTTCGTATTTTGCTATCTGTCAATAGTGAACGGCTAGTGGCTGTTAAGGATAGCAGTCCTACACACTGACAAAAAGCGTCGTTGGTAATAACATACAATGTAAGCACTAATGTCACTAAGTTAGCTTAATGCAAAGCACACTGTCTCTGTTTGTGTTTGCCTAAAAAAACTTTAAAAAATGTTGACCCACTCTCCCTCAACCAAACGAAAATATGGTCCATTACATTAAAGTACTGATGAAAAAGTTCATAGTCATGGTGCTGCCTATGTATTTTTAGGGCGGGAAAATGACTAGACAGTTGTATTTTTATTTAGATGTTTTAAGATGGCAAACTTCTTTAGAGCATGTATCAGCAAGCTAATGGCAAGCTAGGCAGTGTCGTTTCTGAAAAAGATCCAAAAATAGTCGAACATTTTAAAAGTAGTACTTCCTAAAAGTGTGTGTGTGTGTGTGTGTGTGTGTGTGTGTGTGTGTGTGTGTGTGTGCGCGCGCGCGCGTGTGTGTGTGTGTGTGTGTGTCAGAGACAGAGCGAGTGTGTGTTATTTGTGTGGGTGTGTGGGTGTGTTGTTGTTTGTATGTGTGCGTGTGTGTCTGCTGTGTGTGCGTGCGGGCGCGCATGATGCATGGACGGATTGACGGACGAAGGGTGAGTGAATGTGCGGTGTCTTTAGGCTCATAAAATGATTGTTTATAGCATAAAGGTGCTAGCGCAGTGGGTGTAGGAACAGTTTGCGGGATTCCTTGACGCCTCATGCGCATCCTTCTGAAGCACTCCCGGGAGGTCAGGCGCTGACATGACACAACACCAGCTCCCCCCCTGGCCGCTAGCAAAAGTTGGGCAAAGGGGATTATCAAACCCGCTCCCCGGAACGCTTGTGAACAAGGATGGAGCAGTCTCACTTGGCGGAAAGGGCGGGGGAAAAAAATTGATTTGTTCCGCAAGAGGGGGGAAGAGCTCTACAGCCTTCGTGTTGGGAGACGACAGGAGCGACACGAGGAGGCGCAGACAACGATCGAGTAAATCGGGTGAGCGTGGTGGTTAGCGCGAGCACCTCGATCTTCCTGCACGTCACCTAAGCCACCAAACAAAAACTGCAGGGAGATGGGGAGACAATAACGTTATGAGCGAAAACTTCACGTGTTGCAGCAAGACCTCCCATCCCCACCCCCGCACCACGCGCTTGGAACGTCCATGCTGCGCACGTTCGGTCGCCCTGTTGTCTTCTCCTCTGGGACAGCGCAGGAGTGGTTGCGCGTGAGCGCGTGAAAGAAGAAACAACATGGAATGAAGAGGACGAAGAAAATTAAAATAGCTTTGGCGACCCCTTGTGTTTATCTTTCTGGACTTATTCCATCTGAAAAATTACAAGAGTGCATTGGCAGGAAACCCATGATGTCACTTCCGGTCGAAAATTCTAGCAGATCTTCTCTGTTCTAGAAGATCATTGATATCAGCTGGGTTTTTGTTTGCTTTTTGCTTCGTTTTTTTTAATCTGTTAGCATCAGATAGTTCCGACTAAAGGAGTCTAAACCTGAAATACAAATCTGAATCGGGTGAGAGCAACACGTTAAATTTAAACCCATTAATATGTGCACAATGAAAATGCAAGAGATTTTGTCAACTTTACAATACAGCTCTTACAACTAGCCTGTACCAAGTGCTTTCCACCACCACAGGAGTTTAGAGGTTAAGGTACGTCTTTGTAATTTCACGCATTAATCAGAAATTGTTCCAGTGTTGTAATTTAAAACTCTAAACTCTATCAGTTATTTTATCACACTGTTACTTGCTACTGATGGTCACGTGCTCTTGAGTGCATATGCGTGTGCATTGATAATTCTCTAGGCAATCTGTGACTTCATGCATGTGTGTGTGTGTGTGTGTGAGAGAGAGATATATATATATATCGTTTGCGTACACGTGCTAATAATACGAATATGCATCAGTAATTATCCGCAACACAGATATAAACAGTTGATTTCAATACAAATGCAAAACTTTTATTTAATAACCTTATTTGTCAACATAGTCACCTTTGCTTCTCCCTTCTTTCATCATCGCTTCTTTAGGCCTTCAGAAAAAAAAATTGTCTAAGCAGCGAGCCACTCATGCACCGCTTTCTTCAGTTCTTAATCCAAAGTGAATCTACAACTACTCTGTGGCGTAGGAAGATGCTCAGCTTTGAGGGGGCGTGGGTGGCAAACTCCATGCTGACAATGAACGACGCTCACATTCTTTCCTTCTCCATATCTTTATTTGAGGGGGCGGCTGCCTTCCCCCCCCCCGCACCTTGCTGCCCTGGTTCCTACGCCACTGCACTTAATAACTACTTAAATGGAGTAGACAAGGGAAAGTCGGATGGGGCGATATCGAGACTATACCGAGCCAATACCTCAAATGTGAGTTTCTGAAGAGTTTTAGCTGTCTGGGCAGCAGTATGCGGGCGGTATTTGTGATGCAACAACACGATGCCTTTCTGTACTTGTCCTCGGCATTTCCTTCGAACTGCAGGCTACAGCCTGTCTAAAAGCATCTCACTGTAACGAGCACTGCTTATTGTTGAGCCCCTTTTCTGGTAATATTCCAGGACTGGGCCGACAGTTCTGTCAACAGAAACACAACTGCACTGCCGATAAATATTGACCCACCCTCGTATTTAGTCATTTCTGTTTTTTAAACCTTAACAGACTGCAGTCCTCACAACCAAGACTATATTTGTAATTATAGCTCTGGAAACTCACCCACTTGGTTGCTCACACATTCTGACCGCGCGGGTGCGCAAACAAACACGAAGAACACGAGAAGACGTGGGCTTGACGAGAAAACGCACGTGAAGCAAACTACTTAAAAAGAACCAATGAACGTAAGCAAGACATTTGCTGTATAAACAAGCACTTTTGAAGCGCTGGGTATAAAACAAATGCCCTGTAACATGCGTCTTCGCTTTTGGTGGCGGTCATAACAAGGAAACGAACCTAATTTAAAAAAAATGCAGTTTAGCCCACGACCACCGCCGAAGAGCAGCCGACCAGAAAGGAACGTTAGAAGGGAAAGAGACGTCACTCTTGCAGATCTAAGAGCAACTCAGAAGCAATTTACACTTGTCGAAGGGAAGTCTAAACGAAGGAAAAGCGAGTGTCGGTCTCTAAGGTCCTGACAAACTTGCTGAGCAGACCGTCCTCCAGGTCCACCTATAACGTCCCATTACTGGAGAGGGATATGAGGATGGCCATATTGGATTTGATCGTGGTTCTAGGATTCGGAATGATCATCAGACTGCGACCAAGTCCTTCGGGATACACAGTTATTAAGAATTAACGATGGGAGAAGGGAGGGAGAGAGAGCAAGGGCATAGTTTTTGGTCAGTGTCCGACTCCACGTTGCCTTTTCAGACTTGGGTTTAGATTCTACGTCTCCTCAACGCTGTATTTACGTATTTACGCCCTGCATCTGCTTTATAATGCCCTATTACTAGGCCTTAGGCGAATAGAAATGTACACGGCTATCGCGCGTACATGGGGCACATCATCGCTTAGGTCGTTTCGTGGTCTTTGCTACCTGCGCACTGCAAACGCGGAGTTTTGCTTTAGTGGCTATATTGAGAAAGAGTTCTCCGTTATAATCGCTTTGATAATTTTGTAGCAGTTGTTTGTTTGTTACGTCAGTGATTTTGTGTTCAGGAAAGAGTTTTCGCTTATCGCGCTGGAGAATTTTCTGATGAAAGTTTTTCGTTTATCGCGCTTGTTGTTTTCGGGAGGTAGAATGGTTCAACAAAAGAGATTTTGAGACTTCTTGCGTCAAAATCGTTGCTGAAATGGGATTATTAACCGTAGAGTGAGACTACATTTAGTTCTCTGTTCTTATGCATATTTGACGGGTCAAATGTGAATTTTAATAGCCAGAAACAGCTGGCATTCCTTTTTTCACATGCCCCATAAAGAGCAGTACAAGCCATCCCAACGAAATATGGTTAGTCAGTGTCCAAGCAGTTATCTATCTTTGTTTTCTGTTTGTCGTCAGTAATGTCTTTTATTCTTCCGTCCCTCGTGTTCTATCCATTTAGTCCATGTCTCTTCCCCGTTTTAAGCGGTAAGAGCATGTTCTCTATGCGTGTGAATATGCGCTATAAAAATCTTCATTTATAATTATTACTATCAGTCATCGGACATGTCTCGCTAATGAAGAGGTTCCCTTGGTCATTAAAACCGACTACTATAGTGTTCTTATTTTCTCTTTGCATCTCTCTTCTTCCTACATTTTTTTTAATTTTTCGCTCCTTTCCTCTATTTTTTTTGTCTCGTCTTATCCCTGGTCTTCCAGACAGCAAGTTCGCAGTGTCGTCAGTTCGTCTGGTCTTCCTTCTCACTTTAACTAAAGTCGCAGGCACTTGTCGATGTCGTGTGCCTCTTAAGCGTCGTAAGTCGTTAAGGGACGATAAATCTTGCTTGAAAAACAATACTTGGTCCAAACATTACTTCGGCTGCGGCCCCGTGGGCGACGCGTCCACATGACCACATCTGAGACTGGTCATGGTACCATTACACGTCCGTGATGGTACTGCCACCTCACTTGCCGTCAACAAGCGCGCGAGAAAATCGTGTGTTTCGCCTTGACCACAGCACGATCCCGCTCAACACGTCACGTGACTGTATGCGCCTTTTCATTTCTATTCTTTTCACCCAACATCTATTTTTAATAAACAGTTATTTGTTGGGTAAAGAGATATGGAGCTTGATTAGCACTATTCAGGAACAATATGGAAATTCGAGATTCTGAATAAAAATATTTATTGGGGAACATATTTCTTTCTAGACTGTATGTACGCTGACCTCACCAAACAAACAAACAAACAAACAAACAAACAAACAAACAAACAAACAAAGTAAAATCGACCAAACGATTAACATAAAGAAACAAAAACAAAAACACCAATCAAAAGAAATAGCAAGAGTCTAACAGTGGCGTAGGAACAGGGGGGGGGGCAAGGGGGGCAGCCGCCCCTCCCCCAACAAAAATGCTGGGAAGGCAAGAATGTGAACGTTATTCATTGTCAGCATGGAGCTTGCCCCCCCAAAGCCGAGCATCTTCCTACGCCACTGTCTAATTTTACTTTTGACATTTTATTAAGATTAACATAATTATTATTAATAGCAGCACTTACAAAATATATGGGAAGGAGAGAATAGTCAATCACTGACGAAATGTCGTCATCTTATTACTGAACAAGTTAAACTCGAGCTCTTTGTCCTTACTGTCGTTGACATCATCGATATCATTTATCAGTCATTTATAATTTCAACTAGATTAAAGGAAACAATTCACTCTACACTATCTCAGAACATATTTCTGAGAAACAAACCAGACAAACCAAAGGGCTAACGCTCTAACCTGCTGTGATTGTATTCTTGATTTTCAAAACATTGTTTTTCTTTGCTGCGTAAGTACCAGTTAAAAGATCCTTCCCTGGTATTATATTACACCATATTGCCAACACAATGCAGCTCACTCCACTTACGGTCAATGAGCTGATTGTTTTGGTCAATGAGCTGATCGCAGGCTGGCAAAGACTAAGATTTTTTTCCTTCCCGTTCTTTAGTAAATCGTCTGGGTTACAAGTCACTCACACATTTATTACTAAACATTAATGCGCAGGCGCCATTTGCACGTTGTTGTTGAATGGTTTCCTTCTTTTATGCTCATTCCACATACTCATAAAAGTCTGCAATCGCGTATAACTTGCTTTTTAATTACTTGTTGTTAGACCTTGCACACAGCTCGCTTATGAATTATAGAATATTATATCTTTCGTTTAAGGTTTCCAATTTATAGCCTATTTATGGCATATTACTTACGTATATTTTAAAGTGGAAAATTCCAACCAAACGTCCCCTTTCACGAAGTATGGCAGCACGACCAAGTTATTTGTGACTGTTACTATCAGTCATGTGGAAGTAGACGTATGGCTAAATTCTCACACCTACCCTTGCACATCTGTCTTGAATCATTAACTGGAAGACATGTCTGTTGTTACTCTAGTAGGCTTTCTTCCAGCCCTGATGCACTCTCGCTCAACCGAACGAAAATATGCTCCATTATTTAGCGAAGTTTTACGTTGAGCGAATACGCTGATTTTGGGCAGAAAAAAGCTCACAATGTAAAATAAATCGATTCTATTCTAGTCGAGTCAAAATTAAATCTATAGCACGGACAAAGGGTTCATATCCAGTGTGCTCTCCGTGTTATTGCCCGTTAGGGATCCTTTTTTTCCTGCTGTTCCCTATTTTCTTTTCCTAGCGCATATTTCATTTCCCACATTTTTACACCTACTGGATTCTGATCATGTATGTTGCTGCCTTTGTTTCTGATGTGGCAGGACATCAGTTTGGTAACTACATGCTAGTGGTTTTCATCAAGTTTTTTGGCAATAAACGATTAAGGTTTTTTTATTTTGCTTTAGAATTTTCTTTTGTTCTTTATCAGAGGGGTTTGTTTCATCAACTTCAAAGATTTATCACAAACGAACTAACCAAAACGCAACCGCATAACGACGAAATACACTTATCCAGCTCTTCTTCTCTACCATCTAGGTTTCATCATGGCACACTAGCTTAAGTGCCATTTAGCCCCACAACTACACCAGCACCAGACCACCACACCATCACCACTCCTATTTCTGATGCAGCGTCTGCTGCTACTGGTACTAAACATTTCCCGTTGATAATTTGATGTATTTTTCTGTTAACGGACGACTAGTGTCAAACCACTCAAAAGTTTTCCAAGCATATTAAGTGTAAATCCCCCGAGCGTTCACTGTCTTTCAAATAATCTCACACCAGTCATGACTGTATATCTGGCCAGAGTAAATACGTAGTAAAATGTGTCGCTGTCCAGGTATGGTTACCTCCTGGTCACAGCCGTGACGGTCGTACCCATAAAAACAGTTAATGTGACGTTTGCAGTTCAGGAGACACAGTACACGTGACATTTACAGCCAAGGAGACGCGGAAAACAAATATGTTTTCATTGTACTCGCACACTGGTGGTAAGAAGAAATGAAAACAGAGGGAAGGAAAAGATAGAAAAGTAGGAAGGATGAAAGGGAGGGGAAAAAGAAATGTGACGGAAAAGAATATGAAGGAAAAGGTGGCTGGTGACTAGTGAGAAGAAGAACAAGCAGGAGTCAAACTTTTGAAACGAAGGCAACGGCGGAGAGAAAGATAAATCGCCAATGACTAAATGAATGATTTCCATCTTAAGACGGCTCAAGGAGTGGACAATATCAGACAAAATGGTCTGGAACATCTTATAGCAGAAAACCTAATCCAGTTGGGAAGGTGATTAAAATAAACAGCTGACAAACTTTCTTTCTTCACACCTATACTCACACACTCACAAAAAAATCACACAGTCATATTGAAACTCACACAATGACTCAAAAGCGCACACACTTACTCAAAAACACACACACCCACACTCTCGCACCCGCACTCAAACACTCAAACTCCCACTTAAGCAAACAAAATGTGCACGAGAGAGATTGGGGGGAGGGGAGCAGGGAGACTGGGAAAGCAAAAGGGGGGGGGACGGTGGAAGAAAAAGAAAACCACACCGAGCTTCCAGAATATGTCGTTTTTTGCCCGTTATAGGTGCAAAACGAAAGACAGAAACCGCTTCAGTTTTGTCACAACACATGAGGTAATCAAAAATTCACGTGCCCCTCGTTAATAACTGGTGTTATATTGTGTCGCAAAAACTCCATAAGATCGGGTTGGCGTGAAAACACTGAAAGCAGCGTTCTTCATATAAGTTAATTACGCAGCAGCCTGTCATAAGGACACCAACAGGCGTTTATTAAAAAAAAAGAATTTTCTCATCGCCGTTTCTCCACAAACGAGATGCATGCGGCATCTGTTTACAGGGCTGGCTGTCTTGCTGTGGTAGAGCTTGGTAGCTGGTTCGGCGTAAAAGACCTATTCCCCCCACCCACCTAACAAACGAGAGCAATTTGTGTGAGGGGTGCGGTGCAGTGTGGTGCGTGCGTGCGTGCAGGTGTGTGTGTGTGTGTGTGTGTGTGTGCATGGGTGTTGGAGAAAGTTCTTTTGGAAACCTTTCCTAAAGTTTGTATGCTGGAAGGGGGCAATAGAAATGTTGTGTAAATGTGAAATGCTATCGATTCTGAACTATTTGAAACACATACACATACACGTATAAACACAAGCACACGAGCACACACACACACACACACACACAAACTAGCTATTGGATGGTACTCTGTACCTAACACGGTGATGATGAGGATGATGATAACAACAATAACAATAATAATAAAGACTTTTATCACGACTAATGTTCCGTTTGGATCCTGTATGTACATTAGAGGTTTCCTGTTTGTTACATTCCTGAACAAAGGGTTTGCGCATAGACCTACCATTCCCTATGGACAGGTTTTTTTTTTTAAACTTTTGTTCCAGACGAATAGCTGTCAGGCGCACGCTTGAGTGAGTGTCTGTCATGCGGAGGTGACGAACCTCGGTAGAGATGAGTCCATCGTGTCCCTTTATTGTTAACGTTTGTTATCTCCCGCTGGCACATCGATAGCACCTTTTGATAACGCGTATGTAGTTTGCACTCTGGACTATTGGTGAACTGGGTGTCGCCATTAAGCTGACGTCAGGCTGACTCCACAAGTTCTTTGTAATTTGTATATTGATGTTTCAGAAAAATTATGATCTGATGTTTTCACACGTTCAAGAGAAACTCTAATGAAAGGGTGGGCAACTCTCTTGCAATCGTAAGCAATCGAGTGTTGGTAGATTAGGGGAGACAAAGCGACCGCACGGGCAAATCACGACGGAATTGTGATTGTGACATTGTCGAAAATATGATTGTGGCAGATATTTTATAGTCATGGAGACAAACAAGTCGTAAAACCTCCAGAACATCCTAATAAAAATGTTTAAAAGGCCATGTACACCAACCAATACACTCACTTATAGTCGTGCACACACACACACACACACACACACACACACACACACACACACACACACGCACGATCACATGATCACTTACATAAACATACACATACGAACACACAGACACATGCACTCACATAGAGACAGATGCATACACTCGAATACACAGACACGCACGCAAACACAGAAATACACAGAGAAACACATTATCAAACATGATCACGCACGTACGCACGTACGCACGCACATGCTTTGGCGTCGCTTAGTCCTTGAAAACACCAACAATCGACTGTGTAGGACCTCTGCTTGGAGAAAGAGAGCCCCGGTGGTCGATGGACTAACCATACGTGGCCATGCCTTGCGCCACGTTGACTGCAGATAATGGACTGCCCCGTGTGACTGCACTGCGGATCTGCCGTGCGTGCTCCAAATGCGGGCCCAAGAAGATGTTTCCCGAACCCCGGAGATCAAGTGCGGGCGATGCGGCGTTTATCGGTCTCCCGTTTCAATGTGTGGGAAATTAAGTTCTAGCTGCCCTTTACCCGGCATGGAGTCAGCGTGAAGACGCGACACATCGCCATGCTGCCAGAAACAGCCGATGCATGCCGAAGGTTTGCTGAAGACAGGTGTCCGAGGTGCGTCTCAAGGGAAGGGAGGGTCTGGTGGTCTCCCCCTCCCCTAAGGTCTGGAATGACTTTATGTGACTTGGATAGTCGTTGCTTCTTGCAACACCACGTATGTTTTTTAAACTGTTTTTGAGGAGGTAGGCACACACACCCACACGTAGCGTAGTAGTTAAAACACTCTCTTGTCACCACTGCAGTTAAAAACTCAGGGTTCAGATCTCGTCTAGGGACACAGTATATGACACCTGTACGTAGGGCTGGGCGTCGCTTTCTTCGGTTACTCCGGTTTCCTCTCCACTTACTCTTCCCCCTTCGTGCGAAATCAACTCAAGGTGGAAGCACTTTCCTACTAAATGACACACACACACACACACACACACACACACACACACACACACACACACACACACACAGAGGGGAGAGAGAGATGAAACCGGGATACCCGAAAAAAAACCCTGGTCATCTCTGTAAACAGGAGTCACGTCTACAGAGTATTGGAGCTGCGTTCTTACCTGCGACATCCGATTCTCACCCCCTATTAACCACTGCGCCACCAGCCTCCAAGTCCGTACATTTGGATGTAAAATATACATCGTCCATACATTGCAGTGTGTACAGCATCATTTATACGATTTGTGTTGCATCATGTTATCAGTTCATCATAATGTGAACAATATCGTCCGTACATTGTAGTGTGAACAACATCGTTTGTACATGTACCGTACTACTGTATCACCTCATCACAGAAACAAATGAAAAGTTGGCATTATTTGTGTACAGGTAGGTATTAGTAAAAAGTCCCGTAACCCAGGTAAGTGGTTCATTGTGTGTACAGCATAGCCGAACCATCTCCTCCCGCCCTATTACCTCCCGAGATAAATCATATACCTGTTCTTGCTGGACAGCTGCTGGGTGGGCAAACTTAGAACCTTCTGTTTGATAGTCGAGCACAGTAACCACGTGGCCACGGAGCCTCCCCACGTGGACAGAAACTTTCGTTTGTACCTCACGATGCCTGTGACATCGATCATCATATACATCACGATCTCTATAATACCACAATGCCGATATCTGTGGCATCATACACCACAATGTCTGCAATCTCATAAATAATATAATCACAAATCCCGATGTTTGTTATATCATCTCTCACGATGTCTGTAATACAGTACACGCATTTGCATTTCTCCTAAAAATAACTGCCCAGTATCGTCAAACTAGAGAATGACTTTCTTGATGATTAACATGAATAAATCACAGAAGTGGTAGTGGGGGTGGTGAGGGGGGGGGAGAATAATCCGTGTAAAGAGCGAGTGAATTAATAGGTGTTAGCGGCTGCCGACTGCAGTGCGCGCCGATCTCTCGCTGTCCTACCCCTCATACCCTCACCGCTCCACTCCCCCATCCGCGATATCGCAAATTCAGGGTGTGGCACGGGGTCGATGACCCACAAATTAAATGCTGGTCGGCCCGTGTCAGCAGCCAGGGGACGTAGCGGCATCATCTGAAGTAGGCGCCAGACCGTTAGCTGCGTGCGTACTTTCATGCGGGGAGCACGCAGATTAGCTGGGGAAAACCCGCATGAAATTTTAGTCTATAACTTCTCCTCCACGCACTACATTGTTGTAAAATGCCTATATAATATTTAATAATGCTGTCAGGTTTTATTTGAGAAAATAAACTTTGTAAAATATGAAATCAGACATTAAAACATCATTGCACTAGAAAATTAACCTGATAATTGTTCCTTTATGCGTTAGACGTATTAATCTTGTCTCCCCTCTACCCACCATCCAAAAAAAAAAAAAAGATTTCAAATTTATTTTAGACTTTCAGGACATTTATCGGAAACGATGGCATACAAATAATAGACGGACAGCGAAAAAAATAAAACTTTCATTCATTTGTTTATTCCTTTATCCCTTGACTGATACCATTTTTGACGAATAAAAACGTATCCACCACCAGCATAATTTCGCACGAAAAGGTAGATCAACATAAAAAAAATAATAAAGCGAAAAAAAGAAGAGAAAAAAATTGAAAAAGGATGTTGACATTACTGGATGATGTTACGAAAGCGTTTGTTGGTTGACAGTTAAACTGCTGACCAAAGACATTGATCCAAATGTAAATAGCATCAGGTAGCAGCTCTAGAAATCAGAGCAGACGTCAGTGTGTCATGTGACCTTCCAAAAGTACGCCCCGTACTTACAGCATAACACTCGATAAATGATCAAACCGGCTAGGACTCGAATCTCACTTGGTTTTCTCCAACTCACTCTGGGTTTTACTGTTCCCCTGAACACCATTATAGCGTCCGTAAAGAGACGGCTAACGGGTAGCGCGTTAAGAAGGATCCTACGAGTAACTTATATGGATGATGATGAGGTCTGTAGCCTTTGCAGATGTGAAAAAGAAAGTATTCAGCATATATTTTGGAATTGTAAATATGTTAAGGTTTTTTTTTGGAGAAACTTACAAAATTGTATGTTAGACAAATGTAAAAATGCTCCAAATTTAATTATCAGTGAACATCTTGTACTTTTTGGAGGAGGTAATGACTTAAAAACAGATGCTGTTCTTGACTTAATTATACTACTGGCTAAAGCATACATTTATTCTTGCAGATTTAAAAAAAAACCACCCCGCAGCTAGAACCCTTTATTCGAATATTGAAACACAGGTATAAAATTAACAAATTTAACGCATGTTTAGAAATAAACGAAGAAAAGTTTGCTAAACTCTGGCAACCATATAGACAACTTGTCATGTATACATGATTTTTATACTTATATATATATGACTTTATGATTAGCAAAATCTATGTATGTCTGGTTATGATTTATAATATTACTGGAATGATGTCAGCCTATGGCATAAGGAATCCAAGGTGCCTGCTATGATGTCTGTGTTTGATTTGTTTGTTTGTTTGTTTGTTTGTTTGTGTTTAACGCCGTGCCAGCAACGTGTTTGATTTGTGAGAGATGTAAAAAGAACACAAACTGGTGCATGCATGTTTTGGGGGTGCAAGATTATACATTGTCTGTTGGATGGCTTGCTTGGTGGATGGATGTACTCTTAAATGAATGTTACCTTACGTGCATGTTTGTTTTTCAGATTGTAAAATACTGTATTACATGCTTTATGTAACTGTGAATAAATATAAAAAAAGGAAAAATTAAAACAAAGGTAGCAGCTCTAGAAATCAGAGCAGACGTCAATGTGTCATGTGACCTTCCAAAAGTACGCCCTTACTTACACCATAACACTCGACAAATGATCAAACCGGCTAGGACTCGAATCTCACTTGGTTTTCTCCAACTCACTCTGGGTTTTACTGTTCCCCTGAACACCATTATAGCGTCCGTAAAGAGGCGGCTAACGGGTAGCGCGTTAAGAAGGATCCTACGAGTAACTCATATGGAGGATTGGGTGGAAAGGTTGGGAATAGAGATTTTGTGGATGTCCATGTTTTGGAGCATTCGTTCAAATAGTTGACGGAGGACGCCGCGCCTGCACTGTGTTCGGTCGACGGTTGTCATGTGGATCGAAGGTAGAGGTAGACGCCGAAGGTAACTCACCATGTTTTGTGTCGAACGCTCTGCGGGATTCATGCTGCTTGCCAATGCCATTTAACGCCCATCAGCTGAGTTTTGCCAAATGTCATCAGCCACAGATGTTTACTTCTACATTTATCTTGTCTCTTCCTGATTTTGTTCACTTTCCTACCTTTTCAGATTAGGACTCCATCTTCTTGAATTTTTGTTTATTTTTGTTTGACTGGTTTTATGCTAGTATGCTGGCTGTTTGGGTTTGAGTTTGGGTTTGAATCTGGACTTAAGTCTACCTACAAAGAACTCTTAAAACAAGCAATCTCATCGAGAAAGAAGTCGATTCTTCATCTGAAAATGCTTACATGCCTTATTTACTACGGCCACAATGGGTTGGGGTTTCAAGTTAGACTTAAATCGAAATGTACAATCTTTTGAAAACCCCAAACAGAAAACGTTCCAAGCTGGTATCAAAACACTGATAAATACCATCACAAATTCTGCGAAGCAGATGTCGGTGTGTGAGATATATACTATCCTCTCCCTCCCTTCGGGTTTAGTAGTTTACTTCTGATCCTGTCATGTACCGATGGTTTTCTCTGTTCAAGCTCACGAACGCGACACCCAAGAGGATGGCCATTGGCGATTTACAAGAATCTGCCACAAAGATCAAAACGGATGCTAATGGGACACTCCCTCTAGATATTAAAACCTTTACAGCTGAGTTATGGATGCATTGCTGCCCGATCTGGCTGTTTCCAAAGCAATAAAATCGTTTTAACTTTAAATCCTTGAAAGAACTGGTAAACTGTAACCAGTTTCATTTAATGGCAGCTTGCAAAGGTTGCTGTAACATGAGATACGGCTTTTGGCGTCTCGTGTAGAATGTGGACCTTCTATATCATGACCCCTTACCCCTCGAGTTTGACTTTTTAAACGTCTGCTGGAACACGAGTACTAAAAAGAAAAATGTACCATGTTTCTATAAAAGTATACCACGTTTTTTTTTATAAAAGATTAAAGACTCAAAGATGTGTTTTAAATGAATTGGTTTAGTCCATTACAAGATGGAGACTCGTTGGTTTGCGAACGCTTTAGTAACCAACTTCGTAAATAAAGAATTGTTTTGTCATTGTTATTCTCTCTCTCTCTCTCTCTCTGTATGTCTCTCTGGGATCCTGCATTGATGCGAACAGACGCACCAGGCGGTTGACAGTCTGTGAAGTGCAGGTGAGTAAATAACATGAAAGAGAAGAAAGAAGAAAGAGAAGAGCAGGGTGGGTAGTTCGTTTTTTAGCGCAACAGAGAGCTACCAATCCAGAGGCACTTATTATGCGGGACTCCCGTTCTTCCTGCCCTGTGCGCATGCGTGGCCGCACATCGACCAGAAGCCATACCACATGCCCCGCAGTAATGACCGATCGAAATCTCTGTTAATTTATTTATTTTAAAAAAAATTGTGCGGGTTTGTTCTTGTCGTACCTCTCTAAGTCATTGTTCATAAACGCTACACAAAAACTGCACAAAGCTGTACATCTAACAGAGTACATTTGTGTGCACGGAACAGCCTCAATATAAAAAAAGAAATCTCAGCATATAGGATGCAGCTAAATGGCGACCTCATTGTTACTTGAGGAAGAAGCTTAACATTCATCAGCTAGAAATGCATGAGTGCTATAAGCGGTGGGGGGACGTGCGTTGATAATGGAATCGCAGTGCTGGTGCGTGTGTTTGGGTAACGTGCAGCCAGTGGTTTGGCACCAGGATGTTTTTTCCGAATATTTTTTTATTGTTTTTTTACACACGAAGGAGAGGCTGTGGACAAAAAGCACGAAAGACGATATCCATGGTGTTTTGAAACTGCTAGTGTTGTACAGTGTCTACAGTGGCGTAGGAAGATGCTCGGCTTTGGGGGGCAAGCTCCATGCTGACAATGAATAACGTTCACATTCTTGCCTTCCCAGCATCTTTTTTGGGGGGGCGGCTGCCCCCCTTGCCCCCCTTGTTCCTACGCCACTGGTCTATGCTGTACAAAACAAAGGGCCCTAGAGTACCCTATGTTTGTTGCCCAGGATCAAACTGACGTGTAAGGAAGTGTTGTAGATTACTTGATGTACTCGTGAAATAGCGTCATCAAGTTGCTTATAAGTTATTTGAACCGTTTTTTCTGTCCATTTATTTCTGTTGACTTTAATGATGCACAAAATTTATTGGCTGTCGTTTGCCTTTTGTCATGAAATGCCTCTTTGCCTGAGGGTTGAAATATTCTACTTGTGTTCTTTAAAATGCAGTTAAAATAAATCATGCTGCGAAAGTATTGCACTAGTAGTGTGATTAAAAAATTAATAATATATTTCTTAGTTCTGTAGGCCTGATGCAACTGCAGAATAAGCTTTGACGCTTTTTACTTGAGAGTTTTGTTTTTCCAGCTAATGGGAGTTTGATTTAATTCCAGGGGTGGTTATGGAGAAATTTCAAGAGGCAACAGTAGTTGCTCTCCATAAATCTTAGTTGGAATGACTTGTATTGCCATGCGTTGGTACTGACAGTAAAAAAAATGAGAAGCGGACACGACAAAAGTTTCGAAAATGTTGTTTGACTAATTTGGATATAAGATACTTTTTGACAAACCGCTGACTTTATTTCATAGGTGGAGATATCTTAAAATTAAAAAATACATATTGCTAAAATATAGAACAACTAAAGTGATTTACTTCTACTAATGTAATCTAAGGACAGATATGATCTCTCTAACTAAGCTCTGAAACTTAATTAAAATATTCAAGTAAACTGTAGAGCTATAAACAAATATATGTATACGCATTTGACAGAGTCAAGTGCTGGTGTTCTCTTCAACTGACCACATTTAAAGAAATATGTTTTTGGCGAACAGTAGCACCAACTATTTTGGATATTTTTCTCATGATAATTTGTTGGTTTACAATCTAATAAGAAGATTGTCTACTTATTGAAGAACGAAACATGTAGTCTCTCGTGTCTCACACTCAGAGCGTGCATAGTACGAACACTTGCATCTACCTTCTTGCTGTCATGCACATGCCAAAAACACCTGAGATAAATAAATTTTTGATTTTAATGTTCAGATTTATTTTCGAAGGTGTATTTGCAATGTAACCCACCCTCCCACTTTTATAATTTTTCAAAACAAAAAATTTCTTGGGAGGATACGAGTCAAAAGTCCACATCTAGATAACAGAAGTCACGATGGAGAAAATCAGGAAGAAGAAACAATAGAGTTCAGAAAAAAAGATATTCGCTGGCAAGGTTTTTATATGTCGAACGGAGCGTTCAACATATAACAAAAGCTAATTTTCTTTTTTTGGTCCTTGCTTTGTAAAATGAAAATAACAATTGTGATTTCTTGTATGGAGTCGTCTCGTCAAGTAACCGAAGTTTCGAGGCAAGTTTTGATAACTAACATGAAACTCGAATACATCGTTCACGATCAGCTAGAAATTCTTCTCCAGCAAAACATTTATAATCCGCCAGAACCTATTTTCGATGTCGTTTTCAAACAGTTTCAGCGAAGATAAAATTCATATTCATAAACAGATGACATCGCAGCATAAAGAATTCTCATTTCAGCCACTCCCCTGTCCGCCTCACCTGAACAAAAGTTTCGATTAGAGGACAACAAGGCTGGCATATGGAGTGGAATTTGATCAGCAGCACAATCAACATACATGAATCTGTCTATTGTTCACGGAAGATGGATAGATCCTGTTCGCAATCACACTTAAACTTGAGTTGCTCCACTAGCCTTTTGTTTGGTGCCACGAGTCGTCCGAGGAAACAAAGTTCATGTGTCCTTCGTCATTGATGTGGGTTGTGATGATATAGTTTTTTTTCGTTTGTTTCAGGAACGTGCTTGCACGAGCGGTGATTTCCCGCTCTGGGGTAAGAGTTGCCAGAGAGAAAAACCCCACAACATACAGGGTTGTGAGTATATATCCCATCCAGGCAGTGTGTCCCGAGACGACATTTGAACCTTGAAGCCTTTTTTAGGCCTTGTGATCTTCTCTTTTGGTGACAAGTATTTCACCCTGGCGCTACCAGACTTGGTTATAGGTCGATTCAAAAAAAAAAACTGTCGGACGAACAGTGTCGAGAGTCTTTAGATAAATTGTACGGTGAACTTTAATCGTCAAAATTTTTATTTCCTTCGACATGTTGTTGACAGTTAGGGCATTTTTTTCTTTCTTTAATAATGTATGCTGCAACGGCAGGTTAATAAACTTGTTTAAAAGCATATTACAATGGTATACATATTTATGTATTTATAATCGTGTTAATAGCGTTCATAATAAAAACATTAATTGGAAGAGTACGCACATTGAAGGTAATTTGATCCTGACAATCTTAAATGCTTTTAATTTTATTCATGATAAAGGTGTGGTTACGCTGTTAAGCAAGTGTAATACTTATGTAAACGAAGGTTTGGAGTAGAAGAACGTAACATGTAGAATACAGTTTTTTTTAAACACCAATCTCACAAAAACTAAACCTTAAAAATATCTGCTTGTTGCTGATATCATTGAGACAATGTTTGCATGGACTCTATCTTTACGTTTTACACAAAGTTGATTAGTGACAGGATTTATTAATTATTCTCTATAATTATTCTAGTGAATATAGGCAACAAGGGATACAGGATTTTGATGGTTGATGTTCGCGGTCTGCTTATGTAGTTGGCCAAATGTGGAAACAATCTTTTTCTCCTGTATTAAGCTATCCGTCCACATGCAAAACCAGTCCCTAGTATTACCTAGGTGCATTAATAAGGATTTTCTGATTAATTTTGGCAGTTAGCTTTTGAATGTGCTGAAAAGCCACTTCAAGGCCATCACTTTACAGCTGGGAAACTTGAGCACATAATCTGTGATGTCCAAACGATAGCTGCATGGTTTGTTTAGAGGGCTTTGCGGCAGAGAAAATTGTGCGTGACAAATACTGATTTGCTGGTATTTAATGGACTGCAAACGAACACTTGCTGGGTACAAGCAGAAGAATTCAAAAATAGTCTGACGGAAAGAAAGAATGAGCGATGATGATGATGATGATGATGATGATGATGATGATGATGATGATGATGATGATGATGATGATGATGATGATGATGATGATGATGATGAATAACGAGAAAATATATAAAGCATAAAAATAAATAATTTAATGAGAGAGAAATGCATACTCATACATGCATGCATGCATACACACATACACTGCATGCTCGTATTCCTCAAAACTCACGCATACAAGGTCCCGTACTATGTATGGATAGAGAGGGAGAAGGAGGAGAGAGAGCGACTATTGACAATTGACCGTTTTATTGCTTTCCCCATTGGCTTCATACCAGGGGTCAGTCATCGATATTTAAAAATTGTACTGGGTAGTTAAACAGTAAAGATAATGGAATCGCAACATCTGTGGTTCATTCATGGTAGATCACAAATATGATTATATACAAAACATTATTAGTAGCTCACACAGTGTTCAGTGTGTGCTAAAGTCTTAACAACGTGAACTCTCTCTCTGTCTTTCTCTCTAATATCTAAAAGGGAATCGTGTATGCGCGCACACAAAGAAAACGAACACAAACTCTCTCTCTCTCTCTCACACACACACACACACACACACACACACACACACACACACACACACACACACACACACAGAGAATGTCTATCAACGGGACTATTTTAGTGCATCTGGCTTAGAATCAGTACAAAGACTCTAAACAGAAACCGTGAAAGCTGCTTACTGGTTAGTTCCCATGACACGTGATACACCGCTTGGATCAGCAGGGTGCACACCTTGCAGCACTGAGACTTCCTCTCTAATGCTGATATCAACACGTGGCTCATCTTCTACTTGTAATTTACCCTGAGGACAAGCTGTGTCTCGTGGGTTCACATCATGTATGTCTCATAACTTGTGTTATTATTTCGTATATTACTATATCGTATATCCCAAATTTTAACGTGAATATAAGCTGATTTAAAACATTTCAGCTGATAGAAGTTGTTGTATCGTTTGAGTTGGAAATCCCTTTTATATGATAAATGTACTTCTAAACGTGAGCTGTTATCCCGATCAGCAATTTTTGTCAGTCGTTGTCGGAATACACTGTAAATATATTAACGTTCCCTACACCCTGCTGCAGCCACTCAAGTCCAAAACTATTCACGCATATAATATTTCACGAATTAACAATTGCACTTGACCAGTTTCTGCATGTGCAACATCATGTTGTAGTTTTTACGTGGTAGCCTATCCTCTGGCATCATAATATGCCAAAGAGAGAGAGAGAGAGAGAATCAGAATCACTTTATTGAACAGGCCATCGACCCGTTTCAAATGGGGAACAGAACAAAACCATCAAAGGTGCACAAGTTGTGTGTAGGCCATTGGGCTGTGGTCGGCACATATACATTTTTTAAAGTCACGCCATGCTTTTTTACAGTTACAGAAGAGATATAACAAGAAGCATGTGACAAATTTACTTAAAATACAAGTATAAAGAGAACACACACACATTATTTTAGGGATTTATCTCTCCGATCCAATGCTATGAAGACAAATGCAGCTAGAGGATTAAAAATATTGGTTCTGGTATCTGCCATTATAAACTGGAATCTTATTTAAAGATTATATAGAACAGAGACTGTTTCATAATATTTTGCGGGAAAGTAGCTTTCTCGTAAATCAGAGTACATAGGGCATACAATTCCATGAACACCATTCTGTTGAAGTACATGCCATAGTTTTTCACTCGTTACAAAGTAAAAAGGCTTTTAAAAATCAATGTAAGCCACATACAGCTTTTTGTTCCTGACCAATTGCTTTTGTAGAGTTGATTAAAGTAAATATGTGATTGATTGGACTATGCCTTTTCCTGAAACCAGCTTGTTCTTCGCCTACTCTACTGTTTTCCTCAATCCAGTATTTGATACGTTTGTTGAGAATAGAACTATAAATTTTACTGCAGATGTTTAAAAGAGAAATACCGCGGTAATCATCTGGTTGATTAATATCTCTCTTCTTCAGCAAATGCTGAATAATGGCTTCAGTCTATGCATCAGAAAATTTGTCATAATCAAATAGGTGATTCAAAAAAAAGACAAAAAAGGTGAGACAGTAGTTAAGAAATGCGTAAAAAGCTCCCCAATCAGCCCGTCTGACACTGCTACTTTGTTATTCTTCTGTCATCATCATCATCATCATCATCATCATCATCATCATCATCATCATCATCATCATCATCATCATCATCATCATCATCATCATCATGTGTAACATTGACATAATCCACGCTTGATTTGTTTGAATCAGTAAAGGAATTGAAAATATTTCTAAAATGACAATTCAATGTATCAAGGGATGTATAGCAAGTTTTTTTCATTTAAGAGACTGGAGTTTCTCCCAAAATAATTTTGGATCAGACATACTATTCTACAGAGTATTAAGTACTTGTATTTTGTAGTTACCTTTCTTTCTCTGAAGTAGTGTTTCATATTGCTTTCTCTTTGCTGTGTAAAATAATCTAGCACGGGTACTTCGGGTTTTGGTGAAGGTGAACAATCTCTTCATACATTCAAAATCAAACCAGATATGATTTCTACTATATTTATTGCAACTCTTTATAGTTCTTTTCATACAACTCCCATGCAGTTAGTCCTCATTAAGCTTGAGTAGTGCCTTATTAAAGTCTTCTTGGACAAGAGAGGTTGCTTCATCGGAATACCTCTTTACCTCCTCTGAATGTAGTCTTAACTTAAACTCGTCTAACTTAGCATTATTCCAAACAAATTTTTCATAGCCATAACGTTTCGATTTCACTGTGAGGTTTGGCATTATCGAATTCAAGCGAAAACGTAGAGCTCAACAGGCATTTTTTGGATTCAGTCCTCGGGATGACATTAAAAGCTTTGCATTTTTTTTAAAACAAAGATTTCGACACCATAATCTATCACGTTGTGTCCTGTGCTAGAGAGAAAGAGAGAAAGAGAATAGATAGAGGGGAGGGAAATTGGTTTTTTTGCGCCGTGCCAGCAAGTAAGCATATATATATATATATCATTGCAAAGCAGCTGCTCCTGCAATCAGGTGCCACAGGCAGACAATAGGGTGAGAGAGAGAGGTAGGAATGTCGGTAACTAAGGGATCTAATCAACTTTCCATGGACAGGAGGAGAAGGAAATTCACACACACACGCACAAAAACGCGCGCGCACGGTTAATTGCACTCATGAACATGAACACAGGCTCACAGGGTTCCTTGTGTAAAAACACAGAAAGAGAACAGCGACACGACAGAGAGAGAGGGGGGAGGAGAGAGAGGGGATGAGAGTGCCACTCAGATGACAGAAAGTTTTTCGGAAACCTCTTCTGCTGGCATCAATCAACTCAAGCACCAATCGAAAAGCAGAACCCCCGCCTTCTTTTCCCATCACATCTCTCTTTCCAGTCGGGCCGGCGTTGCTGAAGTCCTCTGATATTCCAGGGTAGGCCAGGAGTAGTGTGCTTCACTGCTCGGGTGTCGGAGAATTGATTACAAGGGTTATAGGACTGGCCGTATCTTCTCGAAGTATTGCCTTACTCTTATGGGTGGAAGTAGACTTGGATATCACCACATCGGTTTACTATAGTCTAGGTGGAGGCGGAAAAAAGAAGAAGTGAGATAAAAGGAAAGAACAGACAGAGGAATGGAAAGAATAACAGTGAACTAAAATATACTACCGCTCTCAAACTTTGCATTTCGTAGAGAAAGAAATAGTGACGAT
The DNA here is from genome assembly GCA_004794655.1 of Marisa cornuarietis. Taxonomy (NCBI): domain Eukaryota; kingdom Metazoa; phylum Mollusca; class Gastropoda; order Architaenioglossa; family Ampullariidae; genus Marisa; species Marisa cornuarietis. Next base: position 3,195,539 of record SMMW01000628.1, read on the forward strand.
TGAAATACAAATGAACAGCGACCGATAGGTAGGATTCAGTTTAAGAACTACAATACATATACACGTACAGTAAAATACATGGGCGAACCCGCTTATGACGCACCAACACACAGATGTTGTATGCACCTATGTTTGTGTGTATTTTGTGTGTGTGTGTGTGTGGGGGGGTGAGTGTGTGTGCACGTGTGTGTGTGTACGTGTGTGTGTGCACGTGTGCTCGCGAGCGCACGTGTGTGAAGTGTGTTGATTCTTGAACAAAGTTTTGCGAACAAAAACTAGATGAAACAAAGAGCTACTGTATTTATTAACCGAATAAGAATCTGTGAAAGAATATGTGAAAAATGAGATTTACGGTTAAACACATATGCAGATTAGCACGCACGTGCATACATATTGCATATTCTTGCGTTTCATTACTACACGCACGTAAACTCATACGGATGCAGAATGATTGTTTGCATGTATGTGCGGGCGTGGGAATGTGTGTGTGTGTGTGTGTGTGTGTGTGTGTGTGTGTGTGTGCACGCACGGCACTCTCTGTGTACATGTACAAATTACTAATACCTTTGTTTTCTTCCTAAGGAACAACTTGACGAATAATAACCCTGTCACAATCAGCGGGAGACAACTAGCGAACGTAAAAGAATGTGTGTACCTGGGCAGCTAGGTGACAGCAGATGGTGACTGTGAACAAGAGGATCATCAATGTCAACCAAGCTTTTGCAATGCTTAAGCTCATCTGGAGATTCACTGGCCTCAGCATCCACACAAAGATCAGGATCTTCAAGAGCAACGTCCTTAGTGTCCTCCTATATGGTTCAGAGTGCTGGAATACCACAGTCTTCATCGAGAGAAAGCTAGAAGTGTTCCAAACCCAGTGTTTGCGCGCATACTAAAGATCTTCTGGCCCAACACCATCTCGAATGAAGATCTATGAGATTGGGCAGCGACGTGCACCTTGGCATAAACAATCCAACCACGGCGTTGGCGATGTCTAGAAACACATGTGGCGCATGCCTCCAGACTCAATCCCCAAAACAGCCAGGCGATAGACACCACAGGGAAAGAGGAACAGAAGGAGGCCCAAGGAGACATAGATGCGAACCGTCGAGAAGGACCTCAAGAGCAGAAGCCTATCACACGAGACAGCTCCCCAGAGCAGAGGTAGACAGAATGAGATGGAGGTCACTTGTTGTCGCCTCACGTGTCAGACGGCACAGAGAGGACTGAATTTGTTTTCGTTTGTTTAAATACAAATGAGGATATTAGTATTTTTGTCCATAACTTAGCATTCCGTCTCTTTCTCTCTATCTCTACCTCCCTCTATTTCTCTGTGTTAGTTCTCTGCGCATTAGATCATGCGGCCATGCGGACGAAGATGCATGCGTGAACGTTACTGAAGCAAGAGAAGGAAGGATGCCAGGTAAACAAGGACAGCCAAAAGTAGGTTTAAACCGACTCAAAAAAAAATAATAATAATAATGTGACCATGACATCTTCACAGTCGCTTATTTCTGCGCGCCCTCCTGTCCCCAGTCTCCATTGTACATACTTCCTCCTCTCCTCCACCAACCATTCTTCCCAACCACCTTTACTCATCCCGAACCACCACCCTAACCCTAACCCCCTTCCTCTCGGTGAGGGTGTGGATGGACGAGACAAACTGGAGGAGGAAAGAGGCGTGGTGCATAGTGGCAAGCCCCAACTGGTCGGCGTTCGTCCGTCCACGCGGACCATCCGCAGCGTGCAGGACCGCGCAGCTTGCGACAAGACCTGCAGCGCATCAAGAATCGCACCCCCGCGCGCTGTCCCACGTGCGCTGCCGCCGCAGCGCTCTGTTACCTGAGTTCAGGCTGAGGTCTTCCCCCTCTTCCCTTGTACCGGGCTGACAGTCGATAAAAACCCACGTCAAGCCTCGTAGACCGCTTCAAATTAGACAGTTTAGCCCGCGCGCGAGAGGAACCCACGTCAAGCCGGACCACCACCCCTCCCTCAACTTCCTTTGCTGCTTCCAGAAGAGACTATAAAACTGAGGTTACGAGACGAAACAGAGCCTGCCCCCTCCTTACTATCGCTTTGGCTTGACTGCCTGGCTATTCACTCAACCTGACCACGACTGCTGGGACACCAGACCTGCTATCAGAGATGGAAACTTCAGTCTGCAAAATTCTCCTGGCGCTCCTGGTCACAGTCACTGTCGCGGAGGCTATGGTAAGTAAAACCTCTGCAACTTTTGTTGTCTTGCTCGTCTCCAGAAGTGCACTGGTTTATTGTGTTTGTGGACAGAATTAAAGCAGTACCATTGTACTCTGATCAGGCTCTGGAGAAATTTTTAAACAGGTTTGAAGTAATTTCTCATAGGTACCTATACAAATGACAAATTTTGGTTAACAAGGATAACCGAATTAGCAAATGTCATGTTTTTTAAACTTCTAGCCATCGATCTAAGGAAAGGAAACTTAAACACTTTATTACTACAAAACAAAAGTAATAAAATAAAAAAGATATAATTAGTACATGTAAAACGATGGAGGTCTAATTTGACAGGAATAGACTATCTATCTGGACTATTCCGCCCAGATTTTGGAAAACTGATCAAGTATTTCTTGAAGGTGGCCTTTGCGTTACTACCATCTTGATACACATGTCCACTTCAGTCTGGTTTCATTCTTGAACACAGACACAATGGTATAGTTGGAAGATCGTAGTATGCCTAGAGAAACGCTAATAACATGTTAAAACAGTTTGTTTTAAGACAGCCATTTTTCAAACTTTATATATATATATATATATCTGGCTAAGGCTAAGGGTTAAATGGAAACAAAATCTGTCATTTTTTATTTGTCTAAAAAGACGATGGTTGATTAATATGAAACCGAAGAAGATTATTAAAAACTTTCTGATACAAGTATGTTACAAAGCAGACCAGTTGGAAAGGAAAATACGCTCAATCTTTTTATACAAATAGCATTAGTGGTTGTAACATACTGTTGGTTGGCTCAAACGTGGAAGATACTGACTGCGGGTCGGCTGTCATGAATTCTGTGTCTGTTCTCTCTGTTAGTTTTCTCTCACATCGTAACAGAAGCTTATATACTAGCGGCCCGTGATATGAGCTCAGTTAATCAGGTCTGTCAAGTGTAAAGCGCCAAAAGCTTTGAGCCAAAAGTAGAACAGAAAAGCCAGATACTTGGTACACAGTACCGTCACCGTGTGATCAAAACCGACTTGCCGCACGTGCCAGTAGCTGCACTGCAAAAAGCTGGGATAATAGTTATTACCGTCCGTGATCAAATGGTCACTTGCGTACAACTCGAATCTGTTTGCTTGGAGCAAGAGAATGGTCGACAACAAAAGCAGACAGAATCATGACCACTTTTACCAGCACTACCCGCAGTGGCTGACCTGCACTGCGAATACTTACCCAAAATGTGCTTGAATTAGATTTACGGACGACTTGGCCGGAAAACTGATGTTATCAACGCCTGTTCTCTGGCTGACTTGCTATTTACAGCTGAAATGCAAGCACTCGCTATCGGACATCCGCTTACAACTGCGCGATTCACGTGTTCGATACATATCGCTTTTATTACTCAAGAGGCTATCTACTGTATAATGACCCTCTGAAGCCGATCCACTAGTTACTAAACGTATGCTTTTTTTTTAAACACATTAGCAAAAGATAATATCCTCCCGAATGCAAGAATTTTTAGGAAAAAGAAGAAACTATATATTATATTCAAAAAAAAGAAGAGTTAGAAAGCATCCGTGATATTTATACACTTTTCGGTCGACACGAAGATATCTTTATCGGCAATTGTTTCGTTTTTATTTGAAAATTTTAACATTAAGCATTTGTAAAGACAGTTTCCAGATACGAGAATGATAGAAATATGTCAAGGCAAAAGCATGTCGAAAGTGGAAGTGTACAAACTCAAATTATACTCAGCTGGAAAAAGCCGCTAGGGAAGAAATATTTTATTTAAAAAATTCGGAGGCATAAAGCTGTATGGCTAATTGAATGAGGATTAACTAGCTGGTTGAATGAATGGCTGAATGACTGGCTGGTTGACTGGCCGACTAACCTTTCTTGTTAGATGGATGGCTGGCGGACTGGGTGGCTGATTGACTAACTTGCATACTGGCTGACTTCCTGGCTGAATGACTGGTTGTCTGGCTGATTGACCGAGTGGTTGACTGTCTGGATGATTAACATTCTTGTCGGCTGACTGAAGGGTTTACTGGCTTGCTAGTCTTCGAAAGAATAAAGAAGGGAAGTAATGTAGAACTTAAAATGTATCGGAATCTTAAAACATCAGATTTCCCCTCTCTTATGCTCTTCCCATCTCTTTGTCATCTTCATCTCCACCGTAAAAAAAACCAAGATGTCTCATCCTTGACAAGCTATGAGATCTTATGATATGGACATGTCAATTGAATGCACAGTTTTTTGGCTGTTGTCAGGAGGTTTTCACAAGGTTATTCGCTGTCTTAATTCCACTTATTGCTTCCTTTCCTGTCTGCTGCTATTTCTATTTTTTATTTATCTTTTTACGAGACGCGCAACATCCTGAAGCGGAAATATCATCCTATCCATCCTATCCTTCCCTGAAGGATCCACGTTTGAAAGTTGTGCAGCAGATAGCCACGACAGCCTAGCAAAAGAGTCCCGGTCCAGAACAGCTGTGACAGGAACCTAACCTGTCATCTCCTTGTTTTAATTGAAACTGTGTAAGCCACCTCAAAGAGGAATGTCTCTGAAGTATCTGAGGGAGATACTCTACATATTTTCTTGTCCTGGGAGGATATGTGTTGTCCTGGAGTGTCTTCCATGATGACAGCTCTGTGTCTAGCTTTTTCTCTTTTCTTTTCACAATAGCAATGAGAGTACATAGTGTTAAGGAAAGGGTGTTAGCAGATACAATTCAGTTTAGAACCTTGCAAGAATAAAGAACCCCTGTGGCAAATGTCGTTGACTGGAAAATTTAAAATGTAAAGCGGCCCGTAGTACGGCATCTATAAGGGCAGCGACTGGTTCATTGTGTCTAGGATCACCTTGACTTTGCCTGATAAAGGTTGTTCCCACCACGTGCGCCCGAGTATCTTTACCTATTGTTAGTTTGGTCTACCCCACCCCCGGTCCATCCCGGTGAATGAATGTTTCGACGAATCTCAAAACAGTGAGTCTACAAACCTACACCAATCATTGTATGCTATATTTTTTCTCCTACAAGACTTGTGCTGGTGTAAAACATGCAGCACGATGTTACTCAATGTTTCTGTAAAAATAACATCTGATGCTTTCAATTGAGGATAAGGCGATGTCTTTCAGCCTTCTTTCTCTTACCAACACACAATTTTTGTTTGTCTAGTTTATGCTGGTCGTTGTTACATGATTCCTCTAAATCGTGATGAAGTGGATCAGAGTAAATAAAAGTTCTCTGGCTGATTTTATTTAAAAAAAAAATTTGTGTCACATCTTTTTTCCAACCTTCTGTTAAATGTCTATATTTTTTATCTTTAACGGGAGAGTGGTGCGGAATGTGGCGGGGGATAAAAGGGAGAAAATCGAAAGAAAAGAGACAGGTAGGTGATAGCGTGCGTAACTAGTCTCTCCAGGAAGCACTGTGATTTAAAACACAGCATGGTTCCAACTGTTCCCAGCTGCATCCATCCATTTTGTGCAGAGAAGGAAAGGAAACAGTCGACAGATGGATTAACACAATTTCTCTGCAACTACAAAAGTTTCGGGTCTGGAGAAGAAGTGCCATCGTTCATATCAAAGCGAGGAAGAAAATTGTGTGTATTTGTAGATAGAAATTGATAAGGGCTTCCGGTCCCGTGACACTCGAGTGTTTTCACTCCATTGGCTGAGAACTGTGTTTTTGGTCAAAAAGGAAAACAAAACATCTTGAAGTCAACATGTCATCTGTGTTTTTGGAAGCGTGCGAAACAGCGCAAGGGAGATAACACAAATGAGGAAAGACTTCTATCTGTCCGATAAACACTCCTTAAAAAAAAGGATTTCCTTCTGGAAACAACGAGCTCTTTCCCCCAGTGTTGTCATATACTGGAAGAAACAATCGTCGTCAGATTTGTGTGATAGGCCGCATAAACGTAGACTGTATTTCATTTTTAAAGACCCAATCAATAAAGATGCTAAAAATTAATGTCTTTCAAGGAAATTGAAAGATGTTCGTTTTTAAGAAATCTCTTGTTTTTTGTATTATTAATTGGCAAAGATAGCTGTCCAAATTTGTCGATGTCAGCCATCTTACTGCCAAAACCTCTCTGCAAGGTTCGCCCAGGCAGCTATTTCAAACAAAATGGCTATCGTACTCATTTTCCAATTCCTCTTTTCTCCTTCACTAAAATGCACTTAAAATGTTTCTCTTCAAATCAACTGTTTTTCTTCCTCCACTCAGTAAGCAAGCATCTTCTTTTAAAATGATAAAATTCTCTTGGTTACATCTACGTATGCAATGTGTTATTGCCTGAGGTTTAATTGCAACCAAATTATTGAGCATGGAATGTTTGTACACGATTTACGCCTAAATAGCATATGGTCCCAGCTTTCCCTCTTGCTAAGGCCTTGACAACGTATAAGCCTATTCATGAACAATCCGGATGTCTGTGTTGTTGTCCTCTTTCTGTACATAGTAATATTTGTATGCGTGTATCTCGATAATAGAAAGGAATGTTATCACCAGATTTGGAAAAATAGTATTTTGCTCTGAACATTCCACAGACATTAGAAAAAAAATAGCACTTCACTAGTCCTTTAACGTTTTCTGCTAAATGAATCAGCACTGTAACTTCCACAACGGAAGTCTTCTACGGCAAGATGTTTTTTTTTAAATCAGAAATCATTGAAGGAATATAACAGCATAGTTTACCCTACCGTCAATAAGCGCTATTTAATTGTAAATCAAACACACACACACACACACACACACACACACACACACACACACACACACACACACACATGTGCGCGCGCATCCAAATCCAAGACAAGCAATGAAAACATAGTTTTTTAAAAGTACGAGATTTAAAATTAATATATATATATATATAAACGTATAAATACATTCGCAATTTCATAAAATAAATTTTACATAATAACAATGGGGTCTGCCTGCATTTAAGAGGTCCATAACATGAAATAGTTTAGCCCTCATTAATCAGAGAAGAGAGCCCTTCGACAAAGGATGAGAGGAAATCAAGGTCCCTAATATGATCAGGTGGTTGTGCGACGTCCTCGGGCAGTCTCCTCGACAGTATCCTCTTTAAGTGTTTCGGTAGCCGCTTGTCATGCGCACGACGAAATGTAGAGAGAAGAGTCGCGAGCGCACTTGGTGTATGTGGAGCGCGCGACAGCACGCGCATAGATCACTCCAGCAGTAACACCACTCAGTTGACGACCAAATGCCTCTTCATCATGACCACATCGCACGACCACTACTGTGCAGCATCGGAAACCACTCTTCTTCCGCGACCGCGACCGGTAGTATCATTAGTAGTTGCCGTTGCTGGCCCCATAACCTTCTTGATGGACAACATGACTAGTGCTGCTTGCCCTTTGATGTGCATTCTGCTGAGGTTAACGAGAAGAGGGGGGCGGTAAAGAAGAAGGAAAAAAAAGCTCTGACGCTTTTGATTCGAAGTTATGGTACATGGTCTTGCCGACAGACCCACGGGAACACCAGACGCAAACGGCGCATCTATATTTTATCAGCATCAGGCGCTTATCAGGAAATTTAATGCACAGCAATCATCGTAAAACGATTTGCACTAGTAGTGCACTGAACCGTTACTACCTTTATGGCGAGCATAGCCTGGCTACATCAGAGAATTGGTTTAAGGAATCAAAATGCATTCGCAATTATATATATATATGCGTGTTTGCAAGATGGTAAAACCTACATACTACTGCCGGAGACCTAGTAAAAGAAGATATTAGATTAGTTCTTAATATTAATCTGGAGAAATATGATATCATCAGCATAATTCGACATTAATATAACAGGTTTTAATGTCGTTATTTAGACTTCCACTAGAAGCTATGGTATTGTACAAGAATAGTGGGGCTTCTCTTCCTTGTCAACTTCTAGCTTCCGTTAACAGTAGTGTGAAAACTATGGCTCTTCATAAAATATCTTTAATGATGAAGCAAACTCTTCTGCTCACTCTTCTTTTTTCATCTTCATGCACTTTTTTTCATGTTTGCCGCGGTGTCACCCGTCTTCTGACGCTTGTGTTTCTTTGTTGTATGGCCAACTGCTGGTTCTTTGTAGTCTTTTGAGCACAGCCCACTGAGATCGCCTCCACACGGGGAAATGCGGTTTGCAAATTAAATTATTTTTATTTTTATTTAGTTTTTTTCCACGCCTCTTGACAAAGATGATTTAAAACATTCGTAATGGTGGTTTCACCATCCACCATTCACCATCCTCCCTCTTTCTCTCTCTTTCTCTTAACAGCTATCAGCAGGAGATGGAAAGAACACGATTTGTTTTTTGTAGGTGGAGAAGTTATATATGGAGAGAACTGACAATTTTTTGTCGTCAGTGCAGATGCAGCAGCTGCCATACTACGTGTATAGCGTGACTCTCAAGGAAGAAAGGATGGCTTTCCCCAAAAAAGTCTTACATAAACAAGAAAACATGTTTGCGCATTCTTCGAAGATACCTTATCTCAAAGCCTAGGATCGCCAGGCAAAGTAGATAATGTAAAAAGATCCTGACGTCGAATGGAAGGTCTCTGACATAGACCTAAGCTAGCCTGGCGATCCTCCCCAGTTTGTACGTGCACCCACTTCATGGGCAACCGTTAGCATCCAAGAGTAATTTCCCTTTGGTGCTCTCATCGCGAATGGTTTGCAAAACCCTTGCCATACTATCATCTATTGCCAGTCCAACATGTCCTGTCATACCAGCGTGCTTTACATACCAACATGCTTTTTTATACCAACGTGCTTTTTTCTGCACCAGCGTTCACTGTCGCTTAGGACTGAGACCTCTTGTTTCTCCACTCACTGTCTCTGCCTCCATTCAATGACAAATCTTTTCTATGTCTACTTGGTGGGAGGGGAGGGTGGAGATGGGAGGTATTCCACTGACTGCCAGAAAACTGTGTTGTTTGATGACGCAATGTCCATTTACCTCACTTTAACATAGCAAATACACATATTCTTTTTTTTTCGCTTATGATAAGCTATTGCACATGAGACATCATTATACTGAGACTGGTATTGTCTGAGTCTGAGACTATATTGTTTGGTATAATATATATATATATATATATATTTCGTAGTGTATCATCTGTAGTGAAAATATCTACCATTTCGTATAACATCAGTCACTTTGAGCAGACCACTATGACAACACAGCTACGTTTAGCTTGGGTTCCAACTGTATTATGTGTCAGTCTAGCTGCAGTTTGAAATTTACAACAAACACTAACTCTACCACGAAATTTTCTTTTTGCTTATTTAACAGTATCATAGTGTTTCATCTGTTTTTTTTCTCTCACTGTAGCCAGTCTCATCTCAGTATTTTGCCATTTACTTTTACACTCGGATGATGGCTGTGGTTAAGAGCGTGCAAGATAGTTAGTGCTGATCATATGTCGTTGTATCTGTTTCACAAACCCACATCGTCGTGCGTCACCGCAGGTCAGACGACAAAGAAGTTATCAGTGCGGATGCTGCCTCCCTCTCTCGATGGTAGTGAACATTGAACAAGGACACGAACCTTTTCGTTGGCATTGGACGGAAGCCAGGCGAGACATTAGGGTAGAAATGGCCACTCAGGGATGTCTCCAACTCACGCTTGACAAATCGAACGCCAGCAGACTTGGCAAAGAAAAAAAAAGTGGCGAAATCTTTCATGGATGTCTTCAACTCTGTAAGTGTATTGTTTACGAGGGGCTGCAACGAACTTTGCAATTCCTTGCGGGGTCGTCTATGGTGCGGAGACCTTTTATTAAGCTAATGTCATAAATATAAAGAACCCAAAGTGAACTCTGATAAATTGGAAGAGAAGAACAAAAGGAATAGATGATAAGGGAGACAAGAAGAAGGTAGAGATGGATTTGATGAAGCAAAAGTGGCGGCTGAGTAAAACGAGGTTTCCAAGCATTGTGTATCCAACAGAATTACATTTACAACAGCTGATGTAGATTGTTCTTCTTGTCATAAAACTAACTTAACGAGCTGATAAAGAGGCAGAACCAGAAAAGGGCATGGATTGGCATCAGTACAAAGCAGACGACACATCACTTCCCAACATAATTTTTTTCTTGCGCACGCGCACGAAATTCACATTCACATACTTTTATGCATGTGCATACATTTTAATTATAATACGCTACAGCAGTTCACAGGTCAAGGAAAACAATTCCGCGATAACAATGGGTTAGCGTAAACATCACACTTGTCCTTCAACCTTGAAACACGCAGTTTTTGCAAGCACGCTAGTCGAAAAACAAGGTAAATGGAACTAATTCGTGACTGCATTCAATCAGCTTTTTTTCTGCTGTCGTTTTTTTTTACGTCCCCTACTCCGACCCTCCCAGTTGAAGCCGGGGATAGGAAGTCACGGTCGTCTGAGTCCTCTCCCTTAAAATGCACGAGTGCTCTCCAATAGAGGAGGCAACAATAAGCGAAAGTTAGGCAGCGCGAAGCCCCTGCGCGCTCTGTTCAAATGTTAGCTCTGCGTAAATGACCGGCCCCCGGCTGTGTGCTAGCAATGATGAACGGAGATTTCAGCGTGTATTATAATTTACAGCGACCACGATCATGCTCTAATAAATGGCAGCCATAAACAAAGCAGCTCGCTCTCCTCACTCACTACCACTCTCCGTCTCTCCCTGACTCACAAGTTCGCTCACTGGCTGCCACACTGACTCAACGCAAGGAAAGGCAAGAGACACTGCCCCAGCAAATCTCCTCTTACCAAAGCTTGACTGAAGCTGTGAACAATAACAGCCGCCGTTCCCCCCTCCGCTGACACACACACAAACTTACAATTAGTCTTCGACGATCCGCCATCATTGTACTCAATCACTGATCTGAAACAACTGCAGTACGCGCTGGAACAGAACTTACTGTTTTAAGCCCCCTTGCTACTCGTGACACAATTCACAATATAACAGTAACAGATCGAGACCCACCTCCTAATTTATTAAAGAACTACAGCAGTTCAAGAATTTTTTAAATGCAGAATTTACTAATTTTTTTTATGAAATGCGAAACTACAGTAGCTTTGCATTCATTCAATACTGAGACAGTTTGAACCTTCTCGGAAAAGTACGCGCACATGTGACCTTCACCTCAATTATGGGTTTGACCTCTCCCGGTTTTTCTGTAGGCTAATCGCTAAGTGCAGTAACGACTGTACCAGCTACGAAATAAATTGTCGTGAAATGATTCTAGCGAACTACATTCAAACGCAGTTAGTTTTAAATCCCCAACGTTTTTTGCTCGTAAATTTTCTAATTTGAACAAACCAAACTGTTGCGACTAATGTGAAGTCAAAATTCGCAGCAGACGACAGGTGCCTCAAGTTTTAACGAAGTGTAATACGTCATCGGCATCAACATTGCACTTCATTTTCAGACATCTTTATTGTACAAAATATCAATGTGTAGATACTTGATTATTCTACTATTAAATATTCATATGAGTAAACTTGGTTTAGCTCGCATTCTTCGAGCTCAGCTCGAGGGAACCTTCAAAACCTTATTGATAATAAAAGCGAGAGACTTCGGTAATATTGTGTCGAATGAATTACGAATCATTTTAAATATTGCTTTCAATCATCAATGTAGTACTTTTTTCTTGTAGCAGTGCAATTTTATCCTGTCTGAAAACAACGACTTCAAGCAGTATCAGCCTTGGTTTCTCCATTAGTTTCATATCAGTGCATTCCGCCGACCATATTTAAGAAATCTTAACGGTCGTTAAGAAGGAAATTCTATTTTAGAACCGAAGTTGTATTTTCTCACGGGCTTTTTATATTTTCCTTTTTTTAATCTTCTTGTGTGTCCATGCGTGTGTGCACGTCCGTGCGTTAGTATACTCATTTCTTAATTTTTTACTGTTCAGTTTATTTCTTCTTTTTCTTTGTCCATTTCTTTAACACTTTCTTCATTACTTTCTTTCTATCTCTTCAGGGAACACGTCAGCGTGTACGCCACGTGGTCGCTTTCCAGTTGACGCGTTCACACTTCTTCGGGACAAAAGTCACGTGACTCCTGTTTCGTAGCCCGCACTTGTTCAGTCCTCAGTTCCTCTGTTGTTTTCTTTCATTCTGTGTCCTTTCTCACCCCCACACGTAGTCCATTCCACTGCGAGGCCAAGAGACCCAGGAGACCCTCCATCGTCCCAGATCTATTGTCATTTCCTGCCGTGTATTTTGACTCCGGTGGTTCAAAGAATACTTTGGGCAGCGAAGTAGACAAGACGCAGACACGGTGATGACAGAAGCGGTTATGTAAATTGCGTATCATCCCCAATTTGAGATGTTTACTGAGACAGTAACGCTTCGTCAATATAGAACTGAGATCTTAAGGGGGTGAAAACTCATACTGCGCAGTGTCGGCTTGTCAGTTTGAGAACGCAAAAGCGAAAGTAGTGTGAGTGTACTTTCTGACTATTGTCAGTGAGCGTATAAAGTGTGGTATAATATGTGTGTGTGTGTGCGTTAGAGAGAGACAAAGATAGAGAAAATATGAAAAGAAAGAGAGTATGTGATGAGTGGGTGGCTGCGTTTGCGTCTGTATGTGTATGAGCGTGCATGGAGGACAGACCGAATGAAGGAACCATTCACACAGAGAGAGAGAGAATATCACTGTTACAACTCAAGAATATTATACTCCAATATTATATCTTTTCAAATCATACACTCCAGAGTATTTTTAATACATCTCTGTCCATACTTTATTTTAAATCCTCTTTGATCATGCCACACTGAGCGGCAGTCACGAGCTGCGTCACATTCTTTCCATTATCTGTCAGGGCACGCTAACGAACGACCCTTTGCTCCGAGGGCATTACTAAATAACAGAAATGAAAGAAATAGTGGCCTTAATAATGGCTTATGAATCCATTCAAGCTTCGTCCTCCCATGCATCCATAATCTGACTATCAAATTTATTGTCTGTCTGTCTGTCTGTCTGTCTGTCTGTCTGTCTGTCTGTCTGTCTGTCTGTCTGTCTGTCTGTCTGCCTGCCTATTTTATCAATGACTTTGTGGTCAGACAGTGCCTGTCCTCTCTCCACTTTCAATATTTTCTGACGTTCAGCTTGCGCTCTGATTGATGGGGTATCAGTGAGTTCGTGAACAGATTTTGTCGATGGATATATATGCGTTTATGTTTGCTTGTGTATTTGTGTGATGGCACGCGTGCAGGTGTATTGTTTTTCAAAATGCGCTTTTCGACAATAAAATGAAATTCTTTTTATATATGTATGCGTGAATGAGTGCATGCATGTGTGTGTTTGTGTGTGTGTGTGTGTGTGTGTGTGTGTGTGCGTGCCATTGTTGTCCATCTCAGTTTCATCTAACTCTGTGTCGTTCCAAAAACAAATCAAAAAAAAATTGTCAAATATTCTATGGAGGAAAATATGAGAGTTAAATGGGACTATGATGTAATTTTAAGGAGAAAAATCATGAAAAAAATCATGCAGTGAAGTCCGTCCGCCTCATGTACTTTAATTTGTCTTCGTTTGAATCACGTGACTCTCCCCACTGTAAAATAAAAACCAGTTTCTGGGACTCTTCGTGGGCTGCCTCTGTGCCTGTGAGCGGATGGACAGATCTTTATCTAGTCCATTCTGTCTATCAGCTTGAAATCTCTGATCCAATGTTTATCCTCGCAGTTGACCGTCCTGAAAGCTAGACAGCTAATTAACGCAAAAAATGGCGGCGCCATGGGTTTGCGCGCAAGCGCAATGACGTTCACATGTCCCATTTCCGCATTAGGCTGAACACCATAAGCTTCCGCTCTGAAAAGACCTTAGACATAGAAAAGCATAATTGAATTTTGTGTAATTGGATGCCTCGACGTACCCAATGTTCGGGGATAAAGTGGCGTGAAACGTGTACAGAGCAGGAGGAAAAACCTGCTGCCGTCCGCGGCTGAGCATTCATCAAACGGGGAAACTTGTATGCTACGTCTCCTCTGGGAATAAGCTTTAAACGAGTTGTGTCCTCTTGTAAATGATATGCGTTGAGGGTATAGAATTTCAACTACATCTCACGCTTAGTACCATGGCCCAGTCATGAATGAGTGATTAGAGGCAGACAGAAATATCGCCTGGGTCCGACTGGCAAAATTATCAGAAAATCAAAATAATGTATCATTTGAGCTTTATATATAACACTGCTCTCTTTGTATTAACTATATTTAGCAATGACGTCAAATAACTATATTGCAAAATTTTCTACGCTCTTTGTCTCACTGTTAATACTGTTCTTTGCTATGCTAAAGAATGATCGTTATCATGGAAAACTGTGTGAGAAGGCATAATTACCAACATAAAAGTGTTTGAAGTAAGCTATTATTCCTAACATGTAAGTGTATACTTAAGCATATTATTAATGTTAATACAAACGTTTCTGTACTCACAACCCATCGACGGTTCTCTGTTTAGAAGCTGAGATAAAAGTTCTCAAAGAAAATAATCGATTAATAAAAAAATCCTCCACAAATTTAGAAGACACACCACAGTTTTTTTCCTCTATTTTAAGAAGCACATTAAGACATTGCAAATAACCAAGTATATTGTTCTTTCATCCTATTTAAATATTCTTAGCTAAGAGTCGCCATCGAAAACTTATTGCTATGCTGACAACAGTAAATCGAATCTGGAGGAAAAGGTAAATCCCCAGGAAATACTCAGTGTAATTTATTAAAAATTCAACCCTTTCGAAGGACGGTTTCTGTTCAAAGAAACCAACATCTCTTTCCTGGACGCTGTTTAAAGTATCCGAAATTAGCAGGGTGCAGGTGGGTGACCTGTCATTAGTGTTCCTCACAGCTGTAATATTTATCAGCTTCGACTTTATTGGCTAACGCTTCAGATCTTTTCAAAGGAGAGCTTATATACCTTTTTTCGTTTGATCTGGATGAGTGGAACTGAGATCCATTGCACACATAAGGGCAGTAATGCCCGCTCCAAACGAAGAGTTCGAATATTTAATTCAGTTCGTCAGTGCGGCGAGCACGTGAGTTTGCGAAGGAGAACGTGGCTTGCGCACGCTTAAAAGAATGGTCTCGAAAAAATGCATTTCACACGGAAGACTTGATTCGCTCTAAACATGAGTTCGTGTCAACGTTTGTGTTCTTGTAAGCACACGTGTACGTCCTACACAAAACACCATCGTAAAGATAATTATATTCGTGACAGAAAATGTTTGCTTGCAGCTTTCACTACCCAAGAATAATACTGTAGTTTTTGGCATAGACAATGTCAAAATCGGGACAAATCCGGAACAACAAAAGAAAAGAAAATTAAGGAAAACGCGAACAAAAATGTATGGAAAGTTTTTAATAAGCACATTATAAAGGCGGAGAAATCTTCCCATCGATCCAGTATAATTTTTGAGTCAGGTGAGCAGAGATGGGCTAAACATTATAAAATACCTGGTCGCTGATTTCATTGCTAAATTACTGATGATGTGAAGGACTTACGGTGTTAAATGCAGAAAAAGGATGAAAGCACTGAATTGGAGAGAGAAATAAATAATCCCTACTCAAAGAACAGTCAAAGCTAGAGCTAACAAATACAGAGGAACCTCGGACAACGACCACAATATGTTCTGGATATTGGTCGGTACCCGAAATGTTCGGTATCCGAAACAATTTTCCCCATAAGAAATAAAGGAAATAGATTTACATGCATTGTTAAAATAAAGCACAAAAATTACTAAAATAAGAAGGGTGCGCACAGATAAAGATAACGAACGCCCGATCGTAGCTGTGTCTCGATCGCGAATGATGCTTTGTCTGAGATGCTGGTCGGTCACGTGTGGGTGACGTGACTGTTCGGTATCCGGTGCAAATTTTTAACGAAATTTTTGGTTGTTACCCGAAATGTTCGCTATCGAAGGCGTTCTCTAGCCGAGGTTCCACTGTACTGCCTACTGCTAGTGCTGAAAGATATATATATATATATATATACTGTTCACAGCTAGAGTTGACAAACGCTGTTCAAAATCAGTGTTGGGAAATGCTGTAAATGACTAGTGTGGATAAAAACAATTCACAACTAGTGTTGAGAAATAATGCTTAAACTGATGTTGACAAGTAATGTTAAATATAGCGTTGGCAGATAGTGTTCAAAGCTGATTTTGAGAAATGATGTTCAAAGTTAGTGTTGACGAATAATTCTCAGGCTGGTGATGACAAATAATGTTAAATATGGCGGTCAGTGTTTAAAAGTTAGTGATGACAAGTAATTTTCTGGCTGATGTTTACAAAACTACTTTAGTGTACATTACTCAGTCAGAAATCCAAAAAGAGGAAAGGTGTGCGTACGTGGCACCATAAAGGGACAGCACTTTGTGACATTCTCTGGTCATGTGCGCGGTATCTTTGCAAATGAGGTGTTAGCTGGCGTGTACAGTCGCATCTCGCCATCCTGCTTCTCTCTCTCTCACGCACACACACACACACACACACACACACACACACACACACACACACGCACGATCGCACGTGTGTAGACATTCGCTATACCTTAGGTGTCTCAGCAAGAAACATTATCAAGTTCAACGTAACTGAAAAATATTCGTTATTTCCTACCTGCTCACACACAGCAGAGCTAACCTCTAACTACATCTGCGTAGAGCGCAATATGTAAAAAATGTTAAGCGCGATGGAAAATAAAAGAGAGAAAAAAAAATGCTGAAACGGACCCGCTCATACTAAAATACCCATTTTGCTTTTCCATGCTAATGTCAGGCTCTTTTTCGTCTCGTTAAAGACTTAAGTTACAGTTGACAAAACAGCGAATGGATGCATTATTTTTGAATAGTAGTCTGCAGCCGTTTTTGCTCCACCTACTTTTTCGTGAATCCTATTATAAACACGCCTGATGCCTTTTTTGACATTCTCTTAATGTAAGCATTGTCCGTTTTCCTGACTCAGTTTATGATATATTCAATACCCAGCGAAGGCGTCAGGAGATCAACAGCATGCTGAATTTGTTGCCTTTATAAAGTGTCTGAGATGGCGAGACTCTAGACGCCAGTTATGAGTACATGAATAAATCCTATCGACAGCTTGCGTTTTGTTTCGACAAATATTCCGCAAAGCTTCTTCGCCGATTTACTACTCCATTCTGCATTCCTCCTGTCTCGTCCCCACACCCAACCCCCGAAAAAAAAAAAAAAAGCTGCGTCTATGTCACGGACTGAATTGTGTGATACACAAAAGTGAGAATGGTAAGGCCAGTAACGTTTAGTGACGTTCCTGTTCGGCCCCTAAAACATGAAAAGAAATAAAAAGGTAAAAAAAAAAGTACAATAGCTTTTTTCTTGTCTTTCCATAGTTAAGCAAAAAAATTGCCACAATCCTTCAGTCGAGGGAGTTAATTCGTTTCTCACGTTCACCCAGGCCTCAATCACGCACCCAAGCGTAAAATATAACCATTCATGCGAGTCTTTATCAGCTACTGGTTATGAGGGTATGATGTTCGTATGAGGTTCAGGGTGCGGGTAGGGGAACATTATTTTTTTTTCTACTCGACACTGATTTTCCTTCTCATTCTTGTAACTGCTTTCAGTTTCATAGATTCTTGAGGGGTTTTTTTATAATCTTTGTTCATTTTCTTCTTAATTTACTGTAACCACAGTCTTGTACTTTTTATTCATTTTTTACTTTAGTTGTTTCTTTCTTTTTTCGTTCCTTCTTTCTTTATTCGTTCCATTGATTTTTTACTTTCTTTCTTTCTGTCATTTATATTTTCCTTTCCTTCCTTCGGTTTCACTCTTTTTTTCTTTGTCTCTCGCTCAGTTTTTGTGTTCTTTTTAAGGCCACAGAATTAGAAATCCCCGATTGAGTTCTCACATTCCACACACCTCCGCCGCACTGCATATTTAAATTGAGACTCGCACTTTCTCGTCCTTCCCTCATGTGTGCCGTGATTTAGAGAGCAAATCACTCCTCTTCTACACATATTTTTGTCTTGCCTTCAGCCCAGTTTAGAGGTTTACTAAAACTTATTAACCATTTCTTAGCAGGAGAAAATAGAACAGCAAATTATATGTAATATTTTGCATGTCAGTTTCTGCGTCAATGTCACTTTTGACTGTGACTAATAATATTTTTACGAAAAGGAGAAAGAGGAAGTAAAAAGGAAGAAGAATGTATTGCTTTTTTCCTGCAATAATAAGTACACAAAATTAAGTTACTTCTGATTGTTTTTGACTCTTTGGGATAAATGTCACAAACCCATATTCTCATACCCATTTCTTTTTCTCGGAAACTAAGGTGCAGCTTTAAAAAAAAGTACTCATTCGATGCAGAAAACCCGTTTGTGACCGACTCTCGCAATTTCCTGTAATGGTACTCGAGGCAGCAGTGCAGTAATGCAGCTTTAGGTAGCCGTATTGTAACACAGCATCAAGCAAGCAGGTCAGTGTCCACAGTAGGCTCAAGGAGACAATCCACTCTCTTCAACCTCTTTATGTTCTTGTGAGAATTATCAGAGACGCACACACTGACACCACACCACCCTGCACCAGCCACAAAACAACATAAAGAAAATCAATTCTCACGCCCCGCTGACTCTAGCATAATCAAGAATCTGGATCGCAAGCTGATCTCTGGGGTGTCCAGGGGATTCTGGGATGCGCTGTTCCCCCGGCTTAAGTGCGCTTCAAATGGACCACGAAATGTTTCATTGACACGCGATGTTGCATCGCAGATTTGTGGGTTATTACCTGTCTTCGAAGTCGGTACGATCATATTCACGGGCTTCCTCTGGTGTTTGCACGGGAAGGTGCTGCGGGCAAATAAAAATTAAACATCGCTATACGGGTGACGACATGACGACAAAAGCGCTGTGCGGTGGGCAGCTCTAAACTGGAATGAGACCCAATAAGCCATTGTGGAGTATGTGTGTGTGGGGAGGGGAGGGGAGGGGAAGGTGGCTGGGTAGATTTGTGAGGGTGCGTGACTGGGTGATTAGGTGACTGATCTAGCAAAACGGTCTAACAGGTCTGTAAACGAAAAACGTTTTTCATTCAAAAAAAAAAAAAAAGACAGCAAAAACAAAACAAAACAAAACAAACTATATAACATAGTGCCCTTTTTATCTTAAATGTTATATATGTCAGGAAAAGCATATCTTTATTGTATAACTTGACATCAGCTTTCGGTGTGGATCGTCTCTAAAAGATCGAAACTCTAAATGGGCCAAGCCCTGATGATATATTCCCGCTGACTGCTTAACAGATAATGACGGTGTGTGGAACAGTGGTAATCATAAACTACCTGAAACCTCAATTTCCTTTATGCTAAGTCTTATCGTTTTAAAGCATATATAGAAATAACATCATCAAGAACTCCCAACAAAAAACAAACATACTCAGAGAAAAAGAGAAGAAAATAGGCCTCGCATCAGACGAAAAGAAGAACGCAATGACGGAACGACACATACATCCTCTTTACGCATAAAAAAATTTTTTGTTGCAGCTTTAAACAATCATCAACTTCAGCGCCTGAGTCCTGGCCATAATTTTTAAATTAAACGCTTAATGCGTGTGACGGCGTGATTTATATGCGCGACTTAGATCAGTCCGGCAAACAAGCTCATTCGTTCAAGCTGCGATTCGCTGGAACACCACAAGTCCATTCCGGCTCCTCCTGGGTGGACCACTGCGCCACAAAGCAAGCATACGCACATCAAACTCACAAGGGACTCGACAGAACTAGTCATCCAATATTATTTGTTGAGGCTCGGTGCAAATGCATTTTTTTTGCGGGTCAACAAACGATTCTGGACACCGCAACAGTATGGAGGGAGGAGAGCCCTTTTTTTCTTTTCTGAAAATATAACCGTTAGCATTTTCCTCACACACAGTACTTTTCTGCTCTTATTTATTTTTCATGAATGCCTTCTAGGACGTGTAAATAAATCTGGCCGATAAAGATACGAAACACTGTTATTTATGTTCATGTTAGCTCGGTTCGCTCTTCTCCAAATCAGTTAGTTATTTCGCACATAGCTCTTCTGCGGGAGAGAGACACAAAGCTTTCCAAGCAGACTACATCTGTGGATGTCCAACAGAGGGACAAAAAGGCCGTGCAGCATGGTTCTCAGTATGATAAAAAGGATATAAATTGAATTTCGTCTTTATGGCTTTTGTGCATAGCGGCAAGATAATGGTCCGACTGAATCGGTGCGCAGTTAAAGTGAAAGGTCACTGGGGGATGGGGGTTCTCGTCCTCTTGTAATAGCATGCACTTATCAATGCAATATTCTGATAATAAATTATTATATGTGCTTCCTACACTGTAACGGGGATGAGCTAATACAATCGTTAATAAATACGACGTTTTCTCTCATCGATCAAACTCACTCACCCTCTCTATTCCACCTCTCTCCTATCTTCTCCCTCCCTCTCCAAACCTCTGGCATAAAAGGGGTGGGGGGATGATGCGGGAGGAATGCTGTGAATGTGAGAAGATTCCATCTTGCTTTATGGTCTAAAACGTCCAAAGCTGTTGTGGTGGACAAGTGGAGTGATCATCGGTCACCCCGTCTGTTAACTC
The DNA here is from genome assembly GCA_004794655.1 of Marisa cornuarietis. Lineage (NCBI taxonomy): Eukaryota > Metazoa > Mollusca > Gastropoda > Architaenioglossa > Ampullariidae > Marisa > Marisa cornuarietis. The sequence goes on from SMMW01000628.1 coordinate 3,216,325, forward strand.
GACAGTCATATCCTAGCCAGTGAACCGCGCTTCCATTAAAAAAAAAAAACAACGGAGAAAAGCATCGAGGGTCATCAGCCCTCTTTCTAATCTGACACTCATTCTTATCCGAAATCTGCTCGTCGTGCATAGCAAACCCGTCACCCCGTCTTAGCTGGGTGATCCTTCTCATTCTGAACCCGGACCAGAACCCGGATCAACGTTGATCCTACTTTTTGTTCGTAACTGAGAAGAAGGGTGCTCCAAACCCCGGCCGTAAACTAGGTTCAAAGGGGAAAAAAGTTTTGACAACGGGATGTGGGGACCTGTTGTCTGCTAGTATACTTGCAGCTGGGTGGCCGAGCTCTCTGTGTTAAAATATATCAGTCTAAAGTAACAAATAGTACAGACATGCAGATTATAGAGATGATTATAGTAATATGAAAAAAATGAAGTAGCAATAAACAGAATGATGGTACCAAACTCATGCGTGGGGGTGACATATGGCAGTCATGCTTTCCGCGGCTTTTTTAAAATATTATTATTACTAAAGTAAGAGGAAACGCTAGTGCAAAGTCATCTGCAACCTGTTTTATGTGTGCGAGAGCAGTCATGCCTCAGCTACAGGTTCGGAGGAATAAAGAAGTGGAGGCTTTATCAGTCGGCTCCATGTGCTAAAAAGTTAATAGATTGATGACTCAGACACAGGAATGCATGGTGGGCGTGAAGCTTTGAATGACCCAGAACAGACCAGTTAGAAAGCTGAGCTGTCGATCTCTTGTCCCAAGGAATTTCTCATTCATCCTTTTCTTTCACATTCTCCTCCATAAACAATCATTCCCGTTTCTGTTTCTGTCCGGTGCGTTGGTGTTGTTTTCAATCAGAGTTAAACTTTCCAGCACCATATTTCTCATGGCTGCATAGCTGCTTACCTTAACCTTGGTGGATTAGTTCCCTTCGTCATCACCTCACACTTGATACACACCTACCCACAATTGAATCCTTTAAATGTGCACCGAAAACGCATCTCTTCCAAAAGCATATACACCAGTTTCCACAATGCTAGTCCTTTTTCATGCCCTTCCACCGTTTTCCGCTTATTGGTACTGCTCTACCCGTCTTCTTTTGCAAAATCATGATACTCTCAGTCCTTGTCACTTGGTTCCTCTTTGCGTTTGCTGTATTTGTCTTTTATTCATCATCAGTACTCTTGTTTATCCTTCCATCGTTCATATGCTGTTTGTTCTTCTATCACTAGTATGTTGTCCATGTCTCGTTCTTGTTTTTAACCTCTAAAAGCATGCTCCTTACGAGCGTGAGTATTAACCAATATACTGGTCTGTGGTTTCGTGATTTCAATAATTGTTTGTTGTAATTCTTATTTAAACGCTGTTCTCCAATATCTTCTTGAAAGACCGGGGCGTTTAGAATAATGATTTCTCCTTTGTAGATTGTGTAGATCTGAACATCCATTTCTCGCTCTCTTTACGATTACTGAGCGTAACAGCTATAAACTAACCCCGGTAACCTGCTCCGCTGTTTTTGCCACTGGCTTTTGATACCTGGCTTGAGCTCACAGATCCATACCCATACGACTGCGTCGTTCTTCTTCTGATACCAAGCTTCTTCGAGCCTCACTGAGACAATATGCACACACACACACACACACACACACACACACACACACACACACACACACACACACACACACACACACACACACACACACACACGAGACACGCATTATGTAAGGACAGAGGGTTTTTCCCTACCAAGCTCCACCAACTTCCAACAAATTACCCATCAACCTACGTCATTCAGTCTCTTTGACCTCCTTTAAATCCAAACTTAAGACTTACTTTTAAAAAATCAAGGATTTCACCCTACCATGTTAGGACTGCGTGTTTGTGTAATATTTGTTCGCATGTATTTTTTTTTTTTTTGCACGCGCAATGGTGGTAGAGTAGAGTAAAGTCAAAGTTTTCATGGGATTAGGTCTGTATGGCTTGTTTCTCCTATACTGGAATCGCTCTAAGCATATCTTTAGGAAAAGCGCTATCCTCCTCCTCTTCCTCCTCCTCCTCCTCCTCATCATCATCATGGAACCATGCCGGGGCTTCTCGATTTTTAATGTAGTACGAACCTTTGACTGTCAGAAGTAGGATCTCCCTATCCATAACAACTGAGTAGACAGCTGTTTATGACAGATGCTGTCCGCCCACCTCTCTCTCTATTCAGTCTTATTCAAGCCTTATTCAGATGTCCAAACTAGATAAAATACACGGTTTACGCATTCGCAATATCTAATCTGCCTAATTTATCAAATTTTAGAGTAAAATAAACGTGTTGCTTCGGAGAGAAATCTTTAGAAAACAATAAATACATATACTACGATACAACGCTCTGTTTGAGCAAATATATTTTACATTATGATTCATATATAAAATATATATCAAACCATACTTTCTAAGAAAATTTCTTCTGTAGCCAAGGATTCTACATTATGCTCGCGGGTACAAAACAAAGAGACCGGAAGCTGCCTGTCAATAAGTTAAGCTTGTATACAGCTGGACGGGAGTTGAGTCAGCGATGGCCCACTACGCGCGCGCAGTGATGGCTGTCCTTTCCTTCAGTGTCTCTGGTCCAGGAGACTAAGATAGGCGCGTTGCCACGACAAGGAAGCACGTGACTGATCAAGGGAACAAAGAAACTAACGAGAAACCTACCCCCCTGTCTCTATGTCTCTTTGGGCACGTGACAGTTCCGCGGGGGTAATGACGTCTTTAGACGCAGCTGACACTCAAAGATGCTCATCGGACATGCTTGCTAGTGACGTCAGGCGGTTGCTCAGGTGTGCCTCTGCAGCATGAAAGATGCGGTCTGTCACGATCGTAAAAGCACTGCAACATTATAAGCTGTGATGATCGATGAGAAAACAAGAAAAAGAGCTTACAACTTTTTTCTGGAAGTGAGATTTTACTACAGACAATGAAATGTATCTCGGATGTTTTAGGATTAAACAAGATCCCTTTAGAGTCGTAGCTTAGGTCTACAATTTCTGGACTTGTTGATTTATCAAAAATAAAAAACAAAACAGACAAATTTGCCCTGATTTAAACACACACACACACACACACACATGCGCGCGCACGCACACGCAGATATATATATATATACCATATTTCTCTTATATGACAGCGCTTTCTTGGCAGCTGAATGTTTTCTAAAATGTTTCTTGAAGTAGTACATAATTTGTCAAACTAGTATTCATTATTTTGTTTATCTGTTTTAAATTTCCAGAACTACATTGCGTTTCCAAGAATGGGCAGAACAGTAAGTATTTCTACAGACATTTTTCACGCCCCTCCTGCTGAGCTGGATTTGTTTCAGCTGCTTCTCGTTTTGCTGGGAGAATCTTCTCTCCTGGCGCTTGTAGGAGCTTTGATGTAGGCATCATCTTTTGTTTACGTCCTTGTAAACTTCTGTCCCTTATCAAGCACTTTCGTAGCTCGTACATAAGACATGTGGCTGTTTGTGTCTATGATGTCTGCTTCGTGTAAATGAATCTGTTTGTGACAGCTGCTATTGGTGTCTATGATGTCTGCGTAGTGTAAGTGAATCTGTTTATTATGCAAACTATTTTAGCAGTGTGAGTGTTTGTGGCGCCATCTACTGATGCAGGCTGACCTCGCCTGTTCCGGATGATGCCCAGTGCTTCATTCTCACCCTTATGTGTGTGTCACAGTTGGTTTTCTTATTTTTCTGCCTCAGTTTCTAAATTTGTTCTGGAAATATCATACGCTTTTTTACAATGCTTTTGTTCAGCTGACACTTGCATGACAGTAATTTTTGCTAGTATGCACACTTTTCCCGTCGTTATGTGTCAGTGTAATCGTGCGTGTGTGTGTGCGCGCGCGCGTGTGCGTGACCTCAAATCGTAAACATTTTTAATTTTCGAGGGTAAAATAATTGTTGTGAGCAGAAAAAGTTGTTGGCGACTAGAAAAGATTAGAAGTTTCCAGTTTTCTCGGTAACTTCACGGGTAGTGTTTCTTTTATCACATACCCAAAAGTTTTAAGTTCAGGGGAACGTTTCTGTCTTTCCTGTATTTGCATATATTTTCGAATGTAAAATCCGTGTAAACGTCTTAACATTGATTTAACATCCAACTTGCGTTTACTCGCAGTAAATAGTTTGTATCTTCATCCAGTTTCTGTGAGATGAGCAGCTAGCTCTCTAAATAAAAAGTTTGATCTGCATGATAAGGAAGCTTTCGGCATTAGTTCTGCGCCTGTGGCGCTTTCCGTGATTTCCAAAGGGCTTCATAAAAACGAGAGACAGCATAAGTGAAACATCCTGTCACGAGAACACGCCTCCAACTCTGGCTTGGGTCAGACTGTTGCAGTCTACGATTTCTGCATCAAATAAAGATTTACGAGGTAGGCGTAAACTTCATGTAGGAACGCGATGCTAGCCTCTCAGCGGGTCCAGAGAAGTATACGGAAGCCGTTGTACTGGCCCCTTAGGAAGCAGCCTACAATTTCCAAAACTGAATGCGTGTGAAGACTGGCCAGTCCCTGCGGGGCCCTGTGTGGTCGGCCGTCGTCGCAGGAAGATCTTCCACAAAATCTAATGGCCGACTGTCGTAAGCTGGACCCAATCAATTATGTTAGGTCCGTCCGTTCGTCAGTCAGTCTGCCCTCTGTGTAGGCAGCTTGCACTAAAATGATATGCATTTGAACGCATGACGCGCCCAGAAAGAGAGAATGAGAAAGATATATATTAAACATCAAACCAAATTTAAAATATGGCACCAAAACCATACAAAAGAGATCCAGATTGTAGCACTAATTGATGTCTTCAACTCAAAAATAAAAGAGGTTTTGGAGAAATGTAATAAAAATGCTGGGGCTCACCTGCCAGAAGCTGCCGCGGCGGAAGTAAAGGGACTGACGACGCTCTGATGTGCTAACCAATCACCTGCAGTTTACAGCATTGCTGAGCAAGAGCATCTGACAAACGAGGGTCAGAAAATGTTAGATGTCGAAAGCGCAGGTGTTGGAGACATTGTTGTGCTGTTATTAAATGCACTATTGAATGCAGACGACCTCAGCTTCAATTATAATTATTTATCAAATAATTTTTTTTTGTATCACAGTAGTTATAGTACCTACACTACACCAGTCTCAGACATGCACGATCGGCACCATACATTGGAGTGTTAGATGAAGTAAGAACAAGAACATGATGGTTTTAAGTGAAATAGTACATGGTTCGCATTATACCGAGCATCCGTAATACATGCTAAAGGGGCCATACTCAGTATGCCATGTAAACATTCTCCGCAAGTGACGGAAATTGGACTTAACTAAAATTTCTCAGACATGTTAATCTGCTTAAACAGAGGTATCGGGTACAATCCCATTGAACAGAGGAGAGTGGAGCTGAGTAGACCGAAAAGATAGGAATGGAACATGGAGTCATTTGCTCGATCTTAACAACATTTTTGCGTAATTTCATTCATATGCAAAACACTTTGTGGACTAACTTTGGTTTGTGAAAATTGCTCCGATGCAACTTTATTGTAATCTTTATGTTATCTGTTGTAGAATGCATTACCACTGGTTCCAAATAAAAATCAATACAGAGAAAATTTTGGAAATGATTTTGACTTCACTGGCACTTATATAAGTCATTGACATCGACGTTATTTCATAGGGTACGCTATAAATAAGAGAGAGTGGGTGAGGGTTTAACCAAAAAGACATCCGAAACGCAGACACGTTGATCCTGCAGTAGTGCACTTTCCACCCCTCCCTCACTTCGCGACTTGCAGGTGGTGTAAGAGAGAGATACACACATAAGACCTCTACGGACCTCACGCATGGCAGATACTGATTTGAAGTAACTCCTCTCAAACAACTGCCAAATCGAACGTTGGCAATTCAATGACAGAAGAGTTGCCAATTCAAGGGTAAAAAAAAACCACTAGAAATTAATTCTGGACGCTGCTTAGTCATATAATAGCGATATTAAGAATACGTTTTACACGAATACAACCGGAAAGAAGGTATCTAAGTGACCTGCGTTTACTTCTTAGGAGCGCTGCTATGCTTTATGACAATATTTAATCAGAAACGATCTCTCGCAGCATTTGACTAAAGGGAAATCACTCGGCAGTTGTGAGCAGGTTTGCGTTGTCTGCTCATTACGATGCTTCGGTTTCTCATAGTAAATTTCAGAAATATTTTATACATTTAATTTAATGGCTTCGAAGCAATAAAACTTTGTTTTTTATCACTAAAATTATTGGTGGAAGTTGTCATATGGAATCTTATCGCGTTCCTTGCAAACAACAGCCACAGCCGGCACTGTAGCACTAGCGTGACGTAGCGCTGCTTACCTGAACTCGAGCGGGATTTTGGGCCTCGCATTGATTACAGGTGCGAAACTCGTACATTGCAAACGAATAGATTTCATAAACGGGGGTTTTCGTTGTTCATACACATTGCATTTTTTTCGCCTATTAGACTTGTTCTTTTGACATGGAGACTTGAATGAGGAATATTTTATCAGCGTTTTTGCAGCCCTGGGGGCGACGAAAAAGGGATATATATACAGACCGTTGTTTACTTTCTCTGACTTAGCACCGTCATCTCTACTATGAACCAGTTCTGTCTGTGACTTTTCTGTAGTACGTATAATATATTGCATTTGCATAAAAATACGTTTAGTTGACCAGGGCATACGAGCCAAAAGGTGCAGGCAATCTCGACACAGACTCGAATGAGGAACGGCCAACGGGATGACATGACAAACATCCGAGCAGCAAAGACCCAGACGCCCTGCATCGCCTGTCTGAAATTAAGCGATGATATCTTTACTGAAGAATTACAATCACCAGGAGGCCTATGATTTTTGCTTACGAATGGTCAGACAGTGTATATATATATATATATATTAGCTGTCTGGCTGATAAAAAAACAAAATCATAAGTTTCTGAATGTCGTATGGTAGAAAGCTATGCTGGAAACATTTGCAGAAGATGATACTGAAGTTCGTGATTTTTTTTACAGTAAACAAGTGGACAGACGGAGTTTTTTTCAGTCACTGACATGGGGAAATCTCGAACCAGCCAATTAGTGCTCTGAAGTCGAGCACACTGATCCAACGCCTACAGAGCATTTCTTCTCGCAAAATAATTTGAAATTTTCATTGTATCTTTTTTTCGAGGGATCCAAGATTTTGTTAGATGAAACACTACAAAACGACTTAGGTTTGATTACACTTTAGAAGGAGTTTCAGAGGCCCTGCTACACTACAAAAGTACACAGTCATGATGTCTCAGCAGCTGAGGGGTTTTCTTGTTTGTTTATTTGTTTATTGTTTTTTAGTTAGAAGCTGCTCATGATTTGCCTCGTGCGGTGAACTGCAAGGCCAGGTTGCGGAGGACGATTTCAGTGATCAAAAGACATATTATGGTTGTAACTGGTCAAAATATTTCTATACATACCTGTGAGATAGCTTAGCTTCTATTTTATCTTTTATATTGTCGACTGGGTGGGGCGGGGAGGAAAAGGACAAAAGGGCAAAGATTTGACACCAGAGTCTATAAGGACCTTGTGAAACAAAAACTTCATTCAAATTATGTCCTATAACGAAACATTTACATAAACTGTTATTTATGGTGTAGATTTGGGAAAATTGTGTTGAATTCCGCAAGCGCAGGACTTAGTAAACTTATGCACTCATAGATACGTGCCAAAGCAGAACCCCGAGAGGGGTGGTTTGATGAAACGATGAGAAAAATAATAATGACTAGTCAATATCCGAAAAATAGTTTCGACACCGAAATCGTTTGGATTGCACTGCGCATCCAGACAATGTCGAGATATTGCCATTTAAACAATCAAAGCTTTTATTGTTATCTTGTCCCACCAATACTTTACCACGGGCAGGTTTTGATAAAGGCAGTTTGTTAATTTGAAACAGAATTTCCGAGAAAAGTAATTGGGAAAGCAATGACAGATAATCCTATGAGAAATGGCACGTGATTTGTACGTTCCTGTAGACTTACAGCTGCAGTAATATTACACGACCTTTTGAAAGACTTTTATCTATGGTAACAATGGTATAATGGAAAAAAGTACTTAAATTATGAGCTTTTAAATAAAACTTATTGTTTTATAATTACACTGTTGTTTTTCAAAGTGCTTAAACTTTTCAGTTTGTACTTGTATTTTCTGGTAAGTGAAGAATATGGTTACAGTAGATTTTACATCGTGTCTCAGGCAGCTACCTATGAAAGTGTATTATCATTGTTACCGCTGCTACCATTTACTGCCCCTCCCACAAATAACAGTTTCTCTCTCACTTTCGCTGTATGTATATAATATCCCACAGCTAAGCCAGTGAGCAGTCCCATCACAGTATACTTCACACCACATAGTCCAACCATTTTCCAGTCAGTCGGAGAAGCTGATAGCCAAATGACTAGAGGACTGGCATTCGAACGCGGGGAGCGCCGGTTCGATATCCGTCTGGCGCAACGATCTTCTCCCAGTAACCCCAGCTGTAGGGAATGGGTACTTGACTCCATAGAGGACTGGGGGAGAGGTAAACGGAGCGCGATGGAGAAGAAATTGGTGCAGTACTCGGTAAAAAGCTGGCCCCGAGAAAAGTGTGGTCTCTAATACCTCACCCATTGGATCTAAAATGGGTTAGGCGACGACCTTTTTTATCCTTACCTTATTCAGATTATCTTCGTACCTCATACATTGTGCTCGGTGGGTCCTGCTACAGTTATCAATAACGGATATCTTCTCTTCTCAAGACAAGACAAGACAAGGCAAGACAAGACAAATTTATTAGTCCTCAGCGGAGATACGACAATCAATCAACACAATCAAAAGAAAACCTTGCCCAAGTTCGTGTGAGTACAATAAGCTGTTCTTAAATAATAGTTTAACCATTTTGCGTCGAATTTATACATAAAAAGTAGCCTCGTTGTGGATCTTCAGAAGGCTATCGCCACGTTTTCCATTTGGCGCCACGGGTACTTGGCTACTTCCCTTGAGACCCGACAACAGAGGCTTCACAGGGGAGCCTGTAAACCTAGATGGCGCCTCTCTGTTTCGTTGTCTCGCTATATATATCTTCCTTGTCTCGCCGTTCAAACACAGTTTCTCTCTCTACACACACACACACACACACACACACACACACACACACACACACACACACACAGGGATTTACTGGTCTTTCCAGTGAGGTGAAATGTCAGCAGGGTTTTGTGGAAATTGCTCTTTCATCTTCCCAGAATTCACATCAGCAGCGGGTAATTATATTTTAAGCACGAACCTACGTCACAGTAACTGACACTGGATATAATACATGATGATGCGGCGGACTATTTGTCAGACGCCATACCATAAAATAAGGTTCGATTCACAGAAGGATAGATAAAGAACGATAAATTTACAATGGGACAAGCAACGAGACGACGGTCATGAGTCGAAACATGTTTCTGTCTCGCACTTATTTTACAAAATCTTCATTTAATAAATCTCGTCATTGTGGCTTGTGTTCAATGCGATAGAGTACAGTTTGCACGTGAAAATTTAAAAAAAAACAACAAACAAATCTTCGCAAGAAATAAATAATTTAAGAAGAAACGTTTCAAAAGCGTACCTTAACTGTGACTTTTTTATTTTGTAGGGGGGCTACATTGCTTTCCCACGACTCGGCAGAGGGTATCTAGCTTTCCCACGATTGGGCAGATCTCAGAGCGGAAATGACGCCAACGACGAGGCCACCGCCTCGTGCTGCCCCCTGGGTCTGAAGACTGAGTGGATTCTAGGAGAAGCCGGCAAGGCCGACACACGTAACATCTGTCCTTCTGAGGCGTCATGCTGTGAGGAGCTGCAGGAGATCCTTGACCAGCGACCTGACGGCTCCTTCTACTCCATGTGTGTACCCTCCTGCTACAGCGATAGTGTAAGAAACTATTTTTTAACCTCTCATTTAGCCCGGTGTTCTTACTTATGTGCACACTAACCCTACCCCACTATGTAATAAACTGTGTCACAGGATTGTCTTAAGGACCTTCTTAAATCGTACATTGATATTTTTATAACAGCCTCATGCAAAAATGTGTCAGACGGTACTTTAAAGGCCTAGCGCAATTTTCTTTAAATCTGGGGGCATACCACTCACCCTCATTCTGTTCTCGAAAAACTCATTTTTAAACAAGAAGCAGAGGCAATGATCAAACTCGTGATGTCACCTTTGTCCATTGATACGCCTTATTATGGCCCTACCTTTCCCCTTATCTATAGTCTTGACAACTTGAATGTTTCATAGATGCTGTTTACTTCTTTCTGTGCATGGTGATGCTTGTAATTCTGTACCTCGAGAAATGGAAGAGGGTTATTAACCAAGATTTGTTGAAATAATATATAGCACTGAGCTCCACCTCATCATTAGACTGCACACCACTAGGCCTTGGGATGGGAGCAGCCGTAAGGTGTGAGAATGCTGTATCTGACTCAAAGAGCACCGAGGACTTGCTCCTTGCGTAATCCTTCTGGCGTCACCAGGGACAGAAGATTTGCAATGGCGTCCATTGGAGTCTTTATCTTTAACTATGATCTCTATATCTGTAACTTTGTGTACATCTAGCACATTGTTGTTGTCCCAGAGGTGTTACAGCAGTATTGGAAGTGTGTATAGTATGACTGGCTTTGATTTTGGTGGATGCATTTTAATCTGGCTCGTTGTCACATCACAATGAAGCTGGCATTACTTTTCGAATCTGGCTTACATGGGACGGGACACTGAGCGGCTCAAATGTAATGGAGCTGAATGCGACACAACGTGGGTGGATCAGAGACTACTGGACTTGATAATAAAAAACACAGAAATATTCTACTGCATATGAATGAGAGCGAAATGGGTGTGGAATAGCAGAATTGTGTTCGATCCGATTAAAAGAACGCTCGTACTACTTTTAGTGATGTTAAAAAAAATTTCTTTCCGTTTTCAGCACAAGGCTAGCGAGGCGAGTGACGCTGTGCTGAGGAAGCTCAAGGGAATGATGTAGAATACTGTTGCCCACTACACTGCGCAGAAAACTGGAAGAAAGTTGTCTCTCTGCGCAGACGATGTAAAAGGCTTGTAATTAAAATGCGGACTGCGTTTGAATGACGTTTCATTGCCAGGGCTGATTTGAATTTCTCCGAATAAAGCACCAATCCTAGTGGTCCATCAAAGGTTAAGCACACTTGTTCTGTTAATCACAATGAAAGAATCGCCAGTCAAATCATTCTCACACAAACTGCTTTTTTATTTCACCTTTCTTTAACATCATTTGCTGGACTCTTGTGATTGTTCCGCAGGAAACAGACGATATATTCATTAACGATGCATTTCTCTGAAGAAAAAACAGCGTGGATTACATTGTTGCTTTCTAAGTATCACTGAAAAAAGTCCAAATGATTCAAATGACCGGAAAATCTTTTTATCACTCAGGTGTTATATATCAAAATAAAGGACCTTGAACCAGGTAGTGAAATCAAAAGGCGAGGTGATGAAAGGAGCAATAAATCTGTAAACATAAAGCTACCTTTGTTTCATCTTTTTTCCATTTTATTGCTACTCGTTTCTTCCAGCCACAAGAATAGCAATCAGCACCTCATGTATACACCTGGGAAACCTGCACCTCATATAAATATATACTCATGGGAGACATGCAACATGTTAGAGGCTTTCTAAACAGTATTATGACGAACCCTAGAGAAGTTTACTCTGCTTTAAAAAGTAATTAAATTCTTTTACTTTTCATTCTTTCTTCTTTAACCCTTCCAGTTTGTCTGTTTCAGTCTTTCTTCATGCAATCTTAAATATGTGCGTCGTGTGTTTTGATGTATGTAGGAAACATACGCGACTACGCAACTGTTTTTTTTTAATCAAAATCTAGTCGCTTTCTGTCCTCTTGTTTTATTAGTCACTTCGCCCGTCTTCCAACTTCAGTCTTGTCATTCCTGATAACTATTACAATAACATTAGACTTCAAGATTACAACTGTTAGCATAACCATTAGACCTTCGGCTTAGTAACACAACAGAAACATAAACCTTAAGCCTTAAATAAAAGACCACATCTACATGAACGTCAGCAAACATGAAGACCGTACCAATATTTTCTACGAGACCTCGCCTCGAAACCTCGCCTTGAGACCTCGCCTCGAGACCTAACCGAGACTGACTGTACGCATGCCTGCCGAGAGCATCGGCCGACGCCTCACCATGTGTCACTGCTGAGCGTTGCATGCATCAACGAAGATGAATGCGTGAGGCTAAACAGTCAATCAAATAGAAACATCCAGCAGCACTGCACTGTCTACGCACTTGCTTCGCACACAGTCTATCTTTAAAGCGTGCGCAGATGTCCAAATGCACACTCCCGTGCTCACGCGCGCACACCACACACACATATATATATATATATATACAAGCATATCACGTGAAAGAAAGAGAGATGTGAGACAGTGTGCGAGCATGCAGCTGTCTGTGCGTCTCAGCGCAAGTGAGAGAGTAAAGCAAAATAAATAAATAAATAAAGCAAACATAATTAAAACATATCTGCAAGTGTATAATATAAAACATTCAAAGGACATGCCTAAACAGTAATATGTGCCAGTGTTCAGGCTGTTTGTCTTTCAAATAATCTGTTATAATTATGTCCTTGCTTAGGGCTGTCTCGTTTATTTTGCTGTACAGCGCAGTCAACAGCACACGGCGCCAGACACTCTCCCAAGAGTCATTACGCTCTTGCATTAACGTCGTTCATACTCATGGCCTGCACTTCTTTATCTAACTGGTCGGTCTCTAAGCTGGATGGTTAATGCCGAGCAGTTAGCTAAGCACAATGCTTGTGTGGGCTACTTTGCTTTAGCCACCTTTCTAGCCACTAGCGCTTAGGGCGCTACTAACCTCTGGTGCACCGCAGGCAGAGAACGCTGTCAGATATGTAGACAGACACGAGGAGGAAACTGGAACACCTGATACAGGTACAGATACAGGTATAGATATACAGGGGATGAGGACTATAGAGGGTCCTGAGACGAGTGTATACTAGTCATTCATTTTTCCCTTGACTGGTACCGGTTGTTTGTGGGGTGGGAGACAGACGCGACAGCTGACAAGGTCCGCCACTCACGCATGTTTCGGGCGATATCTCGAGAACAGGTCCTGCACAACATGCCCAATTCACTCCTTCACGTTCGTAAGCCAGTTCTTTCCCTGGACACCCCGGCGTCGACCACCCTCCAAGGTGCCTTGAAGGACAGTCCTTGACAAGGTGTCGTGTCGGGTCACATGGCCATCTATACCAGCTTACGCTGCTTGATTGTTGCAAGAAGATGTTCCTGGTGTCCTACGAGTGTGGCAACTGTACTTCGTATAAAGTCATTAGTTTATGTTCTCTGTGCGAGATCCGGAGCAGTCTTCTCAGGCAACTTCGAATGCCTGGATTCTCTTCTCCATTTGAGCAAACAGTCCACGTGTCACGTCCGTAAATCAGAATCGTTACTACACCTGGGACTTGTACAGGTTTTACTTTGTAGTACACCTGGTGTTATGACTGTCCAGTCAAGCCTAGCCCTTGTTGTTGTTGTTGTTGTTGTTGTTGTTGTTGCGATCCTGATGCAGTTATCCTGTTGTGGAGCTGCCCTCTTTGCATAGGGTGGTTCCCACGTACAAACGCTGCTTCCCTCTTCAAGCTGTACTCCGTTCATGGACAGAGAAGTGTATTGCTGCTGAAGTTAAACATGCGATTAAGCTCTTAACAAGCTGATTGGTTGGTAGACGATTGCATTCAAAATATGTGCTGTGACCGAATGTCTCCCAAATAAAAGATTTCCAAAAGATCTAAGAGATGTTCATGATAATATCCAGTGCCGTCATGAGAGTCTTGGGAAAGACACAGACCGTTTCATCAATCGACATTCATCAAGAAACGGTTCTCGTATCCAAAACATACTCTCGACTGTGAAACCCTAAACATCTTAGCTGGTATATAGCAAATTACTATCCCAAACATTTAAAAACAAAACAAAAAGGTAAAAACACATTTTAGAGTGGTGATGTGTGTGTGTGTGTGTGTGTGTGTGTGTGTGTGTGTGTGTGTGTGTGTGTGTGTGTGTGTGTGTTGATATGATAGGTAGTCAACTGATAAAGACAACAAGAACCACTTGTAGGGCAACCATGTATTCACTAAAGTAGTTTTTTTTTATTTCAAAGCATTTTCCCCTATGATCTCATGGTTTCAAGCAACAACCTATTGACGTTAGACCTTTTCGTTGTGTTTGTTGTAAATTCAGAAGGACATGCCAAGATTCACTTAAGCATCCAAGAAATCGTTAAGCAAAATAAATTTACAGTCTGAAAAAAATAAAGCAGACATCTCGACAGTAATTCCTCAGAAGATCACATACATTTGCCAAATTGCTGGTTAAGTTGAACGGCAGTCGCCTGGTACAGGTTAGCGCAGGGGTCCAATCTCATCCAGACACAAAACAACCAATGCGGGCACGCACGCCTAGGATGCAACCAGAAACATATAATTGCACATCGCAGTCGAATACTAACCATATTTCAACGTAAACTGATAGACATACACAGACAGATAGATAGAAAGATAATGGAAGGAATTATAAGTTTCTCTAGCCAGCAATCAAAGCGAAGGACAGATGATGATTTTGTCAGCGTGATAAGCTACGCTGCACCATAAAAGAAATTGAAATTCTCGGTGTATCAAGCCAAGTGAAACTAGAAAAGCTAACGTTAGTGGTTGTGACGCAGACATAAGTCTACGGTCTAAAGTTGTTTAGCCAATACTGTGATGTCGGAGGATAGGGATTTGGTTGGGAAGGGGGACATGGAAGTGAGCGAATAAAGAGTGTTAACCTTGTGAGGGTATTTGACGATCACTTGCGGAGCGCATCACCTCACGAGTACAAGGAAAATTTCCCACGAGGTTTGCCGGGTGGATTGGAAAGGATTTCATGACGTTTGTCTCATTGCTTCTGGGCTTTCGTCATAAAGACTGGTGAAAATTGAAAAAAGTAATTACTGACGCAAACTACTCGCTTGCGGGACCGAACAGTCGTCATTTCCCCAAAGATGGTTTTCGAATTTGTGTAACAAGAGAAGCTGAGTGCTTCTGTATGTTGACGCGAGCTTTTTAACAGTTTGAACGCGTAAGGGCTACAACATATTTTCTCTTTCGCAACCTTGTCCGTTGTATGCAAAGCGTATGCAGAATCTGTTCGCATAACTAAATACTAGTTTTGAACATCCCCTCTTCACCCTTTGTAATGTTTCGTCTCAGGTCGCTGCAGAAAGGAGTGTGGTGGTAACGACCATCGTATTACAAACGGCAGTAACCACTAAGTCAATAACTTGCATTACTTTAGCCGCTGCACGCGCAGAATCAATAATTATAATCGGAAGAAAAGGTAGGACGGTCGTCAACGTCGGTTAGGAAGTCCTCCAAGACTCAAGAAAACATAACTCTCTAAACTAGTATGGCAAAACTTTGGGAGCATACGAAATTAAGGGCATGTAGTGCTGGGAAAACGAGGGAAATAACTCAACCATGCAATCAATTAAATACATGAAACTAGAACACAGCAAGTCGTGCACATAAACAGCAATCAGGTTCGTTCAGTGAGGTTAGTTGGGGCAGTGTTGTTTGAGTAAGTAGCAGAAGGTAAAGGATTTACAATCCAAACACGCATGACATCAACAGAAAAAAATCCCCATTGGTACGATCCAGGCATGCATGGCACCAACAGCAAAAAATCACCTTGGTTACTATCCAGATGTGCATCCCTATCCAACGCTTTCTCTAATATCTACAGTCATACCAAGGCCTCTGAAGCAACATATGTGAACAACACACAAGACTTTTAGATTAGCAGCCGATGCCCATGGTCTGAGCATTTCCAATTACATGACTATCCAACTCTTGCGGTTCATAGCTGATATTGGGGTAACGCTACTTCTACTTCGAAAGAACGACCAATGCTATGACAGCGCCAGCCATCACAAAGTCAAAATCACACTCATCCATTTCACCTGCATCATTAAACTTTCTCTCTGTGAGTGTGATTCATATTATCAAACAGCAGACCCTCAGAGAATAGGTGGGGGTGTAGACAGGATGCTAAGTTTCCCACTGTACATTTATTTGTCGATTTTGGGTAAATTTGTGTTCATCTCTGTAAAGCGCTGGGAATCTTGTCCTGCATGTCTTGGAATACAAATACAAAATTACAAAATACAAAATATCGTTATCAATCCTTTTAAGGAAATTGTTTTGCCTGCCAACGGTAACAAGAGAGCATCACTTTACATAAATCATTAACACAGGCTGTAAAAAAAGAGCATAAACGAGCTACATCCAATTCATCTACGCTGGCACTTACAGTCTCTCTCCCAAATATTAAAAAGCTGCGTATATCCATATTACCGCTCAAAATAGGAAAACACAGAGACGAGTTATACATATGTAACATCAGTTCAAACGTATAAATATAAATGGACACTCTGGAAAGGGGGCAAGCAGAATGGCCATCTAAATTCATGCGCGTGTCCTGCCGATTGTCGATTGTATATCTGGATTGGATAAATGAGTGAAGATAGCGAGTAGTTTTAGAGCTAGGAACTCCTGTCTATGCATCGGGTGTCAGATTTCTGTCGCAGTGGGTGCGAGTCGTCGACTAAAATTGCAGTCAGTTTGCGGATCAGAAGCTTGCCGTACGCTGTCTCTATATCGTTCCGTTCCCTCCTAACCATCCCTTTGCCATTTTAATGTTTTTGTTTTAATTTGTGCCTGTCCTGCTTCGCAATGTTCCCAGCTAGACCAAAAGTCATGGGGCTTCAATTAACAGAGGTACAAAATATTTACTGAAGTTAAAAGCGCGCATTAATTAAAAGACTTCATATTTCTGAGACAGTACAGGTGGATATGCACTTTTGTAATAACCTTATCTCCATCAGCTTTCCATGTAAGTTTGTTTATCATTGATAATTATGCCTAAATATTTGTATCTCTCCGCTCTTCTTACTCCTTCTCCTTAATAAAATATTTCATGAAAAACAGCCCGTCCTTCCTAAAAGCAACAATCATTTCTATCGTTTTCTTGACATACAACTCTAAATAATTATAAGCACAGCATGCTACAAAGTGATCAATCTCCTGTCTGCAGTAGGAGTCATTGTTGATAATCAATCCCGTAAGCCCAGTGTCATCTGCATATTTAACTATGGAGCAATCAGCATTGCCGTGTCTACATTCAGCCGTATACAAGGAAAACAAAATAAAAAGAGGAGAGAGTACTTGTGGATTGCCAGTGACTGTGTACAAGATATCAGAAATAATATTATTAGAGATTTCGAATAAATTGAGTTTAATTAGTCAGGTGATGTATAATCCAAAAAGAAATTCTGACATCAACATTCATCCGAATTAGCTTCTGAACAAGCAAAT
The DNA here is from genome assembly GCA_004794655.1 of Marisa cornuarietis. NCBI lineage: Eukaryota > Metazoa > Mollusca > Gastropoda > Architaenioglossa > Ampullariidae > Marisa > Marisa cornuarietis. Next base: position 3,233,857 of record SMMW01000628.1, read on the forward strand.
GGCACTGTATTGTGCTGAAAGCCCTGGCGAAGTAAAAAATTTGTTTTTAAAATTGTGAATACAGGTGTTTGGGTGCTTCAAATGTGCATAACTTATATTTAAGACATATTAGTGACGTCAAAGATTGGACAGCACAAAACAAACTTAAACTTAACGATGATAAAACGGACCTCCTCTTTCAAGGCCGCCGAGAGTCGGCACGGGCCCCGGAGCAGACGACCTCTTTATATGGGGCAATGGGCCGTCCGTTTTTCCGAATTGCCCTTTGGAACAAATAAAGTCTTATCTAATATCTTATTTTATGGAATCAGATAGCTCAGTAACATGATGATGATGATGATGATGATGATGATGATGATGATGATGATGATGATGATGATGATGATGATGTCCATTTATAATGCGCAGGCATCCATTCAGAAGAATGCTCATTGCGCAGCAAAAACAGAAGAGAAAAAACCATCAGGAATGTTAAAAAAAAGACAGAAGTGGTGCTTGGTTTTTGAAGTCCTTCTTAAGTAAAAAAATGAGTCTTCAGTCTTTTCCGAAACGTGGTTGCTGAGGTGATGGTGGACCGTGGAAAGTGGGGTAAGTGTCAACAAACACAATCTGTGGCCTCGAAGCAGTCTTATCGACTGTAGTTAACGTCTGTAGTTAACGTTAAAGACTGTACTTAACGACTGTAGTTAAAGACTGTAGTTAACGACTGTAGCTAACGACTGTAGTTAAAGACTGTAGTTAACGTTAAAGACTGTAGTTAAAGACTGTACTTAACGACTGTAGTTAACGACTGTAGTTAAAGACTGTACTTAACGACTGTAGTTAAAGACTGTACTTAACGACTGTAGTTAAAGACGGTAGTTAATGACTGTAGTTAAAGACTGTAGTTAACGTTAAAGACGGTAGTTAAACTACCGTCTTTAACTACCGTCTTTAACTACAGTCGTTAAAGACTGTACTTAACGACTGTAGTTAACGACTGTAGTTAACGTTAACGACTGTAGTTAACGACTGCAGACTGTAGTTAACGACTGTGGTTAAGGACTGTAGTTAATGACTGTAGTTAACGACTGTAGTTACAGACTGTAGTTAACGACTGTAGTTAACGTTAACGACTGTAGTTAACGACTGCAGACTGTAGTTAACGACTGTGGTTAAGGACTGTAGTTAATGACTGTAGTTAACGACTGTAGTTACAGACTGTAGTTAACGACTGTAGTTAACGTTAACGACTGTAGTTAACGACTGCAGACTGTAGTTAACGACTGTGGTTAAGGACTGTAGTTAATGACTGTAGTTAACGACTGTAGTTACAGACTGTAGTTAACGACTGTAGTTAACGTTAACGACTGTAGTTAACGACTGTGGTTAAGGACTGTAGTTAATGACTGTAGTTAACGTTAAAGACTGTACTTAACGACTGTAGTTAAAGACTGTAGTTAACGACTGTAGCTAACGACTGTAGTTAAAGACTGTAGTTAACGACTGTAGTTAAAGACTGTAGCTAACGACTGAAGTTAAAGACTGTAGTTAAAACGTTTCAACACAATCTTTGTCCCAGAAACCTACGGATTTATTCATGGGCTGTATGCTGTACGAAGGCCCGGTAATAGGGTACGAGGCGACCCAGTGGTGGCAGCGGCAGCGACAATGACGTGTACTAGTCCATCCAGTTAGACTTAGAGTGAAGTGGGATGGTTATGACATTATCATTATTATTACTGAGTGACCTGCCAGTATGTGTATGTCTGAGCCTCTTTGTGAAACCTTTTGAGATTAACTTTCAAATTGTATACCCTTATTCTGCTTTTGATGATTCCCCTACCCTCTTCGTTCAACATGCTGTTGTAGTTGAAGGGCAGATTACTGACAAAGCACTATCATCTGCATTTTCTCCCTTAGCGGTTGCTGCGGCGAGAGCTATCAGCGGCTTGTCGTCTTAGTCCCAAGTGAGAATATTTTCATGCTGGCTATGGCACCGCCTCACGAAGGACTCGATCGTTTGATGCAGCAATATGATAATGTATATTACAGTGAAAATTGTGCCTTACAATGTCAGCTGTGCTTATCTGGGATGAAATTCCACGTGGCCTGTGCTATATACAGGAATAGGCAAAGGTCACAAAGATACAGCCACGTACAATGCATAGCTCAGCACTCGCCAACAGGACTGCAGGTGGCTGTTAAATGGATTGATCTAGAAAACTTAGAGTTTTCGTTTGTATAGAAAGACGTTGTATTAACCAAGCAGTTACAACTGAGACTATTCTCTCACCTACATTAATGTAGGTAGCTTCGTCCATCGCTATGAATTGTGGACAGTCATGCGCTGTTATGGGCTATAGTTCTTGCCGTGACCTGCTGCTACATGCCTGTTTCACAGCGATCTGGCGGAGCTATTGCATGATTATATATTATGTCTTGCGGGATGTACTGCATGCTCTGGAATACTTGCAAAGCGGAGGCGTCATACACAGGGCGTGAAGGCTATCAGCTAGCGGACAGACGAACTTTAATTTAACCGTCTGATCCACACTTGGAACTGAAGAGTGGTGTTAACTTGTGGCAGTCGCAGCTGAAAGGACAGCTGCAATATACCTTCATACATTTTCTAAGTATCCTAACGCATTGTGCAGACTTCGAACATATAATAGAAAAAATATTGTCAGCTTCAGTGCATCATGTTAAAGTGCATATTGAGCTCTATTGTGTGTTGAGGAATGTGCTATACAAGTCATTATTATTATTGTTGCTATTATTATTAATTCATTTTCCTGCATATCAGTCTTGCTTTGATCCAAGTTCGATCGTGCTTTGACCGAACAGTATTACAGACATACGTATCTCCGATGTTTCTTTAGACGAAGGTCGTCCATTAATTGTTTTAATGAAAGATAAAAAAAATGAAGAATTATTTACTGTGAAATGAAGTTATAAGAAAAGAAAAACTGCAATGTCTTTTATCTGTACACCCTGTGGCCACGGACTTACGACAACCTCGATTTCAGGGGAGATAACTTCTACGCGTTGTTATAGCAACGACCGGAAGTATATAGCGGACAGAAGCAATGAAAGTGTAAAAGGGTAGACTTAAACTTTGAGACTCAAGTAGATTTTAATGCATCCCCCTAAAAGAAAAATTGAAGGTAAATATCTCTACTGTCTCTTGGTACTCACAAAAAATAAGAATCATTTATGTAAAACATTATTTTGATGTCTATTGTCTAAGGGAATCGTTGTTAAAAAGTTCATCAATGAAGAATTGTTGGCAATAGGCCTATAGACAAGAAAAGCAGAATTCATGATAGATTTATGGTTTTTGTTTTTTTTTCATGTAAAAATAACTGTACAGGAACAAAATTTCAAGATTGTAGTCTCAAACCTTTACTGTTTACTTTTTTAGTCCATCTTTCAAGTCTTTTGATCTCGATCGCCTCGATCCGTATAAATGGAATTCATCCTTTTCACTCCATCACGTACATTTCCTCAGCCTCACCCTTTTCCTTAATGGTCCATGTTCCTCAGTCAGTCATGAACTCAGTCAGTTCTTTTGCACCCTGTTCTTTAAAAAAAACTATATGATCTTTAATTTTTTTGAAAGTTTATTCTTGTAAACAGTTGTATCATTTGTGGTGTTCAGTCACATAAACGCCTGATCTGGATTTGACAAGAGATCGAAATCCCTCACAATGTCTGACATCCATGCAACATTATTCAGTTTTGAAAGTGCATGCCAGGAGCTGGGTATTAAGCAACATCCCTACATTGTTAAAATGCTCAAGAGAGAAGAAAAGGAAAGTTTGATGTAAGTTGCTATACATTATTTATGGGTTTAAATGATAAATTACACAACCTTCTTTAAGCATCTAGGTTTCGGGCTTTAGAATGAAGTAGTCACATGCATTACCAATAATAACAATGTTTTCAATATTACATGTAGGCATTGCAGTTTTTGTATCTTTACCAATTCGGATCCATTACAATATATTTAAGTTTGACAGTAAAAGCAGTTTTATTTTTGAAATACTAAAAAGTCACAAAATAAAATGAAATAAAATTTGAGAATCATAATAGTTTTGGGTTATAAAAAGGAAAACATTACCAACACTATGAAAATGGGATTCTTCAAAACTTGTAAGATATATATATCTAATTCTACATTCTCTCCAGTCTCTCTCTCTCTATATATATATATATATACAACCTCGTGAACCTTTATAAAATTGGTATATATTCAATCCTGATTTTTATCTGGAAAACAGCCAACAAGCAAAAGGGTGAGTAGAGTGAGTGTTCCTGTTTGAGATGGTTGCAACCTATAAACATTGTACATGGAGTTGATCTTCAACAAGTTTGTTTGACTAGTTGCTTTTTTTTATCATGGATGTCTAACCTCTTGTATTTTTTCATTTTGTCTTGAATAAATCAGTGCTATAGTTACCTAACATACCTTATTGTGTTCAGTTTTTTTAAAGTTAGAAAACACACACATAATATTCATAGATAGATCTTTCATTCATATAGATGAAATGTTGTTATTACAGTTTTTACTATATGTTTAGCTTTTTTCTATCACACAACTCTTGTACATTTAAATTTATATGTTTTAAACTTATTTTAAATGTGTTTAATCAATATATGAACAATGGTTCATTTTTCTTTGTTTGGTATTTATGGCCTTGTTTTAGTTATTGTAATAGTATCCATTTTCAACTCAGCAAGCACAGATATAGTTCTGTATGTTTCATTTTTAAAAATAAACTGCGATTCCTTCTGACAATGTAAGTGTGATGTGTTTCACATTGCATGTAGATAGGATTGCTGTGTGACATCTTATTTTGTTTGTTCTGAAATCCATGCCAGCAGTAAAGTACGACTTAATTTTTTTGATGTTTATGGTCATTGCACAATATCAGCTGGTGGAGACAGCAAATTGGGTTTAAGCAGGATATTCTTTCAATTATGGCGGCAGTATTTGTCACAGGAAACAATTGTTCCTCATGCCCTTAGCACTTGTACGTCATGCTGCTAGTTCAATCTCTCTGTCTCATCAAAAGGTGGTAGATGTTAGAAGATCCACAAATTGCAATATGAAATGAGAACACTTTTAATTAGATATACTTTTTTCGTAGATGGGGTGTGTTTTGGGGCATTAAGTGGAAACATCTCCAGCCTGTCATTCAAGCTGTCCCATTTGCATGCTTACTTGTTGGATTATTTCTTGAGCAATAAGCTGCCATAGTCTCAGAATATTGCAGAAATAGATTTAGATCTGGAAAGCTTCTAGGGAAAACTATGGTGGCATTTAGGACTGATGAAAAGAAATGATTGGATATAAAATAGGAAATGAACAGTTGTAAAATAAAGAAGTGCCACCTGCAAGTAAACATCCTCTAGTATTTGCAATTCTTCCTTCTTTTCAAAAATTCAAGAAAATTGTTTTTAATAGAGTAAAACCTGCTGAGATATGTAACAGCTATTCCTGATCTCAAGATCTTTCAATGAACCTCATATATCATTCATTTATATATTTAAGTTCTAAGTTAATTAACTTAACAAGTAAATGACTGTACAATAACTAATGTAAACAGAGATGAAATGTTACTCTAAGTTAAACTACAAGTAGCTCCAAGATATATAGATATTTAGATAGTTACTTCATAAAGTTACAAATAGCTATAAATCCTACATGTACTAAATATTAAGTTGATTTCACTTTGTAGGGAGTTTAAAACCAGCATGCACCTGTACTTGGCTGGAAATAACCACCTGCTAACAGATGTCCGCATCACTGATGATGACTGCACTCTGCTACAGAAGATTTTGCAAAAGAATCTTTTCATCACATCTCTTGATCTTCGCTTCAATTTAATTTGTGATGAGGGTGCAAAAATCCTTGCTGCAATGTTAGAAGTAAGTTGGAGCATTTACTGGAAGATTATAAGCAAATTAATAAAAAATTGTTCATATTTCAAAGCATCTCTTTGTGGGATAAAATATGGAGGCATGGGAAAGGAACTAACTAACCTGTTTTTAACTCTTAATATCAATTTATAAATATCAAAAGACCATCATTATATAATTGGTATACTCTAGTGCACCTTTTAAAGAATTCTTTTTAAAATTAAAAATTTGTTAAGCTCAGGGATATTTTGCTCCTTTTCTGGATTCTGCTAACTAATCCTTGAAAAGAGCAAAAATCAGGTATTTACTACACAGTAAATATAGGAATGACACCTTTGCCAAATTTGCTCAAGATATTTAATGACCACAGTAAATTTTCTTCATGAAAAATGATTCTGTGACTAAAATATGTTACTGGGAAGTTATTAATAAAGTTTGGAAATATTAATAAGATTATTTATTTGTTTTAATCATAAAGTTTCTTAGGTTGTTTTCTTGACTGATTTTTGAATTTGCCATGGTTTATATTTCTTACTTAAAGACTTAAATTTTGATTGGAGAGGATGTTTTGGTGATAGCTCATCCTCCGCATTCAGTTGCAATCCATTATGGTAGTTTTCTTTACAACCTACCTCATTCTCCTTTATAAACTACCATAGGTGCTGCTGAGATCTCAAGATGCCTTTTTCTTCAGAATTCTTAAGTTCTCCCTTTCCACCTTTGGCAACCACTCTTTTGTAGTATTTGAATCCACAGTTTAGAATTCCCTGCCAGTGCAATTTGCATCACACGCAGACACATGGAACTTTCAAAAAATACCTTAAAGCACATCTTTTCTAAAAAATACTTAATAGATGTGACTCCCTTAATTGTGTTTTTGTGAGGGGAGAATGGATTGAGGGATGTCGGGCGTGATGCGTGGTTTGTTGCTTCTAGCTAGAACTATGGGCAATATTATATTATTATTGCCTTGTACTGTGTAATATTTTCTAATTCCAAGTCTAAATTTAGATGAATAATAGCCTGAAGGGAGATTTGGTGACATTCTAGCCACTCACAGTAGAAGAGGAATATTATAGTTAAAACACGAAACAAATGTATGGATATATTTTTATCCAATCATAGTACATATTTAACCTGTGTGTATCTTTATTTTATGATTTTTTTTGTCAACAGAACAATACAGCATTGCTAGAGCTGAATTTAATGTGCAATGAAATTGGACCAGATGGGGCAGAAGCACTGGCACAATCTCTGCATGTGAGCATATGAATTTCTCTAATTTCAAAAGTTATTATTATACCTATGTTTAACACTTTCCCTGCGTTTGACCACTTATCTTTATGAGGCTATAGAGTGCAGGGAATGAGTTAATCTTTTTTTTTATTAATCTATGTTTTTCAAGCCTAGATCCTTACAACATAAACTTTTTGCACTTCACTTCATCGTGAAACAATGGATAGTTCTCGACAATCAAATAAGGTCTGCTTATTGTCATTGTCTCTTAATGACAGACAAATGAAATGTTGAAAGTGCTACAACTGAATGGAAACAAGATTGAAAACAAAGGAGGAATGAGTTTTGCCCAAGCCTTACAGATCAATACCACTTTGGAGCATCTTGATGTTGGTGAAGCTGATCTGGTATCTGAAAACATTTTTTTTTACATATTAATTCTTTATTATTTATAGCCATTTATTCCATTTTTCTTTTGCTTGGAAAATATCTGGTGCATTTTATCTAAATGCATTCAGATATTTTAACACACCAAGTCTTTTGTGTACAGAGGTGATGGCATATCAGTACATGCATTTTTTTTAGCTCTGAAGGGGCAAAGCACAAAACGATGTTCAACATGGGAGGGATGTGATGGTATCATTGTTTATTTTTGAATAATAAAATTTTTGCAAAAGTATAGCATAAGGCATCAGGGCTGTGAGGTAGTTAAGTTTGTTTTGGTTTCATATTCAAAACTCATCATTGGCTAGTATGCAGACATATTCAGTACATTCGTTTTGTAAGCAGTTAAAGGCAAAGAAAAAGCCAGTGTTTGGCATAGGAAGGACTAGATGGTATCACTTGATTTTTTTAATAATAAAATTCTTCAAAACAAGAAATACAGCATCAGATCTGATGTGCATGTGAGGTCTTGAGTGGAACTGTGTTTAATTTTTACAGCTTCCAAAAAGTGCCTGGTTGTATGGTATAGCTAGCATGCATGTAGGGTCTTGAAATGAATATTAATTTGCTAGTCTTGTGGTAAATTGACAATTCAGCTCAAACTTAATGAAGTTGACTTGCACTTGAGACTGTTTACATCTTCAAGACCTCACATGCAACCCAGCAACTGTTATCCCCACTGTCACTGACAACTCCCAAATATGTAACAAAAAGAGGGAAAATCTGATGCCACATACATCCTCCTCATTTGTAATAAGACAGCTTAGCAAGGGTTTTTCTTGCTTCCTGGGTATCCTACACTTATTAAAAGAGCAGATCAGATCATACAAAGGAAGCCAAAAAGCAAAATTGCCAGTCTTGCTTGACTGAAGTTGAGATGATTCACTGTGTCAGGAGCAATAAAAATGTTACATGTGCTCAGGCCACAGACTATAATCTCATATGCTGCTGAGGGAGATAACACATTTTCACATCACACAAAAGGTGAACACTATAGGCTGTAGACACCACTGTTTTGTTGGAAACTGAAGAAAAGAATTGCAGGAATAACTTGTGCAAGTTTAGATATACATCTTTCTTTTTGGAAAATAGCTTTGGCATCGGATTGGTAAATAGTTATACTTAATAACATAAAAATCACAATACCAAATACAAATAAATGCAAAAAGTAGCTGTTTTTAAACCTCATTATAGAGCATGAATTAGAAACTGTTAAGTGTGTATAAATCATACTTTTATTTCAAAACAAAACTTTAGTAACTACTATGAACATAGTATGAGCAAACACATCAATTACATTTTCTTATGTGACAATATATATAAGCCAGTCATTCCTCCTTCTGAGTACAGAGAATGGAGAGCACAGTAGCTCTTGCCACAGTACTCCGCAACAATACTTCAATCAGAGCCATCGACGTCAGTCGCCCACTTCTTAGGACCGTCCAGGAGGAGCCTGTGGTTCATTTTGCTAACATGCTGAAGGTTAGTTACTAGCAGAGCATTTATCTTTGCCACTATGCATGTGATAGGGGAAGTGAACTGCCAAATGGTTAAAGCACTAGCTTCTGAGGCTAGAGGTCTGAACCCTAGCTGGTTGACCTGTGTGGTTTACCTAACTTTTTAGAGGGTTGGCGAAGGAAAGGCAGAGAGGAAGAGATGATCACCACCCTCACAAAAAATGTTTCTTAACACCTCATTCCTCAACATCTGAAAGGTTCGGAGACTATCTTTTTTTGTATTTTTACATGAATTTCAATGCACACTGTACACTTATGAGAGTATTTTTGTGTGAGGTGAATATAGGCATGTGAATACCTGCAGTTATGTAGGCACTCACACTTGTATTCTTGTTCGTGCTGTCTTACACACTGTAATATAGTACAATACTTGGTGCAGCATTCTGTCAGCATATAATGATAATGTCAACACTTTCACTTCTTGATGCAGGTAAATAAGACATTAGAAGAACTCCATCTTCAGAAGTATGACATAAGAGACTTTGGAATGCATCGACTAGCGGAAAATTTAATGGAGAATTTCACTTTGACCTGCCTGGATCTCAGCTGGTATGTTTAATTGCCTTTTCAGTCTGTGTCTGGTTTATTAACTGTTTCTTGTGTATTTCCTGTTGCATATTACTAGGCTTATCATTGTGTTTGCATCATCTACATTCTATGGTTAACTCTTCCATGTCTGGTAGTGCATAAACGTCATCAAGCTCTGCTGCCTAACCTGGGTTCACTCAGTTGTGTGTTTGCAAATGGTACTGTACTCACTTGTCTCACTCATCCACAACATTTTGCTAGTGTGCAACAAAAGAAGGCAGTAACTATCCCTCATATGACTGCATTCTCTATGTATGAGCACTCAGCTGTGACAAACTTCTGATGTTCAGACTAACTCCAAGATGAAATTCTTATGTCTGATAAATCTATGAAGTTTAAACAACATACAAGCATACCTGTAAAGGCAGGTTGTATTACTGAAAAAAAGAGATACAAAAGCTTTAATCATAATGGTTGACAGAAGACATATCTTACAGCCTAAATGGCCAAGAAGTAAAAAAAAGGAACTAAGTTATTATCATCAGGCCACCACCATAAGTCATGTTTTGACTTAATCCTAGCAATCGCATCACACGTGACGGTGTCAAGGAGCTAGCGAAGGTGTTGAAACTGAACACAGCACTGTGTATACTGGACCTTGGTTTTAACAGACTTGAAGATGATGGTGCTATGCACATTGCTGAAGCCTTGGCCAGCCTTAACACCAGCCTGCAGTGGTCAGTACCTCTTCATTTAGTAGTGTTGCCCAACTTCAAGTTTTCTTACTTCAGCTATTGATCTTACGGATGACTCTTATTACTGTTATCATTTGATCATTTTCTATACTTCCTTCTCTAATCTCCAAGTTATCCTTAAGTTTTTGTCACCATACTTTTATTTCTTAAAACTATACTTGTGTTTGATGAAAGTGGAAGAACCCAGCCATAAAGAGAAATGAGCAAAGAGTGGCATGAATAGTACTCGAACATTATTTAATACATGTAATAGGTTTTAATTATCACACTTGATTTTAAAAAAAGTGATAACTTTGCAAAATATGGCTGTATTCTGAAAAGCCTCAGGCAGACTCATTAACACTGTCTGAAGTTACTGGCTACCTTGTCAAGGGCATCAACTGCCTCACAAAAATAACACTGGGTTTTAATGCTGCACTCGGCAAGTGAAAATATTTCTTTATGGGAGTGTATTTATGATTTGACCTACAGAGTTTATTTTCAAAAGGCACTATGTTAATCACACATGAATTTGTTCTCCACCATTTGCAAAAGAACTATAGTTGGGAACATCAAGTAGTTTTACTGAGCTGTAAAGCCAGCCAGAGTATTTTCAGTTTTTACTAACTCACAAGTGAAATCGGATCTACCACTTAAGTATCTTTAGTGCTATCAGTGAGGAATGTACATACACAAGCTCAATACATTAACATTGTACTTAAATCCCCACTCAAATAGAGCAATTCTTGCTGCTGCTAAACAATAAAGGCTTACAAATTCTGCAAATGTTTGACAAGCTTGCTACTTCTCTTCTGTAGCCTTTCCGTGGTCAGCAACAACATTGGCAGCAAGGGACTGTGTGCCATTGCAGATGCAATGAAGACAAACACAACTCTGACAAGTGTCTTTATATGGGGAAACAAACTGGAGGAACCAGCATGCATAGTATGCACTTCATCTTGTTTATGTATGCTTCTCATGATACATGCATATATCTACATATGTATGTGAATGTTAGGGCTAATTTTTTTTTTCCATTTGCTACCCCGACCCACTGTGCTATTAACATTAAATTAACATCATAATACTCTTCTAGAAAGTACATAAAATACCTCATTGAAGCCAGCATTGAACTTACATATTCAGCCCACCTTATGTTGATATTTTCATTGTTTTGCCTTTTGTTTCTTTATCTTTTATGTATTTTTAGGTCATTAAGCTATCCAAGATGTTCTCAAAAATATTCTCATGCTTTCTTTGTGTCACAGGCATTTGACAGCTTGATAAAAACTGGTCGTTTGGATTTGCGAAACACAGATGTGAAGCCATACATAGTAGATGGGATCACATACTTATGTGAGCTTAGCCATGGGATCAGACAAAATTTCTATTATGGTCCTACATATGGTGAAGATGTTCCAGACTGGCAAGTGCGAGGACTCAATCCTCGCAGTGCAAAGGTGGATGATGACATGACCTCTTTGTTTGACTAGGTAAATCACATGATGAATGAAATTTATAAAAACTGGAGAGAGAGAAAACATGATGAATCGAAAGGGAAATGAAAAAAGAGATGCATAGAAGGTAGACCTTCCAGTGTGTTCTTTGAGGAGCTACAATTACAAGCTGATGATCATGAAGTACTTCTAAATAATCTTACGGATGCCTTTGGTCGATCGGCACGCCTTCTATACTTTACAGAAGTATCCATTCACTGGTGAACAGATAATGAAAGAAATCATCTCTTTTGAAACTACTGTTGCCACTAGGCTATTGTTATAATATCCCCTGGCCTGTCTGGTTGTTTCTTGTTATTTATAAAGGTTTTTCAGCTGATCAGTCATAACCATGCAGGAGAAATGCCTAGCATGCTCCTGTTAAATATATGTCACTTTTTTGTAAGAGGAATAAGCCAGGGCATTGAAAATATTACAAAATTATAGTATGATACAGATATGATTTAAATACCAAAAAAAATTACAAGTAAATTGTTGCTTATAGTGTTTTCTTTTGAAATGATATAGTTGTGTGTGTGTGCATGTCCATGCATGAGCAAAGAAAAAAAGTGTTCTTGTGCACACCCAAGAAACTGCTTTCTCAACAACTGCATTGCAAAGTTTCACCCCTGCTACATAAAAGGTCAATGCACACAGCAGAGCTGTTTATCATTCAAGTTATATTTCACTTTGTTAATTTTTGTTTTTGTTTTGGATAAACAAATCACACCATAAGGCATTAGCCACATGCAAAGAATCACTGTTAGCCCAATATTTAAGCATTGCCACTTTGAACCTCATGTACTTTTACCAACATCAAAATTTAATCTAAACTCTTCGCCAGTTGACTTCATCAAGAAATCTTTTGAATTCTTGCAGTCTGTTTGACTGGGCTCCTCCATTCCTTCCTCTGCATCTTGCCAAGCTGGTTGCTGCATACCAGAGGGATCAAAGTTAAATCTGAACTCATTTGTAGAGGGTTCAAACTTAAAGCTGCTTTTTGCACTTGCATTCACTGCTGCTGTTACATTAAGACTGTTCTCAGGGCAACCTGAAGAAAAGCCCACATCCATTTTAGAAAAGGCTGAGGATGAAGAAGTTGCATCTTCACTGACTTCTGCCCCTGTACTGCAGTCATAAGTACTAATCTGAGTTATCTGTACACAATGTGCTGTCGGATTAAGGCTGTCGCTCATCGCAAAATCTTCTCCGGGTCTGTTACCTCCCTTTTTCATGTCAGTTATGGCAGAACAACTATGCCGAAGATATTGTGAGGTTACTTTTTTTGGAGGGGGGGCGAAAAATGAGTTCTTCACCATAGCTGTGGAAACAGATAATTGAATTACTGATACTCATTCTGGTTTTTTCTTGGCGGTAAGAAAACATTATAAACATAGTTACAATTGAAAGCATAAAATCAATACTATGCTTGGTGAACATATTCCACTGTCATGTTTTCTGTATTAGGTACAGTTTAACACTTTTCTCCTGCACAGTTACATATTAAGAAACACATTAAAAAAAGCAACAGTGTTTTCTACCTGCTGCATTCTTCTTCTCTAACAACTTTATTTTCTCACGGTAGTCTCCAAACATGTTGCGCATCACCTGGCGCTTCTTTACAAATGGAGCTTTGGTGCTACTTAAAATTCTCAATGCCTTTTCCATTTCTGCAGCTGATGAATAAAAGAAAATATAACTAAAACAATAAACATACTATTCAAGTTGAAATGTTGGACACCAGCATAGATGGAGCAATGCTGTGTATCTTTTTCTCTGCCATTCATACTTTCTCTTCTCTCTTCCTCTCCCCCTCTCTCTCACACACATAGATATTAAAGTAGCCAGGAAACAATGCTAAGATATATATATATATATGAGGGTAATAAGGTTGATCAGGGTAAGCCTACAGGTATGTGAGTTTTTTGTTTATAACCATATAAGTAATATAAATCCTGTTGTTGATATATACTGGCTGTATTGAAAATAAATTGTGAAAACCTTTACGGCTGTTAGGGTTTACAGCCTGAATTTGCTCCTCCAGTCTGGCCAAACAGTAATCAAGTTCCTGCTGAAACTGCACTTGTTCCTAACATAAAATAGAAAACCATTTACATGTTTCTATGCACATCCAGATAAGCAGATATATGCATCAGATTTGTTCCTTACCCAGTCTCCATGTTACTCTCAAATTTCCTCACATTAAAAGTAAATTTGAAGGCATGACACAAACATCCAAATATTTCACTTTATTCAAACCAGTTTATCATTAGAATGACCAGCCTGTCATCCTTCTAGAAAAACTCCATCATCCCAAGGGAAAACCTGTAATCTTGACTGATACTTTTAATCATCTGTCAACCAAACAAACTAAAAAGTGAAAAAGGAACTTTTAATTTTCAAGGTAAAATATGGTTGTTGCTGCAATGGATTTTATTATTACCACCGTTTTATTTTTATAACAATTCACATTCTAAGATTTTAAAAAAGGGCTTAATGGCTGGGTATTTTTTTTTACATGTCTCAGTCTCTGTCGTATTTAATTTTTTACATTGCAGACTTTCTACCATTCTTTTTCACATATCAAAGTGTTTACTCTCACCAAAACATTATTGAGCTGCATTAACTTTAACACATTCTGCATTGTGTCTTCGTTATTGCTTTCTTGCTTCAACCTGTTTTATCATTTCTTTAACTGATATATTCTACTTCCCTGTGGTGGCTGTCTCAAATGGCTATCGGTTGTTTTTTTTTCTTTGGTTATCTTCTACATACCACCATCATGACCAAACCCCCCTTCCACCTTTTATTTTCCTGGGACTTCTGTTTACCAGTCTTTCATCTAAGATGAATGGGTGGTGGGGAACACCTCTGCTCAGTCTGCAGAACTTCAGATTGTTTACAGACCCTGCTTTTTATTTTAAAACCCTCAAAGGTGGTGATAAACTGCAAGTGCTAATGTGTTTCCAATTTCCTACAAAAACTTTTGAAAACTAGCCAACAGCAAGAAATAAATAATATCTCAAGATGGAAAGAAAGAAAGGAAAACAAAGCTGTAAAAAAAAAAATAGTTGTAATTCCCATTTATAACTGATGATTACTGATAATGACTATGGACAGCCCATGAGGGTCAACAGCTATGATGATTACACACAAACAACAAACAGTAATGTCCTGTTTTCTGCAAAATCTCTTTCCAGTTTGTCTATTGTAAAAAAAAATAGTGTAGGATGAAACACCTATTAGAGCATTCAAAGAGGTAAGAAATACAACAGTTATCTCAAAAACCTCTTTGGTTCATCCCATTTAAGTAAAATCTTAGTATTAAAGAAGACCACCATAGCCCACTGCTGAGTATAAATGCTTGGTGAGCACTTATTTCATGTGGTTCAGATTCCAGAACAAAATTTTCAGCAGCTTTTTTAATTTCTATTTCGTTCTCATGTTCTCTTTCTCCTAATCCGACTCTGAAGCGAGTCTGTAGACTATAGTGGCTACAGTAGTATAGCAGTATAAGTATGGTTTTCAGCGCAAGATTTTTTTTTATCAGTCTCATTAGGCCTCTTTTTGTACACTTCATATAGGTCTGATGTGGGAATGACTAAATGTGAACTGCATTACACTTCGTCATTACCTCAAGTGAAGAGTTGCCACGAATTAAAAACATCCATGACAATATTATTCTTTAAATATGCCATCGCATGGAACTTTTCATGCTGTTATGATCGCCTTTATGAGAAGATGCTCAATGGTGAAGGCAGCCATGTGTGTGAACATGCTTCGATAATAAGAAACAGACGAAAGCAATATAAAATCAAGTTGTTGGGAAACCTGTCCATCAACACTAGAAACCCTCAATTTTTTTGGAAAGAAGCAGAAGCAGTATGCAGGCAGTCTAACCCTGATGTATTATAGACAGTATTCCATCAGGCCCATCTGCCTTATTTGGTTTTAGATGATTTATAGCTTTGATCACTTCTTCTGTGGTTATTGAATGATCTGAGTTATCAATCCCTGCTGGGCATATTTCACTATCCAGGGCCTCGTTATCCCCTCCACCAACTACTATGTCTCATTGAATTTTTTTTTAAAAGTGTTCATACCATGTTCTATTGTCTATAATACACAGGGTTAAACTGCCTGCATACTGCTTCTGCTTCTTTCCAAAAAAATTGAGGGTTTCCAGTGTTGATGGACAGGTAGAACATGGTATGAACACTTAAAAAAAAAATTTCAATGAGACATAGTAGTTGGTGGAGGGGATAACGAGGCTCTGGATAGTGAAATATGCCCAGCAGGGATTGATAACTCAGATCATTCAATAACCACAGAAGAAGTGATCAAAGCTATAAATCATCTAAAACCAAATAAGGCTCATGGGCCTGATGGAATACTTGATGCTAAAAGCCTATCAGGATCATATATATTAGCGTACCTAGTGACCTTATTTAACAAAATTTTGGACAACGAAAATACCCTAAAGCCTGGCCTTTTCTGTCTTGGGACGAAATGGACCATACGTGGGACGAATTGACTTTTGGTGTGGGGCGAAATGACCAGCCCCATTATCGGAAACATACAGAAATGTTAATAGGCAAAATGTAAGGCTATCGTAAATATTGCTGATGCTGTTTTATTTCATTTATAATTTCCACCTTGAAACAAACCAATGGGTTTGCTCGATAAAGAATTCGTTCGTTCGTTACCTGAAGTGAAGAATAGTTGGTACTCGCATTTTTTGCCATTGCGTGTGAAGTGTCTTAGGTGTTAACCTGCGAGTGGTGTCCCTTGGCACTCTCGTCTCAAAAACAAAACTTTAATAAGAGCTAAAAAAAAAAAAAGTACTCTTTGAATTAAATACTGTACTAAGTTATCTGCTTTTTAAAGCAAATCACTTCAGATAAAGTGGTAGCCCTGATTTTTGATTTTATGACTTACGTCCCCTTGACCTGTGGGGAAAGCGACAGAGGACAAATCACAAGGAGAAGACGTTCGAACTGAAAACAAACATAAGGCAAGTGAATTCATGATGAGGTCAAATATACTTGTCGGTCCTTCTATAACTTAATGTGCCCTTGCCGTGATTAAATATTGCAACTATTTCCTTCATTGACTTATCTAGGATTAAATGTTTGTTAATATTTTAGCACTAGTAATTTTCTAGAAACAAATGAGATTTGAATTTAGATTGTTTATTATTTTTGTTTGTTTTTTTTGTTTACACTGCAAGACATTAAAAAATTTGGCAGAACTTTGATATGGGGTAAGACGTGACGTCATAGGCCGGTCTGTGTTATTTAGTCAGAGGTTTGGGTTTAGAGTCTGGGGTAGGGTTAGGTTTAAGCACGGACGTGTATAGGTGGATTGCCGTCTGTCTGCCGAGACGAACGCTGAACCTCTTGCGAAGTTCTCTTGTGTTAGCCTCGGCGAGCCTTCACAATGAATGTGAATAAGTCCGTGGTTTAGGTTTAGTTTATTAGGTACATTTGGGCAATTGAGTGGAGCGAGCAGACGACAAATCCCGCGAGCCATTTTTGTTATGGCCGTCGCGTCTTACCCCATATCAAAGTTGTACCAAATTTTTTTTTACCGTAGAACTGACAATACTAAATAGTAAACATTGATCAGTACAAGCCACTGTTTGTTTTCAGAGCTTTACTACAATGGACCAAGGCAAAGAACGACTGTGCCAACATCTAGATAAGCTTGTCATAGATTTTTTTGAAACTCTTGACATACTGTATCAGCAACAAGCAAAGATGGAGCAGGACATGCGAGACGGTTATCTTAGTCTTTCCAGAGCTCGCTACACAATGGGTGGTACTCGAAATGTAGGAATGCTACAGTTTGCTGAGAATGGATCCGAATTACAAGCACTGAAAGAAGTAGAGATCTTGGATTTTGACCATGAAGCCTCAGATGAGGAGACTAAACATGGACAGAAGAATTTAACAGCTATTGAAATGACTTTTATTAATAAAAGGCTACAAAAAGACAATTCAGAAGAAAATGATGATAGCAAGTCTTCAAGTGAAACAGTCAGACGACGTAATATTAACAAAGACTATGGTGGAAGTGAACCCCAAGAACAAACCAAGAGAATAGAGAGTTCATCAGATAGTGTTGAGAGTTCAATAAGTAAAGATAAAGACGAAAAAAAGACAAATGAAAAAAATGGATGTAAGAAGGCAGGTCCAAAAGATCCTATTCATTTGTTTGGTTATCTTGTGTCTCCTCATCTTCGTCGCAGTCAAGCTTGCTTTGAGCAGGCAACTGAAATCTCTGTTGAAATTGCAAACTTGAAAAATAAACTTTCATGCATAAAAAAGGAGTACCAAGCTCTGCTGTTAGAAAAGCATCAAATTTTCAGTGGTTAAAATGTCTTTGAATTAAATCATTGCTACTGCTGAATTTCTAAAGTTTTGCCATTATATTTTGAAATTTAATTTCTGACATAAAAGATAATTCAAAATGCATGGTATCAAACTTTTGTTTTTAATGGAAACTGCAATAATGGAAGCTTCAAGCCTATCATGTAAAAAAAAAGTACAGTACAATACCACTTGATTTATCCCCAAGGGCAATTCCAAATAGTCCTTGTACTAGCAGTAATGCATACATGATATAAAGAAATAATACATATATATATATATACATGATATAGAAGGAGATAATACAGCCATATGCATGATAGAGAATGAGATAATGTATACATGTTGAAATAATCTATTTCTCTCTCGCGCACATGCACACACACACACACACACATTCTTGAATGGTGCGAATGAATGAAACATGAATGGGGAAGTCTGTTTGGTGCATACGAATGTGTGTGTATTGTATGGTGTGTGTGCATGTGTTGTGTGTGTTTTTTATGTTAAATTGTATCGAGCTGTCACCCAATTGCCCTCTGGGACAAATAAAGTATTATCTTACATTTCCAGTAACAGTAAATATAGTGGTGACCTTAGGTTACCTCAGGTTAGTTTGAGTTCACGGCCAGTAGAATTGATCAGGTGAATGGCACGTGGAATGAATGAATTGCGGTAGCGATTGGTTTTGCATACAGGCATCGCGTACCTACAGCCAGACCGCAAGAGTGAGAATTCACGTGTCAACGTGATCAGAAATAGAGAGGATATGGGATGCCTTCCTAAGGATTATCTGATGACAGAAAGCTGCCAAGTCCCTCTGCTGGATTCCGGTGATCTTGGATCAGATATTAACAATGGAGACAGGACTATTCCTGTTCCCTAGGGAGAGGTTGTGGAACCAGGAGATGAAAGAAAAAGTGATGAGACTATCAACGAAAGACTGATAGAACCGAGTGAGGACGACAGAGCTGACAGAGAAAGATTTGAATTTCCATAGGAGGTACAGGTGTTGCTGACTCTTAGGGAGGATCATGTCTGTGTTGATGTCCCATTTAAGCTTGTCGAAGATGGTACCTAAATATTTGTAAGACTTGACTACCTCGATAGCATCTTCATGGATAGTACTGATGACTGTTTCAGGCTTGTTCATCCGAAAGTCGAAGATCATTTCCTTTGTCTTTGAGGCATTCAAGACAAGGAAGTGATCATCACACCATCGAACAAAGTCAGAAAGAGCGCCACTGTGAACATGTTCATTATCATAGAGGAGAGCAGAGTCATCAGCAAATTTTATCAGAAAGCTCCTATCAGTAGTGCTTCTACAGCTGTTAGTATAGAGTATGAACACTAATGGAGACGAACAGCAGCCTTGAGGGGAACCTGTACAGGTGACAACAGGGTCTGAGAGAAGACCGTTAACAGAAACTCTTTCTTCTTATTCCTGTACGCTCCCAGTGGAGCATAGGGCCGGAACCACACCCCGCCAACGGACCTGGTTCTGGGCACTCCTTTCTAGTTGGGACCATGTCATGCCAGCTGTCTCTGCCTCTCTGTGGACTGATCTCCTCCACGTCTCTCTGGGTCTCCCAACCCTACGCCTCCCCTGTGGGTTCCAGCCCAGAGCTTGTCTTGTTAAGTTGTCGGCTGGCTTTCGTAAGGTGTGACCAATCCAGCCCCACTTCCGCTTCCTGATGTCATGGCTGGCAGGTTTTTGATTGGTTCTCTCCCACAGGTCTGTATTGGAGATCTTCGCCTGGAAACCCCCCGGGTAACCTGCCGGTGCCAAGCCCGGATGAAGGAGGAGGGTTGGGCGTGGGGTTAGCAACCCCACCCTGTAAAACAACCCCTGCTACAGAAACCGCAACTAAAACATTACCACAACGAGAGCCTGGACAGGAAGATCCCTCTTTGGAGGGGCCTATGATGCGTGCTGGCGAAAGCCTTCGGGAAGTCAGCTCGCTGACCTATCTTCTCACGGCCAAGGCAAAAACCAGGATAAAGACCTGGAACATCAGAACCCTATACGAGAGAGGGAAATCAGCTCAGGTAGCACAGAAGATGACGAACTATGGCATCAAGCTCCTTGGCCTGTGCGAGACCAGATGGAATGGTAGCGGTCAGACCAAACTCTCGTCAGGGGAGACTATCATCTACTCTGGACATGAGACTAGACTCTCCGCTAACAAGTGAGGTTGCACAGTGTTAAAAGCAGAAGAAAAATCAGCAAAGAGAAGCCTGGCATGAGCTTTAGGTTTCTCCCGATGTTTGTACAGCGTATGTGAGATATTAATGTATTGTTACAACTCACTTTATCACGGAGACAAAATAATAGCTAAAGCAAACAGGACCAAGCAGACTTGCAAAATCCTCAAGTTGTAGGCACTCTTGGCAGCTCCCCCACAAAAAAATATATTTGTAGAAATGCCAAAAAACAAAACAGGAGGGGCTAATCAACCATTCAGCTACTAAGCAGGCCAAATGATCGTCCTCTAGTTCCATACTCTGGAAATATTCATGTACACTCACATGCACTAATCTTTATGCACATAGATATTTTTTATGTTGAAACAAATAGAACCTGTAGAAAACAAAAAATTAAGGAAAATAAATGAAACAAATTCAGTCACTAATAAAAGGAAAATAAAAAAATTTTGTGAACAGAACAGTTTTGTTTCAATTTCTTGCATGTTTGAAACTGTTGCATGAATTAGTTTTTGCACAATATATGTAAGTTACTATGTTTTTATACAACAAAGTAGCATGGCTGCGAAGGAGGAAAAAGTAACTTCGGGCTCGTCCGGGATTTGAACCCGGGACCTCTCGCACCCTAAGCGAGAATCATACCCCTAGACCAACGAGCCAGTTGCAAATGGCACTAAAGTTTTTCAATATAACCATATCTATTTTGTTCTCCCCCCCCCCATCCACCCCTTCCACTTTTTGTGCACAAGGAAGTTTATTTGATGTTTGGGGGGATTTAAGCTGCATACAATAAAGGTGACCGGGAAGAAATTCAGTGACTCACAGTTGGAAGTACTTCGCTGATAGCAAAGATACCAAAATGGGTGTCTTGGAAGACGTAATTTTAAGCATCGTTACCGTGGCTAGTGGAACAATCTTCTCCATAACCCCTCAGTAAGTATAATAACACTATATGTAGTATATCGCTACTGAAAGTCAAAACGAAAGGATGAAGAATATAATAAAGCATATTCCGGTTTTAGTTAAGATTTCAAATGTAGCAATAGAGCAGTTTTACAAATTTTATTTTTTGAAATTTACTTATACAGATTTTTACGTTTAATAGAAAAAAGTATTATAGTTAGGGCCTACTACAATAGCTATCGTAGTATATACTAACGCGGTGAAAAGGATAGCATCCACGCTTCTGTAATATTCCTCTCGAATTGCTTTATAATGACTGTATAATAGTGATTGAGGCTAGATGTCTGTCTTTGTCTCATAGAATTGCCAAACAGATAAACGCAACAGGAACACCAGGTTTCCATGAGCACACCTTTGAACATCCATTTATGCTGGTGAGTATGATTTCTATAGAGTATATAGAAACCCTATAGCAGCGCAGACCGAGTGCTGAAAACAGAAAGTATATGGGGCCCACATAAAAGTGAAATCAAATAGAATTATAGTTGTTTCCGTTCCAATTTTCTAATGATTCTTTTTCTGAGGACTTTTACCTGCATTCTGTAGCAATAATAGTAATAATAACAACAAAGGAATACATAAATACTTGCACATCCATTCACATTTTGCATAAGTAAAGCGTAATAAAGCAATTATTAATAAATTAAAATAATAATTTTAGACATGACAATTATGACAAATGAACAATTTTTAATTATTAATTCATTCCAGTGAGCAATTATGAATTGGGAAGTGTACACAGTTACAAAAATAAGACATAATAACACAGGGCAAGTGTTATAGTTACAAGAGGAGGCAGGTAACGCATCATAGAAAAACAAAACAATTTCACAATCTTACATTGAAAAACTATATACACCTACACAATCACACACACAACTGACATTTCACCTCACTGGACTGCTGAGGGTACAAATGATTTCAAGTGCCTATTACTTCTGCTTCCAGGTATAGCGAAATGCTAAATGTTATCCTGAATTCAATAAAACAAATTCTCCTGCAAAGATATGTTCTGGTATAGACAAAATGCTGAAGGCAATCCTGACATGCAGTTTACTAATTACAAAAAAACAAAATCCCTCTGCATCACACCAATGACCTTAGATATGAACAATACCCTTGAAACTGTTTCTATCATGGACACACTGTGAAACCAACATGCAAAGGAAAAAAGATAAAGACTTTCAATGAATGTCTGATGATTCAAGATTCCTGTGCAAACTGATAAATAATCCCTTCGCGAAGAAGATACATCTTTGCTGACTATGTATATTCATTGTTTATGTCCCATTTAAGCAGGCAATCAAAAACAGTGCCTACATAGGTACCTGAAGGAGTCAACACTCTCCACAAGTTTGTCATGCATTACACTGGCAGCAACAGTTCCATTATAGTCTTTTTCCTAAAGTCTGTGTTCATCACTTTTGTTATATCAACATTTAATTTCAGAAAGTTTTTATCACAACAATGTACAAAAGTTGATCTTATCTATGCAAAACTTTAACCAGCTACCTATTCTCTTCAGTACTTCTACAGCTGTTGGTATACATGATAAACAATAACAATAGGGGTAGTAATAATAATCACAGCAGAAGTTTAACAAAACAGCCATATACACTCAAAAAGGTAGTAACAAATATCAGTAGTTAAAAATAATATCAATAAGATATAAGATTCAACAGTCACAATTTCAGGTAGGAGCTGGGCGGGGGGCATCTCTTCAAAAAAGATACTGAGGAAGCAAGAATGTGAACGCCGCTCACTGTCAGCATGAAATTTGCTCCTCTTCCCCCTCCCCCTTGCCAAAGCCAATTTAAGCAACTTCCTACACCACTGAAATATATATATCACTTAGAATGATTGGACATCTCCACATACTGTATCAGCTTTATCAATACTATTAAATGCCTTTAATCAGAAGATTTAGGCAAGGACAAATACTCTGCTTATTTCAAAAAGATTGCATGCAATCAGCATGCATGAAGATAGTCAGTCAACTTTGATTCTTATTATATTTCAAAAGGGAGATCTATAGCTTGTGTGTGTCTGTATGTATATATAGATACACAAACTTATAGATCAACCAGAACACAATGCATTTTCAAGTGACCAGGTAATTAGAAGATATTAAATTGAAAATCTGAGCAATTAACATTTACATGCTCATTTATGAGATGCTACCTTTAAAAGTAGATTTGAAAAGAAGTTAAAATCTCATTTTCTTGTCATCACAAAAGTAGGCTTGCTGTTACAAACTATGCCTCATCTGCTTAATACACATTCGCTTTATCACACCTCTTCCTTGAACATTACTGCTAGCAAAAGTCCACACAATGCTAGTCCATCTTTAACCCCCACCCCTTCTGTATCCATCTGTTGGCAACTCGTCCTCTTCTGCAGAATCATGATAACCTCAGTTCTTGTTACCCAATTTCTCTTTGCATCATCTATAGTTGTCTTTTATTAGTCATTGGTATTGTCGTTTATCCTTCCATCCTTCGTATGTTGTCCATGTCTTGTTCTTGTCTCAAGCACTAGAAGCATGCTTGTTATGAACAAGAGTATGTGCCATAAAAATTATGCATTTATTATTAAAAAGTAGCTTTTAGCGACATCAGAAGTTAGAATTTAGGTCAAGTAGTGTGTACTTTTCCACAAAAAAGTGATTTAAAAATTCACAATGCATTTTGAAACTTTATTAACCTCACAGTAATTGGTTCAGGATATAGTTTTTAAGTAAGCATTTGATGCCAAATGTAATTCCAGTACCAGTTTCTTACTTAAATATTTTCCTGCCGTTGTTTGTACAGATGGCTTTCCAGTTCATAGCACAAGCTCTGTGCATTCCCATATGGCTTATCATCACACCTGCCATAGCCAGGAAAAACAATCAGGCGCAAGAGAATGCTGCAGAGAGACAACAAGCTTATGATGTTCCTATTCTAAACAATGATGAACCTAACATTCAGGAAAATGATAATGCCGATGATGAGGATGTGCCATTACTTAACAATGGTAAACAGACTTCAGTCAGTGATGTAGAAAGAGTTTATGACAGTTTAATTGTTGTTGATGACAACAATGAGTGAAGTACCTGCTTGACAGCTGGTCTTATTACAAGTTGATAGCAGGTCTTATAAGTAAATAGCAAGTCTTAAAACAGTTTGAAATGACAGATGACAACATCTGCTTTTGATGTGCACAAGATAACACAGAATTCTAATTATTTTTGCCCTATTAAAGTTTAATCCCAAACAAAACATCTCATTGTGATTGGAGCACTCAGTTTTATTTTATGTAATTGCAGAAGTACAGCCCAATAATCCAGCCTGGCACAACCGACCAGTTGATCAAAGGAAGTTCAACAAGTTTCTTTTCTTTGTGCCAGCATTTTTTGATCTCTCCAGGACAGCATTGCTGTATGTGGCACTTAGGCTGTCATACAATTCCAGCTTCATGATGATCAGAAGTAAGTTGGTTTAAAAAATCAATACAAATGCCCGCCTATGTAGGGATTTATTAGTAAGCCCATCAGAAGAAGATTTTGGGTTTTTGCGTTCTCTTTACTACAAATGTGTGTGTGTGTGTGCATGCATGCATTCATGTGTGGACCCACAAATGGTTGGTAAGTTTTAGAGTTCGTCATATGCCATTGCTGTCAATGACGTGACACATTCGACAAAAAGTGTGCTGACAGATGACTTCCTTGTCTGTGACTCAAGATTGTCCAGTCCATACAGTACTAGCATAGTTGGTAAAATTTGTGTAGTTTACAATGCTGAGATTCAAACAGTATGTGCTTAAAAGATCTTATGCTTGCATATTTAAGTGATCTGTATATGATAACCATTCTTCATTCTTTAAAATTAAGGTAATGAATCTTCTTGATCTATAAGACTTATAACCAGGAAAGTAATTTTGAAGAAGTTGAGACGCATTAGCAGGCAAAGGGAGCAGCCTGTACTTTTCCTTGTTCATGTTTCATGTCTGTTTCATTTCCTTGTGCATAAGAAAAAAGTTCATATTGTACTTTCCTTGTATTGGATCCATTGTACTCCTTTTGTGGGTATGAAAAAGAAGTATGTGTTTGTGCATGCAAATATGTATGTGTGATCATGAATGCGTGAGTACTTGAAAAACTTAAATGGGAACAAAGCCAATGTCATGTATCACATAAAAAACTCTATTTCTTTGTATCTAAATATAAACAATAAAAACATTTTTTCTTGAAAATTAGGGACATGCTGTTTATCACACCAATCTTTACCAGTTGCATTGAGTCAGTCCTGAATGGCATTTACAATAGAGTTGTTGTTTATACCTCTTCATTAGCCCCAGAGCTTTCATAATCTGCAAGTAGCAGTAGTCATACTCTTTTTGAATATACTAATTTAGTATGCTAAAATAACATTATGCATGTTAATATACACTCAGTTATAGTGTTAGCCATACTACTTACTTAACTGCACTTTATTACATAGTAAAAGCTACAATTTATCTGTTTTGTAGTATTAAAAAAGATATATGATAACTGATTCCTGCTATATTTTCTGCAGGTTTGTAATTGCACTGCCAACTACAATTATGTGTAATTGCATTATAACCTTTTATTTTTATTGCATATTTAAGTGATTTTGTTTTTATAGGTGCAGCAGTACTGTTCACAGTACTTCTGAGAGTTGCCTTCCTGTCCAAGCACATGGCAAAGTACATGTGGGTATCCATCTTCATGGTTATCATTGGACTTGGTCTTATCGGCATGACAGATTATGTCTATGACACTCCCAGGGGGTATGACCATTATGGGCTTGCAGCAGGTAAAAAGATTTTCAATTTGAGTTCAACTAATTGTGTAGGTAATACTTGAACCCATGTTTAATGCATTATAATGTTGAAACATGCCTTTAGCGGCAAATGTGTGTGATAATGCTTTTGTGATCACATGCCTCCATAGCCTTTGCTGTGTATGGGACCTAGGGCTGTTTATTGATGTAGAGCTCTCCATGTGCAACCATGTTAGTTCTATTGTGGCAAAATCCTACTACTTTTTGAGGACTTTAGGTAGATTACGGCCCATGCCGACTCAGACTGCTGCCAACTCACTTGCTCTGGCTACCATCATATCAAGATTAGACTACTGCAATAGTGCATTGTGGGATATACCTGTTACGCAGCTAGATCGACTCCAAAGAGTTCAAAACACAGCCGGCAGGATTGTCACCCATGCAAAGTTGTCCACTGAGCATATCACTCCTATACTACAGAGCCTTCACTGGCTCCCAGTGAATAAGCGCATTGATCACAAAGTGCTTTCGATTGCTCAGTCCTGCATGTTCAAAACAGCTCCTATTTGTAAGAGGTAGTTCCTCCTTACCAGCCGTCATGTGGCCTGCACTCTGGTTCCCAGTCATGCTTCTGTCTCCCTGCAGTGGAAGACACAAACAAGAAGCACACTGGAGCCAGGGCCTTCACAAACGCTACACCTAAACTGTGGAGTGCCCTGCCATCATCATTGTCCACCATCACTTCAGCAACCACCTTTCGAAAAAGACCCATTTGTTTATTTAAGACGGATTTTAACAACCAATCAACAGTACCTCTGTCTTTATTTTTACTTTCCTGTTTTATTTATTTATTTTATTTATTTTTCTTTCTGTTTTTTTGCTGCGCAATGAGCATTCTTCTGAATGGATACCTGCGCATTACAAATGGACATCATCTTCATCATCACGTGCGTGTGGTGGTTGGGGGAGGTGTATTTAGTGCATATGCATGTTGATGCTGCTGACTGTAAGTTTCTAGCTATCCTTGACTTTTTTTTCAGGTGACTTACTTATTGTGATGTCACAGATCATGATCGCCATGCAGATTGTTTATGAAGAGAAATTCATGGACAAACACTCTATTGATCCCCTAAGAGTGGTAGGTCTTGAAGGTAAATTGAATATCTTCCATTTCCTGTCTTCTTTTTCTATCAGTATTTAAATTGCTTGAAGATCTTTTGAATTATAGTTTGATAGCGTATTGCTTGTCAAGTTACATCTTACACTTCTGAAATTAATGTAAGGACACTTTTCAGTTCGGAGGATGCCCATTTCTGATGTTTGAGCATGTGCCTCTCCTATTGTTTCCCTTTTTATAAAGAGAACAGTGCATGAATAAAAGGAAATAGGCGAAGCTAAAAGCACTTATATCTGAGTACATGGATGAATGAACATTGTCATTGAAAACAAAGTAGGATTCATGCTTCACGAAAAAGATCATATTTAACCACGCACTAACTTAATCAGCTGAGGAATTTTGTTCTTAAAAAAAAATATATATTTATATATACTGTAAATACTTACTGCAGCATTTTGCTCCATTTCCCACAGGGTTGTTTGGGGCAATTGTTTCAATCACCCTCCTGATTCCATTCTCATTCGTCAGCTCTGGGCCTTTCAGCAAACTTCCAAACTCTCGAATTGAGGACCTTAAGGATGCCTTCCTTCAGATGCGCAGCAGCTGGATTCTGGCCCTTTGTGTTGTCGGTCAGATATTTCTGTGTGCAGTCTATTTATGTGTGTATAAAGCATGTGTGCGCTTGAACTTGTTCTGTGATGCTGTTTCACAAGCAGGTAGTTCAGATAATTAATTAAGGATATCCTTTTATCTGCAGTCTTTTCAGTAAGCTAGTAAATCCCACAACTTTAATTCCATAGCAGTGAAGTGTTTTGGTTGCTGCTCTGTCCCCAGAATGTGCTTAATTCTGTTCATTTCTTAATTGTCCATTCGTTTACAAGCATAAACAACATGTCACTGGTAAGATAGGTTTGTAACAGAAAATAACCCATGTACATTGGTAAATTAGCACAGCATCAGGGACAATGTTGGTAAAAGGAAAAATGCGGTTTTCAATCTGGTACTGCCTATTTGTCCTTGAATATTACAACAGTTCTGTATGTGTTTGTGTGTTTTAATTTATTGTTTGGGAAGCATTCTGAATAAACTAGACAGCAGTATTTGAACAATCAGCTATTTAAATATAATTATTCAGTTATAAAATAATAATTTTTCATTATTCATTTGTTAAACTAGCATCTTTTGCATGACAGGCTCAGTAGTCAGCAAAGTGATATACTACTATGCTGGCACCAGACTTGTGCGCAACCGCCATGATTCTGCCACTCGCATCACTATCGACG
Organism: Marisa cornuarietis; assembly: GCA_004794655.1. Lineage (NCBI taxonomy): Eukaryota > Metazoa > Mollusca > Gastropoda > Architaenioglossa > Ampullariidae > Marisa > Marisa cornuarietis. Next base: position 3,262,439 of record SMMW01000628.1, read on the forward strand.
TCCACCATGATCTCATCATCTGGGCCATATCGTTGCGCCTAGGCTGGCAGAAATTCTTCTATCCTCAGATCATCGGCTTTATTCTTGTGCCCATTGGCATGATGGTGTACAATGATGTCTTGCCACTGTGCGCTGTCTGCAGACCTCCAGAAGTCCCAAGACCAGCTGGAGCACTGCCGAATGCCGAAGCAATTAATCTGGAGCACAATGCTGTGGCTGATGGTAAGTTTCTAAGATTTTCATAATATTAAACATTTGACAAATAAAAAGCATTGGCTTAGAAGTCAGCTTTAATTTACACTGTGTGTTTGCCTGTGCAGGAATCTTTTTTAACTCTTTTGCAACGCAAAGATGATATGAGGCATTTTACTCTGGAATGCATGAAAATGCCCTGCTTTCCAAAAGATATGTAAAGAAAAAAAACTCAACAAAACAGAATGACAAAATAGACACGAAAGAAAAGTATAAAATCAGCAGAAATCAAATGTTCCTACTTGAAACAATCTTGAAAGTGCACTTTTTTGTAAATCAAAACAGAATGAGGTAACTCCAACAGAATTTTAAAAAAGATTTTTCACAAGGGGAACAGACTGTGTCATTTCCTGATAGTCTTGCTCTGCATGCAGTATATTTAAATGGTCACACACCAAGTTGAAATGAATGGACATACTCATGGCAAGGAAAAATAGCTATAAGGTATTTTAACAGGTTCCAGAATGATAAAAAAGTGAAAATCCACTTACTGTCTCATGATGTAAGCAGCATGAACACTATCACCACCTAACCTTGTACAAATCCTGATGAATAAAATACTAGCGGAAAAAATGCTCGATGAGGCACATCAGTTGTAATGAGTGAAATATGCTCCATGTTATTATAATATTATGAAATTTTCCTTATTCTCTTGAAGATGTGAGTAAAGAAACAAATGCCTCTACTGTATTGTTCTTCCTACACCATCACTGTTTTTTTTAAAACAGAAACTGTCTCACTAAAAGGCAGAAAAATTTTAAAGTCAAATTATAAATGTTAACAAAACAAAGGAGGGCTTTTTTTTTTTTTACATATTAGACACTTGTAAACACTTCCTGTAACTTATTTGCTGTAGTCCTTTTGTGTGTGCAAAGGGCTTGGCGTGTGTCAAGTTTCTTGTTGCCATTTTTGTAGTGAAAGGAGGGTTGTGTTGGGAAATTTAGGAAACTTCCTGTAACAGTCACTTTCTTTGACGTCTAAGGTACGTAATGTGTTTGTAAATGATTCAGCTAGAGTAACGTTTTGATGGATGGAGGGCCATGCAGTTGGCAGGTTGAAGGGGCTTTGGTGGGGAAGGGGGCTGACAATTTCTTTCACAGTAAATTAGGTCATCTCAATTACTGAAAGCAATAATCTGAACATAAAGGAGGGGGAGGAAATTGATGTTTTACGCAGGCCCAGCAACTAAGGCTATACCACAGTAAGGCAACCAGCCTGGTAAACAAATGCCACGACCTGAAGAGAAAGAACAGTGTGCCTGAGATGAGATCTGAACCCAGGACAGCCAGTCCTCACTGTATTGGTGACATGCGCTAACTGTTGCACCACCGGACAGCCCATATGGACATAACACACAATAATGAAATAATTGACAGCAATAATATAGACAATGCAGAATGTGTAAATCAAAGTTAACGTAATTTAGTTTGGTAGCATAATTTTGTTTTGGTGAGGTAAAATAAAGCCATTAAGCAATCTTTACACTCCTATGATGTCCAAAACTAAGAAATAAAAGAGAACTACCAAGGCAAAAATACATGCACTGTAGCTGTTAATTCATGCAGAGTAGTAGTTAAAACTAGATTGATGAAGGGCACTCTTAAAATTTAATTGAATGAGATTTATAAAATGTCCTAGCAAGTCAATGCATTTTGTCATTAAAACTTAAATATCATGAGGAAGAAAATGTACAAGTACAAAATATGATATAAATACAAAATATCTTTATTTATTCTTTTCAGGAAATGTTTATGTCTGGTGACATCAACATTAGAACATCGATCACTTTACCACTAAAACATCAACACAACTGATAGAGAAACATGTCTGCATTCAGTTCTAATTTGTATGAATTCATTTTACCACTCAAAATGGGAAAATAAATAGACAAGTATGACATCAGTTAAAAGTATACATAAAGACGCTTCGTCATTCTTGTTTCAGTTTGGTGGAGACTGCTATTGAAGGAATATGATATATTAGTTGTAAACCAGGCTTAATCGGTGAGTGTTTATGGTGGGGGGGAAAGACACTTGCTACCACGCCAGCACACAGGAATAATCGGAGAGACAAGCTTGGTCTTCTTCCTTCCTCTTTATTCATAACATTATCCAGCAGAAAACAAAAAAAAAGCAAAGAACGACAAAACAATAAGAAGAACGAAAGGAAAAAAGGCATAGGGCTCGTTCCAGGAAATCTATGAGGATTGCCCCTCTTTCAGCTCTTCACACTATCTTCCGTACCCCGAATGGGCATACTAGTGAAACAGGCGACCCAGGGCTTTCCCCATTGACTCCAAAACTAACCCCATGATGATGATGATGATGATGATGATGATGTCGATTTATATTGCGCAGGTATCCATTCAAAAGAATGCTCATTGCGCAGCAAAAACAGAAGAGAAGAAAAAAAATAAAACAACAGGAAAGTAAAAAATAATAAAAACAGAAATGGTGCTAGGTTGTTTAAGTCTGTCTTAAGTAAACAAATGAGTCTTCAGTCTTTTCCGAAACATGGTTTCTGAGGTGATGGTGGAGAGTGACGATGGTAGAGCATTCCACAGCTTAGGTGCCGCGTTTTTGAAGGCCCTGGCTCCAGTGCGCTTCTTGTTTGTGTCTTTCACTGCAGGGATATAGAAGCGTGACTGGGAGCCAAAGCGCAGACCATGTGACGGCTGGTTAGGAGGAACTACCTCTTGTAAATAGTCAGGAGCAGTTTTGAACATGCAGGACTGTGCAATCGAAAGCACTTTGTGATCAATGCGCTTGTTCACTGGGAGCCAGTGAAGGCTCTGTAGGATAGGGGTGATGTGCTCAGTTTTTTACTTTGAGATATTGAAACGGTTTGCACTGTTCTTTTTTTGTTAGATCAAACATATAAGACTGTTTTCACTTCACTTCCTCTGTATTTATAAGGGACCCCTTGTTTTACTTCTTGAGTGAGACTCCAGTCCCCAGATTTTTTTTTTAAATCCCAAGAATAATCTCTTCATTTTGTACCTAACTTAAATATGTCATAATAAATATCATTTTCTGAAAATGGTTTTTGATATGTTTCAGGACAAGACAATCATGCTGAACCAGTTGACGACTGATAAGTGACAAGATACCTGACCTTTTCGTGAACATTCCTCCCCATGATCTGCATCACACAAAATCAAATACATTTTACTGTGATGACATTGGTTTAAAACATTCCTTTTGCTTTGAACATGCAGGCTGCATTTGAGAACAACAAATGTTCTTGTCATCATTTTTATATCATTTGTTAGATTAAAAGGATTATCATGGAAAGCTACGTATGATTGCCATTGCAGTACCTTATATGCATATAGCTTCCTTGTTCTTATATCATTTTACTTTGTTTGAAGGTGTGACATTTAGGCATAAAACTGTTGTGATGCTTCAGTAATTGATCCAATAAACACTTTGGGATGTTACAACTAGTATGAACCAGTGTGCTAGCAAAAAATAACACTGTTAACATTACAGTAGTCGTAAAAGGATTAATTGCTTTAACCATACAACTTTAGGAAAGCCAGAAATAACTCTCTCTTTTATCTCCTAGGCCAATTTAATGACGAGATGAAGAACGCAGATGGTATAACCTAAAAATGTTGAGCATTTTGAGAGAGAAGTCTACAATTGTTCATTCTTCTCTCAAGCTTTTACGGTGATGCATTCAAAATTTGTCCTGTTTTTATTTGTGATCTAGTTTTAAAATAAAAGGCATTCTCCTGTAATCTTGCGACCTCTGTGCATGTTTATGTGCAGTAGTCAATGGTTATGTTGGCTTACAGAATACAGACATTTGGAGAATATATATGCTTTCTAACATTTACAAACATGATTTTGATTGAAGTTGCTGGTTTCCATCTCTTTTCAATGAAGGTAACATCAAATACAAGTTTTAATAGTCCTACCAATTGGAAATGGTGTAAATTGTATACTTTTTATGGATATTTATATGATTTAGAGGTGGGTATTTTGATTTCATAGCTCTTTTTCATTGCATTATGAGTAAAAGTTTTTTTTAGATTTTGCATTTCAAACAGCTTTTTTCTTCCTGGCTTCAAATGGGTGTTTGCATCCCAAATTTTCCCCTGGTCATTGTAATCTCATTTACAATAAAGGCACTATATGCATCTTGTAGGAAGTTTCTGCATTCAAATAATATTTATTATTTTATGGATATATTTTTGTGTTCTGTGTACTGTATACACATTAACTCATTCAACGCAGCTGTGCTGTAGCTACGAAGATGTTCACATTTGAGGGTGTGAACTGTATAGGAAGAACTGATTGAAATTTCTAGTAGCCAAGTTTGTATTTGCAAGACAACATAGTTACTAGACTTTTGTCTTTGTTAGCAGTTTTTCCATCATTTGTAAATCTGGCCTGCAATTGCCATTCCAGATTATAAATGTTTTTAATTTGGTTTTTCCTTTTTTCTTCTCTAACATGCACACACACTGGCCTTTTTTCATTTAAACTACTTTGATCCATCTATTCTATGTTAATGTAATATGATTTATGTGATGCAAGAAATCATTATCTCCTTTGTAAATATTTTGCTTTGTTGGCAAAAAAGACCTTTTGCTGATTTGTGATATTATTGCCATTGAAAATTGATAACTGAGATGAAGTCTTTTTTTACTCGATGTCAGCTATGCGCAAAAACGTAGACAAAATCTTAAATAGATAAAAAAAAGTAATGTGTCTCAGAATTATTAGAAGTCCAGTTGAGTAGGGAATATATATGTTTAGAATTATATTGGATAAGCGATGTACATGTATTCTCTCAGTTCAGGCTTTCTTTTACTACCAGATCTTGAGAAAACATACATCCTTATACACAGATATGTTATTCAGTTTTATTACACATGATAACATATATTCTAAGAACAAATTGGATCACATGTGAAATGTGTGAATATTATCAGATGTAAAATAAAAACTATCAAGTGGCCACCTGTGTTTACTCAATCCTAGTTAACCAGTTCTACATCTTCCAAGACGCATTACAATTTGACAACATCCAGATGATTCAGTACTATAATGCACTTCACATCTTTGGGAATCCTTGTTTTCCCTCTTTAATTTTCCCCTTTTTAATGCCTTTGTTTTGTAGTAGTGTTTCAGTTTTCTTTCTTTAGATTGATCTAGATGTTAAAAAAAAAACTTTTGCTGAATCTGTTACCCTCATAAATAAAGATTTTTCATTTGTAGCTCTCTCTCTTGGTGTCTCCACCATTTTAGCACTTTGCGAAGAATTACATCTCAACTATTGGGCCAGGAGAGGCAAAAGTTATTCCTGGCCCTTAAATGCATTTTTGAGTGATCGGCAGCCCCGTTGGTTCCAAAGCCACTGTGAAAGTAATCATGATCATAGCAGCGGTACCATCAAAGTGTTCTTTTAGTGGAGGCAACTGGGCGATCAACGGCTAGCTGTCCTCCACACGTTTTGATGGCGTCAAATGAAATGATGTTGACGTCCATTTATAATGCACAGGTATCCATTCCGAAGAATGCTCAATGCCTAGCAAAAACAGAAGAGAAGAAAAAAAAAATAAAACGACAGGAAAGTAAACAATTATAAAGACAGAAGTGATGCTTGGCTGTTGAAGTCCTTCTTAAGTAAACAAATGAGTTTTCAGTCTTTTCTGAAACGTGGTTGCTGAGGTGATGGTTGACAGTGACGATTCCACAGCTTAGGCGCAGCGTTTCTGAAGGCCCTGCATGCTCCAGTGCGCTTCTTAATTGTTTGTGTCACTGCAGGGAGACAGAAGCGAGATTGGAAGCCAGAGCGCAGGCTGGGAAGGAGGAACTACCTCTTGCAAATAGTCAGGAGCAGTTTTGAACATGCAGGACTGAGCAATCAAAAGCACTTTGTTAATCAAGATCAGTACCTAAAGTTAATCAAGACGTTTAATTGTTGACTGGGAGCCAGTGAAGGCTGTGTAGTATAGGGGTGATGTGCTCAGTGGACGAATTTGCACGGGTGACAATCCTGGCGGTTGTGTTCTAAACTCTTTGGAGTCGATCTAACTGCGTAGCAGGTATACCCCACAATGCACTATTACAGTAGTCTAATCTTGATATGATAGTAGCCATCCAGAGCATGTGAGTTGAAATAATAGTAACAGTGAAGATTTTTATAGCGCATATTCACACTCATAGAGAGCATGCTCTTAGCGCTTAAAACGAGGAAGAGACGTGGACTAAGTAGATACAGAACAAAGGGGACGAAAGAAAACGACAGTACTGACGAAACAGAAAACAAAAGGCATCAAGTAACAGGAACAGAGAAATATAGTGATTCTGCGAGAAAGATGGGTAAAGTAGCAAGAGGGAAGGGGGCGGGGTTAAGAAGGACTAGCATTGTGTGGACTGTGTTATAGGAGTAATGCTCAAGGAAGAGGTGCGTTTTCAGTTGAAACAGCTCAGATCGAGTTACCCTGTCGACACAAGACTTATTTATGAATATGTACTCGACTGCTTAATTTGTAACCTATCATATTTCCCAAAACACACTGTCTGTCGAAATAAAAACACTACAGAATCAGACAGAGATCATAGAAGTCTTTATCACGTTGAATCTATGACAACGCCGCCAGCTTGGATTCAAGGGAGGCAAATCCATCTCGGTTACTAACCGATTATTGGCAACTTCCGGGAAGTTAATGCCGAATGTAATAGTCTGACAAGAACTGATGGATCTGAACGGATCCCCAGTAGACGAGCCACAGTTTGTTTCAGTTGCAATGGGTAGTCCACTTCCACTTTTCGATGGTGGGCGCATTGACCCAAGCAAAAGTCGGTTTCCTCACTGCATAGTTTGGACACCTATACCTTGCCTTACGTAAGTAAATACCTTGTTGTGGGGCAAAGAGATATCGCAGAGCAGTAGAGTGCTGTATAAATTTAGCTTGTCAGGTAGTACAAATTGATCAGATATCTCATAGCAGTCGTTAAACGTTAGACATGGATAAAATTCCATGATCTGAAAATGACAAGTTTTAAAAAAATAATTTTTAGTCCTTCAGTACGACTCAGTATTTATATTATTAGTAATAGTAGTACCATTACCTGAAGAGCACATTCTCGCTTTCGTTTTACAACGTATAAATAATAATATGACATTTCATTTGTTTCTTCGTCTATTGCCTACTATGTTGAGCAGATGGCTTTTCCCAATTATTGGTCACATGGGGATGGCAATGACTTCAGGTGTGATTCGTGATTTTGCTGGTCCATATTTTGTTTCGGTATGTTTCTTTTTTCTTTTTTGTCGAAATACTGAAATAATATTTTGTAAGTATGGGTCATGTAGCATAGTCAACAGACTGCTTGCTGCTATGGATATAGAACTCTGTGAAACGTGCATTTATTTGAATCTTAATTCACTTGTTGTATGAGGGTGAACTACCACTTTTGCTACCTTTTTTTTTGGATAAAAGTTATTTTTACTATTTGCGTCAACAGTTTTACTAGCTATTGTTTTAATGCAATATTATAATAATAATGAATATTTTTATAGTGCATACTCACACTCATGAACAGGCATGAGATGTGAATTATATGGATAGAATATGAAGAATACACAACAGAACTGACGACAAACAGAAAACGAAGGTAGAGAACACAAAAGACAAAAAGTAACAAGAACAGAGAATATAGTGATAGGGGGGGTAAAAAGGACTAGCATTGTGTAGACTGTGTAAGGAGTAATGCTCAAGGAAGAGGTGTGTTTTCAGTGCAAATTTGAAGGATTCAATTGTCTTGGAAGGTGGCGAATATGGAAAGGAAGAGAGTTCCATTGTTTTGCTGCAGTAACCGAAAATCCTGTGACCATATGTTGTTGTTCTGGTGACAGGAACAGTTAGGGTACAGTCATCAGACGAAGAGCGTAGTTGTCTGGCCGGGACGTAAGGGAAAAGAAGTTAAGAGAAATAGTCATGGCAGGAGCCTGCAAAGAAATAAAAACACAGCACGGACAGTTTGTACTGAATGCAAGAACGGATGGGTAGCCAGTGCAGAAAACGAAGGAGAGGAGTGGCAAGGTCCCGTTTCCTAGCTCTAAGCAAGCAGAAGTGCAGTGGAGTTCTGTACTCTCTGGAGTTTATGGATGAGGTATTCAGGGCAGCCTGCAAGCAAAGAGTTACAGTAGTCAAGTCGAGAAGGAACAAATGCACAGACAAGAGTGTTGGTAGCACATGTAGAGAGAAAGTGACGGGTGACACTGATCTTACGGAGCTCATAATAGGCAGACTGACAGACAGCTGTAACTTGCTCAGTTTCAGTTAAACCAGAAATAAAAAATATTAACAAAATTTACAAGCAATTCTCATCTTCCGAAATATTTCTATATAACTAGAAACTGAAGGATAAACATTCCAATTGACTTTTTCTAGAAAAGAGTAATTATCATTAGATTCACTTGCCAATAGTAATATGTTCTGGTGATTATTATAGGAAGATGACATGGCATTTGGACAGCCAACCAAGTAAGTTGATTATTGGTGTTTACATTTTATTGAAATAAATGCAAACAAAAAAAAAATGCAGAGAATGAATATACATGTATATGGGGAGACAGATTTGATGAAAAGTAGTGGATAAAGATTTGTAACCATATTTTTAACACAGTAAAGACACTGTTCAAATATGATGTCCACTTCAAAAAGTAAATAGAATAAATGAGATTGGGAATCAGAGTCAAGTGCTATCTATCCTTGTGACATATGTTTAAGTTTTGCTACGTTGTGCAAATGTTGAAAAATTGATAAGGCATTGCAAGAGATTATTTTCTACTGACAAGTTTGTCAATAACAAGTGAGTTTTTCCTCTGACGTTGTGTTACTCTTTTACTAGAAAACTGTTACTAAATCTCCAGTTCATAGCCATACATTTTGCCATATAGATGTAATGATGCAAATAATAATAATAATAATAATATAATAATAATAATAATAATGAAGATTTTATAGTGCATATTCACACTCATAGAGAGCATGCACATGTACATACTAAAGCTGTTTTACAAAGATGTTCTTCCAAAAACTATACCTAATACTGGTTTAAGAAAAAAAAAACCCTGATGATTTTGGGTTTCTTTCTCAGATACTGGCAGTTGGATATAAGTCAGTTGAAAGGGGGTAAAGACACCTGGGACAAAGCTGTTTTTGATGCTTCTGAAGAATACAAGGAACACATGGTATGTTTTTTGTGAGGTCCTAAGTAATAATTTATTTTTCAAGTAAGAATTTTGTGTGTCATCATCTGTATATCACTGTGTGAATGAATGCAGCGTGTTCAGAATGCAACCAGTTTACTGAATCTGGTATTGAAACAAAAGAAATTTCTAGTCTCCAGAACAATGCCTAACTTGACATAGAAACTTTCTATTATCTGACCAAGACTCATTTCTGGCATAGGTATGCTTTGTGCATTTCTAGATCAGGGATAGAAGGATGATTGCTGAAGTATATTACTTTCTTTTTTATTGTTTTTTAGACCATATTTATTTCTTTATTTTTATTGTTTCAGCACAACCTCTTTTGTGACAATTGCCATTCTCATGTGGCCTTAGCCCTTAACCTTATGCATTATAATGGCAGCAGCAGTTGGAACATGGTCAAACTTGCCTTCCTGTTGTTGATCTATGGCAAGTATGTCAGGTGAGTTACAACAGTAGTTTCTGTGTGCTTATTGTGTACATTTTCACATTATTGTAATACTAAATGTTGCTGCCATTAATATTTGTTTACAAATCCTGCACCATTCCTAGTTGTGTGTTTATGGTAAAGGAGAAAGAAAGTTTTAACAATTGTGACATTGAGCTATGTACTGTAATATGTTTGCCAGTAACTACAAGCAAGTAATTGCAAGCCTGTGTTGTCATCTGATCATTAAAAGATCTTTACCTTTTCTCTTCAGTTTCTGTAGTTTTGTGAAGACATGGCTGCCATTCCTTATCCTTAGCAGTGTCATTCTGACAGTGGTGCTTGTCACACAGCTTCACTGAGCCACGTGTCCTAAATCTGGCCAGTTTCAGACTATCATACACTGTGTACAGGACAAGAAGTCTGACATGTTTCAGTATAGCAAAAACACAAAATTGCTTTGGTGGACATGATTGATCTAGTTTTAATTAGCACAAGTGTTATTTGTGATATGTGTTATGCCATGTCATCATAATTTCTTATTTTCCCTTCTTTATTAGAGAGATGGTATTCTTTTGGGGCATAATATGGAGCGTGTGTGTGTGTGTGTGTGTGCCTGCATACGTGTGTTATGTATGTGCATGCAATGTTGGATATAAGATGCTTTTTCCTGTATCATGGAATATTTTTATCTGACATGCATTAACTCCCTTTAGGTAGGTTTTACATTGTTATCAGTACTTTGCAATTGCTGTCATAATTCTGTCCTGACATGAAAATTAGATGTATATCTTAACTATCTTTTAAACTGTATATATTTGTAGTTCTGTAAATAAAGTGAAAATTTCCTAGAATGTTGTCGCTTAATTACTCTAGTTAGTCTAGTAAATATTAATTCTCTTATGAGGCTGTGTATTTGTTGCTTCTTGTTTGTACCTACAAGATCCTCAAGTGTTCACGTCTTTGATCTTTAGAATTGAAAACCTCTTTAAACTTGAAACACTACTATCCCTTCACTTGCATCTTTTTCCCTCAAAAATCATCTGATGAAACCGTTTCATAGCTGAGTGAGTTTTAAAATTTGTTTTATGAAGTAACAAGATTCACCGTCCTTATACATAAGTCAGATGCCCACAGAATTAAATATATCTGAAATTTCAAAAAAAAAAAATCAAGGATTAAATTTAGCTTTTTCTTTCCTTTTGAATGATATGTGACGTCTTTCTTTACAGTAGAATGGTTAAGACAAACTGTCACAGAGGGGTGACATGAGTGTAAATAGCTAGCACAGCGCAGGTGCCCAAGCCGTTTCTGTCGCATGGGTAAATCGTTTTTTTTTCTTTAGATAGTGGAAAAGAAAGGGGGAAACAATATAATTAACTGTCTCGGGCCAGAGCTTCACTTCCCAAAGAGACACGGCAAGTGGAGGGACACTATGTGTAGGGGAGTGAAAGCTGCATCTTCCAAAAGGGTGCAATGTTTTGATAGATAATTTGGGAAGAATTATATATAATTTCTTGGATCAATGCAACTTCAGACTCCAGTGATTATAACTAACAGTGTACAAGAACATTATCCAGTGTGTAAAAAGTGACTTTGCACAGGACCATTAAATTTAGTATTCTTTGTTAAATTGAGATAAACTTTCAGACTATTTGATAATAAGAGTTGTTGAGTAATTAGTATTTTTTGGGATGTGTATTAAGAATCAGTTTTTCCTTTAACAATTATTTAGAATTCTTTCAAGTATTTTACAATAGTTTTGCTAATATAATTAAATGTATACAGAACTTACAAAGAGGCAGTCTTGTTTTGTGAAGTAAAAGAACATGCAAATGTGTCTGTGACACAAGTGGTGGGATTGTGTTGATTTTTGCAGTTTGAGGTATTGGTCTGGCTAGCAAGACACATCTCAGAAAATGTAGATCTTCGATGTTTCTTACTACATTCTTCTTGGTGCTTTTTTGAAAAATTTCTATGAAAGATTAACATAACATGTGGTCCCTTCCTTTTAGCATCTATCAGAGGCTTAATATTTTTATGAACATTCAGCAGCTAGATTGTTTTAAGCCATGTCTTCTAAAAGACACAGATAACCTCAGTCCCTTGACTTGAACTGGCTGTCTGGGGTACTGGACAGAATCTTACCAAGCACTTAAATGGTTTGGAGCTTTTTGTTTTCTCTGCCAGGTAGTTGAATGCATATTTTTGCTTTTGACATTTTATTCAGCTATGGGCATTTTGATTGGAATACCTTGAGAAACCTTGCATTGTGATCACAGATGTGTGCATGTAAATTAAAGCAAGTGACCATAACTGAAAATAAATTATTGTTCAAACGATTCCTTGAACTGTAGATGATTGAAAGATACATACAGTGTAGTTAATGTTGCCCATGCTATTTTATGTAGTATGATGCATTTTTATTATATTTTTTTCACACATTGACTAGCAAGAAACTTGCCTGTTGAAGGCTAACAACACTATTGTCAGCTTAAAAAAAGGAAGAAAGTATTCTCCCTTTATATTCCCCTGTGAACAGGAAAGAGCTTTAAAAAGCTTTTATAGCACAAAAGTTATAAACAGAATGAACATATCCTTCAGTCTCAGGGCAGAAAAAAAGAAATGGAAAATTGCATCATATTTGTAGTCACAGAAGAAACTGTGCAGGAACTATTGATTTACCTTTTAAGAATGTATCAGGCCGATTGGGAGAGTTTTTTGGTGGATACAGAAACTCAATGATTGAGTATTGTTGTCAAAGTGAGAAATACAGTAATAATAAGAAACTCATAACTGGGTAAATATTTTATTCACTTGTTAGATAAATTATTCAAATAATGATGTCATATTGTGCATTTCCTTTCACAGAAGTGAGCTTGATAAATTTACAAGTGACATAAGAATAAAGAAGAAATATAAGCATAACATCACAATATAAGCAAACATACACACCTTGCAATGCTAAGGCTATGAAGGAATGTGGAGATGAGTGAAGGAAAAGGGATAGTCGAATGATCCTTGGAATTAAAGGAGATATTTTTAAAAGAGTCCAGGCTTCCGCCTACGCCTATAGCATCCCTAATGTACAGAGACAGATACAAGGTATTACCAAGACTAGGCCAGAAAAGGAGAAACAGCTGTCTACTTACGAATCTGGAGACATTCTGCCAGATTTGAAACAACTTGCTCATTAAGGTTTTTTCCAGTCTGCTGGCTCAATCCAGATATTGTCAGTTCAAGTAATGAGCTTGAAAGCACACGTGCAATAGTTTTACATAAAATCAGTATAATTTATTAACATTATATGCCAGCAACATACAACATGAATGCAAAATGGTTAAAATATGCACACATCGAATAGTAATAGCAGTAATCAGGAAAGTGGATGGTTTTTTTTGTTGTTTTTTTGCGAATTTGTGTTTTTTTCTGGATGAGGCTAAATTATCTGTCGGTACTACTTGGGTTGCGACTCTCATCCACAATTATACGCAGAACTGATACACCAAGCGAAATAGGCAATATTGCATTTTGAGAATCAAACATTCAGGGCGATAAGTACATGGGTTTCTTCAATTTTGATAGGTCACAATAATCTTTTTCAATTCTTTATTTACAAGAGGTAAAGTAAGCAAGACATGCTTTTTTTTCATTTAGCCCTCACCCTTTACAGGAGAAAAATAAGCTAAGTAATTAACTAAGTACAAAAGAAGAAGTAGTAATAAACATAACATAATATCAGAAGAGAGTGGAAGGTGAAAATGTACAAAAGCAGTGGCTAAAAACAGATATTTACAAGGGCCCTGGGGTTGGTATTTCTAATTTTATGGTTTAGGAAACTTTGTTGGAGGCATTATCAGGTCCTACATTCTAGTATATGTATTTTAGTAACTGGCAGTCAACGGAATTCAATTGCTTATTAAGATGGAGAGGGAGGCGCTATTCCACAGCACGCTCCCTGAGTATTTCAGACTTGATTTGAAAAGGTCTATTTTAAGAATGAAAATGTTAAGTTTTAACCGATCTATATCTAAGTTCGTTCATGTAAGAAAGAGAGCACGATACTTAAATCTGCAGATTTTCAAGACTAGAAGAAAATTACTAATCCTTCCAGCAATCAAACATGTAACGTTTCAACAATTTTAACAAGCACTACAATTCTCCCAACAGCTAAAATTTAGGACCTGAAAATAATATAACGCATATATGTGGTCGTAGGAGGCGGCGGATCACAAAAAGTGTGGTAACTAGCACTAAATTTTCAAATATTGCAAAAGGTTACTGTGTTCTTCCGATAAGATGAGGTGAGTATTCATTGAAAATTGTGACTATTTCAATTAATTAGTTAAAATTATTTCTTGGCTTATGAACGTATACTTTAATTTTTTTACTTTTGAGTCGAAACCCCTATAGTGTTCACCGACGCTAACTGTGTTGTAAGTAAATATATCCTTGCTGTGCTTTGTGTCGCTGGATAATTGTTACTAATTAAAACGTTTTGAGGTATATATCACAGGATACTGTTTACTCAAACATTTGGATACAACAGCAATGGCGTCAATCTAAGGGCACAACCAGTTGGAGAAACCTGACGTCATTTCATACTATAAGCCAATGAGAAACCTCGTATTACCAAGGTTTGGTCAGCTGCATGACGACCGCTGTTTGTCGACAATAACATAGCGCGCAAACAGCCGATCAAACAATGTGTCACATTCCAGTGATATTTTTGATATCCGAGTGTGTGTCTGTGTCTGGATTAGTGCCAGGATAGTACTGTGTAATTGCATATTGAAAAGAAAACTACCTTATAGAATGTATGGTGCTCGTGTCTGATGTCGTCTGCTTCGAAGCACCTGTGGTAGGTAGGCATGTCAACACACGTTTCGTCACGCTTTCGCTGAGACAGAGGAGCAGGCTGGGACTGGCGATTTCTGCAGACCAGCAGGAAAGTAGGAAGCGATACACTGCTGGCGTTTATGTGTTGTTCCTCTCGTCATATGATGGAACAAGAAACAATTCCCGGACATTAGAAGTTTCATGGGGACTGCAGTACATGTACAGTAAGTGTTGAAAGGAGTACGAAACACTGATAAAAGACCCAAGTCGTTCGCTGATAGAATATTTCAACTTTAAACCATCTACACCTTAATTAGAAGGCGAAAATGTGAAGTCGGAATGCGCCGTTGATTATATAGTTTGGCAATTTGTCGAACTCACAAGCAGTTTTTATGGAAGAATAATATGATTTGTTTATGACACTGGCGGCTGTACTTAATTAAGCGTCAACAATGCAGCGTCATTTCATAAAGTATTCACATTACTCCACATGGTGAAAAGAGGTGACAAGGCTTGAAAATATTAGGCAATGGCATCTACATTTCCTTACCAGTTTCAGCCCCAGCCTCCTTCACTTCCCAGAACAACAGGGGGTAAGCGAGGACCGTCAGGGCCACTGATAGTGTCTTCTTCCAGTGAGGATGAAGAAAGTGATACAAATGAATGTTTGCGTCCTGCCTTACAGCAGCAAAATAATATCAAAACAGATCTGCTTCCTAGTCCTCGGAATGGTCATATTTTACCACCTGCATGCCTGCGAAACACAGTTGGAGTAGACAGGGTTACTTCTCAGCTTCCTAGTCCACGAAAAGACTCAAACATGGCATGTGGAGCTGAAATCTCAACTTTAGAGGCAGAAGTGGAAACAGTTTTGTCATCTAATCCCAGGACAGAGACACACACTCCCTCTCTGAGCTTTGCTCATGAGCATGATCATGACTATGAAAATGTGGCCTCTCCAAGCAGCAGTACTTCTAGTGGACCAATTTATGTACGGCCTCCAGGCTTTAAGACTCATGCACAGCAGGTTGAGTGCGTACGAAGTAAACTTGCACGAAAAAAAAGTCGGCCTCCTGCTGTGATAACTGTAAAAGATGAACTGAAACATCGAGAAGAAACACCACCTAAGGCCAAAACACGAAGAGGTAGGTTTGCAAGATCACACCAACTGTGCTAAAATGTTGTATTGGAGGGTATACTGCATTTATACTTTTATGTTTTATTTTAATAGGTGTGTGGTTTTGTACACACTAAATGGTTGTGTGAGTACAATGTGTGTGTGTGTTTGTGCACGCACAAGTACAATCGTGCATGCATGTGAAGGCTGGACATTAAGAAATATGTGTATCAAAAATCTACTGAAGACAACATCACACAATTCTAGAATTAACTGCATTACTATAGATGTCTGTCTTAAATGTATACCATTTAGTTCAATGCTTAATGTGCTGAAAATTACTATAACTTGTAGTACATGCTGTCATTAAGCTTTCCTCATGAATCTCAGTTATTGTCAATATATGGGACTTTTTTCTTGTAAGCAGGTCTTGTGTTTGACGATGATAAGTATTGTTGTTATTGTAATTGTTCCCTTCTATTCTGCAATCTACTTGAATTAATATGAGTGGAGTGGTGCTGTATTCTCTTATGCCACTCAATTAAGCTTGCTGATGGTGTTGCAAAAGGTGTCAGACTCTGTGGGCAGAGGTGGGAGTCATATAATGAGAGATAAGATAAGAGAACACTTTATTTGTCCCAGAGGGCAAATCAGGGGCAGCTAAAAAAAATAACATCACAACACATTCATGTGCACTGAACAGACCTCCGCATTCTCACTCAGCACCATTCAAAAGAAGCACAGCCGAAACAACAAAGGACAACCTATTGGTACTACATACGGGTACACAGAATCAGTGGCCCGATGAAGTTGGAAAAATTCTCTCGACAGGACATGCCTGTCATTACGAAGGATTGCAGACACTTTCAGAAGTGTCTGCCTGTTATATATAGTCTGAAGAGCACTCTGGGCTGCCCAAATGACTTTGGAGCAGGTGGATACCCCCCGATGTAAGCTTCTCTTGTCCTTCACTGATAAATTGTTGTAGAAACAGATAAATGAGAAGGATGGCATGCTTTCTATGTGCGATCTAGAAAAGAGCCGAAGAAATTGCTGGGAGACAGAGAAAGACCAGCTTCAATAGAAGGAATAGGCGCTACTGAGCGAGCCTTCTTCATGGCAGTTTGAATGTTGACATCCCAGCATTGGTGGACTGGTGTATCTCACAAATTAGGAAAACAGGACAAACTTGAACAACAACTTAGTTTACCCTAGTGTACATATAAGTTAAATGATGTCCTCTTCATCTGATAGGATAGTGAGGTAATACATAATACAATTGTGTTGTTCAGTCATCCCATTCCCTTACAGTTTCTTTTTTTAGCAAAGTACACATGATACATCATAAAAAAGTTTATCAGAACATTTAAATAAGTGAAACATTTAATTAGCACTGATTTATTGACATATGAATGAGTTATAAAAAACAAGTCCAATTGAATTCCAGGAATCATTTCAATGAAATTTCACAGATTACAATGAATAGTTAAATGGCACAAAGTTCACAATGTTAATAACACTTTAGGTCCTGCACTGTTGGGCATTATTTTTACTTCTCATTTTGTTTCTTATAGATGTTGATCACAGTCTATAAGATGAAGAATTGATGTTCAAAATCAGCAGAAAGTGAATGAATGTTTTTCCCTACATATTTCCACTTTTTTAACGCATACATCATAGATGCACAAATAAATTTGAAAATGCATAAATCTTTTAATTTGTTTGGTAGATGTACAGATATAGACAGGACTCCAAATATCTTTTATTATACTACTATTATTACTACTGCTAGTAAATTTATTACTGCTAATTTGAAAAAAAATGTTTATTCTCTAACTGGAAGCTCCTAGCTCAAATCAGTAACAAAAACAGCAAGTCAGCTAGACACATGAAATTCTCAAACAGCACATGAAACATAAAGCTAGCAGGACCAAAATCTACAGGGACAGACAAGGATTAAAAGAGTGTCTACAAAAAGGTATTTGCAAAAGACATCTTTTTTAACCTAACTTGAATGTCAACAACATAATTATAAATTACTACTTAGAGAAATAAATCATGAAATAGTCATAGATTATGTCTTGCTCTGCAGCAGTGTACACCAAGAACTTTGCAGAAAAGTCAGAAGGGCTCAGAAAGTTCAGATTTAAATACAGCAGAAGTAAAAATAAACCATATATTCAGATATACATTGCTTAAATATAAACGTACTAAAATGTAAAAAAAAAAAAACAACATGCAGTCAGGTGATCTGTGTACTCTTACGTTTGCATGCAAAACCTTGAAAAAAAGTATAAGAAAAAACTCTTTCTGCACTTCACATTACCAATGCATATGAGATACAATTGACAAAGTGTAAAATAATAGTACCCTCTTTCTTTTACAAAACATAAACATATCTTTACCATGGATAAAACAGCATTACAGTGAGAATTGAGTTACTGCAAACGGTATTTCCAAAAACAATTTTTTTTTTATATCCCTCTTGAAACTTGGAGTAAGTTAAATGGTTCAAAATGAGAATTGCAGCAAGTACCATAGTTTGCATCCAGCATAGCAGAAAGATAAAACCAAGTGGTGCAAACTTTTGACAGGATCGATTGGTTTGCCAAGGAACAAAGTGTCTCGGTGGAGAGTAGACAGCAAGCATATTAGATATGGAGGCAGGGGAGGATCCACAGATAAAGAAATGATCGACATATCATAGTCAGATTGTAACTTGGACTTGAACAGGCAGCTAGAAAAGCTTACAGAGAAGGGTGTGACATGATTAGGCTTTCTTGAATAGACAACTATAAGGCATGCAGCAAAGCTAAATTCTCTGTAATGTGTGAATTATGTGTCATGGGCAGCCAGTGAGTAGAGAGTTGATATAATCAAGCCTGGAAAGACCTGTTGAGTAGTACATATACTGTGTGTATACTACTTATTAAGTATATATCAGTATTGTATATGTACTGTCCACAAGATAGCATACTCTGTTAAAGTACTGTAATAGCAGAGAATTTCACACAAATATCCTTTTGGCACTTATTCACTTGAAACAGATGATGATGAAGCCATTACTTTTCATTTAGCAATTCCCTAGGGCTGCCTGAGCAGCACACTTGGAGTGCTTTGCCTGCAGTGATAATGGTGATTACGACCCATTCAGCCAGATCACTAGTAATGTGGATGACCCTTTACATCAGCACAGACATTAAGCAAGATTGTTTTACTTGATAGAGGCAGTGACCATAAGAAAACTACTATACAAGAAAAACGTTTGTGTGGTTCAGAAAAGATAAATTCTTTTTCTTTTCTGGTGTGTTACTGGCAGGCTCAAGCAAGCTTATTAAAATGTGTAGCGAAAATTAAGCTTTGATCCTGACATTTCTTTCTCACAAACAGCATCAAACATCTGACTTTCAGCAACTGTGAACCATGTTTTCCAGTCTCCAACTTTTCCTTTTCGATACATAATGGCCTCTCCGGAGGTCTCAATCCACTGTTTACCTTTGCGGTCTTTCATAGAATTAAAACTGCACTTAGCAACGATTTCTTTCACAGCTTCCTCACTTGCTGCACTTCCAAGAAATCTTGCCAGTTCCTTGGTTTTCTCTAATGTGGATTCCTGAAGATCCTCATAGCTTACAATAAAGATGGGTAGATCTGGATTTGAATTTATCACTGCTTCCCAATCCCGCATATAGGTGAACATTGATCCAGAATCAAGATGGCCATTTAGAAAGAGTGTCAGGTAGTCTGAGAACTTCCCAGAATACTCATACTCAGGAAACTTGGTATGGTGGTTGTAGAAAGAAACTGCCACATCTTTGGGATTGCGATAGATGAAGAGGATCTTGTTCTGACCTTTCTGAACTTCCTGGGGTAGCTGATGAAACAGAAAATGAGTGTTGAGAACACGGGGTGATGGCAAGGTCTCTACAGTCTCCCGTGATGCAAATTCAAGCATACTATTTTCTTTTTCTATACATTCTACTTGGGTGGTCCCAGCAAGTAGCATGCGGGCAATTTCCCATAACCAGTGGCAACCAGTCTTCGGGTATGAACACAGCAAAACATCATCAGGGTGTAGTGGTGTAGTGTGCACCATGGACTGATGCTCCTCTGTAGCATCAGGGATTCCAAGGTATCCATGCGGACCATACTTCATTAAAAGAATTGTGTTGCCTCCAGCATCAGGTAGTCGTACAAGTGGCATGTTCAGAAATGTTAAATGTCTCAGATCCTTGTTTATCTGAAAACAAAGTGTTATGAATTTGATCAAAGTGTTCATATGTTCTTGCCTACTTTAACTTATAGGACATTGAGCAGGGCATTGAGTTTATCAATATAAAAAGACAGTTGAAAGAAGAGAAGTCCATCACACCACAAAACTGCCTCATTATGCTGCCAACCACACACACACACAAGATAGAAAAGGACAGACGTGGAAAGGGCATTAGCGCCTGAGGCAGCCTTGTTGCAGAATATTGTGTCCTATGATAGACTGCAATAAATTCTGAAAGATCGGAGAAGTATAGTCGGAGTGAGGAGCGGGGACAGACGACGTTTATGCGTGCTTGTTCGCACGCACGCATACATCACACATGGGCGCGCGCGCATCCACATATATGACATAACGTATCCTACCTCCAGCGATGTCCGTTGGATACTGTGGAGTGTGGACGATAGTATCTGGTGATAGTCGACTATTGCGAGTCAACGAGCGCTGTGATCGGAGCACGGACGTGTCCGTGGATCGGCGTGCACATGTGAAGTTTATATAAGGTGTAGCTATACAGTTCTAACACGCTGCACACTCGCCGCGACAATTTTTCAGAGTCGTTAAAACTGTAACAGTGGTACATTTCGCGGTGCTCTGGCGCGCTTTAGCTGTTGGCGCAGGATCGACCTAGATCTCCCATAAAAATGCATGCCTTTACCTCTGCCTTGGCCTTTTAGCGGGGCCTGTTGGAAATTGTAGATAACGGAAACATATCGCCGCCACCCCATATCCTCGATCGGGACCCTTCCTACCCTAACCCCACCCACACCCTCGAGATTTTCTCATGCCGTGCTGAATATCTTCCCTGCACGCAATGATCGAGTTCGATTGTCTTCTACTCCACTTAAATAGTCACAAGAGTTAATGAGTTATGAAAATGCTTGAGAACCTACATGGTTTCCTTGAACAGTATATCTATATACAGTGTGTGTATATATACTGTATAGGGACTGTACCTGCTGATGGCGCCTATGTGGAATTTTTTGAATACTGTAGATAAGTTATACTTTTTAAATGTCCACATTAAAACGTGTTCCACTACAATCGATCAATAATTAATAAAATTGTTATCAATATTCAATTATAATATGGGGTTCTATCCACCTACCCACGTATATATCGACAACAATTGCAGTCACACGATTAATTGAACAGGTTATATGGCACTCGTGTGGTGTCATCCGGTATAGTAATTCATACAGATCATTGTCGACAATACTTTCTGCAACAGACCTTATAGTACTTTCTCATCAATCAAAAAAAAAAAAAGACAAAGCCAATGAGCAGTTATATTCTTTCCTGGTCGTTCGCTTATACGCCACATATATATTTGTACCTTTTCAAACCATTTGATTGAAACGAGATTCGAGAGCGGTACGTACGACTTACCTGAACTAGCTATACTATACACAGGTGAGAAGTTTACCTATACTTGACAGTCGCCAGCTTGTTGACATGTACATGCATGTCACAGCGACGCTTTACTGAGAATATGCTATTTTTGCATTGCCTATATACAACTGTTATGTTATAGCTGCCAAATGGTGGTTTGCAGTGTCCCCAGAGATTAGATAAAATCGAGCAATGGACCCACGGACTAATTGTATTACACGTCCTTGATGGACCTATATATGCACCTTTCTTAAAGATTACATGAAAAGATTGGAGATGGGGGTATGTGAATGCCGTTATAAGCAATATGTCATTTGACATGTATGAACTCAAGTGTAAACATACACAATCAACAATTAACTTTCAGTGAAAGTCGTAAGGGTTAAAAACCATAAAAACAGGTTTTCATTTTACTGGCTCATTAAGTTATTAAATAGGTAGGAGACATCTTCATTGCTATACTCAATATTATTGGTGTAGAAAGTCGAAAAGAATATTTGTTCTACAAAATTTAGTTATTTAATTGTGCATGGCATCATTTATTTGCAGATCCTCTCCCAATGAAACTGAGAGCTTTGCCTCAGTCCTTCTGGCAGCAGCCAAACCTGGCACAGCAGGTTTCCCCAGCAACCATGTACCCACTTCTCCCACCTCTGTGTAACAAAGACACAGAAGAAGATATTGCAGGTAAAAGCAAGCTAATGAACAAATAATAAAATGCTTTTAAAAGTGTTTGGCATTTTCTATCACATCAGATTTGGAGTTTATACATTTAATAAATATCAATAAATAAATATCAAGCATGAGATAAGTATAAAGGTAATTTTTTAGTGTATAGTTGTTTTGAACAATTCTATGAAGAAAATTTATCCATTCTTTAAGTCAATAAAATATTACTATAAAACATGACCTTTGTTTATTTATTATCAGACATGTTTCATTGTGTTGATCTTCCAACAAGTAATGTGCTTGACACAATGAGAAATGTAGAGTGTGAAACAAACAGGAAGTTTTAAAAGCAATGATTCAATGTTAACCCTCTACTATAACTACTATAACATGTACTACAAATGTGTTGTTTTTATCTGAGGTTTCATGCTGAGCCTAATCATGAGAGACTTGGAGATGTCCGTTATTCTTAACCCATGGAAAGTTTAAAAGAGATCTCATGTGACTCTCGTATATGGCACTGCAGTATATGGTTGATTGGTTATATATTGAGCCAGGTGGTGCTGTTGTCCAATGGCTCATTGAGCGCTTTTAAGTAGGCAGAAAAGTTTTTGAATCGCTGGAGTAGCTAGAGAACACAAGTAAATAACTCCTCGTTTTGTCGTTGAGGGAGAAACAGCTACACAAGTTATGGAATGCAGGTTGTGAAACCTGCAATTTTCTCCTAAATGCAAACATTACATAGAGCCTTCCTGTTGGCCCATCATTGGTAATTTTATATTTGCATGGCTAATCCAGGATAAGCAACAGGAAGCGACTATTTAATGATATTGTATCCTCAAATATATATGCTTCTCTTGTCACTAGCAGTGATAGAAATAGGCAGAAACATAGATAAGATTCTGCAGTGTTTCTATTTTTAGCAGTTCAGGCTACAAATCAAGCTTGGAACACTGTTTGTTAGGGTAACCTATTGTATTGATCCCTTCAGCATACATGGGCCAGAAGCTGATTTGATTCTGACCTTCCTTAGCACAGTTATTAAAATTGCTATCCACCCAATGCTTGCTTATTGCAAATATTAAGAATAATAGTTATCCAGATGTTTGTGGGGTACAGAAAATTGTAACCTGTCTAGAATGCCTGCCTATGGGTTTTTATTTGTCATCAGTACTCAGGAAGAGCAAGGCTTATGCAGTTGTCCACTCCAGTAGTTTTGAGGACTGTGTAAAATCATGTAATCAATGTTACTATGTAATTAATGGCAAAACTATTAACGCGTCAAGTGAATTTAGATGATCTGCATCTTACATACCAGGATATCTGACTTGAGACCGTAGGACTTCTTTTTATTGTATCAAAAATTTAAACTCATCTGTTGAAGTTTTGTCTCTCTGTGTCACTTTCTCACTTAAAGGGCTAGTGGGATGCAAAATATTCTCTTTTAATTCCATAAAGATGGGTGCAAAGTAGTATTTACCCAAATCTGGCAGAACACTGCCATACCGTTCTTGAGATACACATCCAGAAATATCAGTGTGCACAAAGAGAGGTCAAAATCATTATGTCATGATATTCCTATTATATTCCCAGCTGTGTTATTGGCTGAGGTTTTCACAGTTTAAGCATATCCATGTTCTGTCCTACCATATGTGTGTCACGAAAGAACGTGTTAGGGGGAACGGGGAGAGCGGGCATATAGTGCTAGCTCTGGTTTCGGAAATCCCACACTTTAGTAAGGGCTGTGGCCAGTCAGTTCAGGGAGGGAAAACTAGATGTGGGTCACTTTTGGGTCAACTCAAGGGAGGTAGAAAACCGGACGTGGGTCACTTTTGGGTCAATGCAGGGAAAATCTCAGAGGCTGAGATGGGGAGCTGTTATTGTCTCAAGCTAGCGGTGATGTATGATTGGTTGTACCTATGGAATGAGCGTGGCTGTGAGTGTGAGTGTGACCAATCATGTGCCGCACTAAATTGCGTTGTGTTTATTAGGGGTGTGCGCTGGGGGCTCGAGTCAGTGTGAAGTTTTTAATTAGCAGTTTAGTGGAAGTGTATCGCACACAGGTTATGTCGGCATGGATGGCGGAATAGTCGAGAGTGTAGTTAAGGCTTTAATTACAAGTCTCCATCCATCCATCCATCACACATACCTAATACCTCTTAGGTTTGTGACAATGTGTTGTTACCTCTTTCAGTGCATGGTGATGTTTTTAGGTATGTATCTTGGGAACAGAATGGGGGGTGGGGTGCTATTTAGCCAGATTTGAGGCAACTGTTTTTTTATTGGGGGGAGGGGTGTTTGCACCGAGCTTTACCCCATAAAAAAAGTTCATGTCCTACTAGTCCTTTAAACACACACACATGTAAGCACATCTGTACATGCATGTGTTCATGTGTGTGCAAGCAGATTTATGCATGCACACACATGCATATGGACAATACATGCATGCTTGGGTGCATACATGTGCATGCACAAAGATATAGCTATGGAAACCCCCCTTCCCATACTTTCCTATTCATGCATTCCTTAAAAGTCCTGTACCAGCAAAGGGTGGCTGATTGAGATTGTACCCAATCAATAACCACTGCATAATTCCACCACTTGTCAGCATTCACTGCTCTGGAACAAGGTTTTAAATGTGCATTGTTTCTAATAAACACGTACATGGACACTAGGATGGATGTTCATTATATATCTCCCATCTCCAAATCTAGTTTTCCCTTTTTTGTTTTGTTCCAACTGAGACTGTTGTGAATATGACAAAATATTCCCATGACAAATTTGGTAACAGTGATAACACACTAAAGCTCTTTAGGTTAGAGGCAGAACAAACAAATAAGCATGAACACACACACACACACACACACAGAACAATAAGGCAACTGCCATAGATAAAATATATTATTTCATGGTTGCAGAAGTGCGGCCAGTAACACCACCCAATGAGAGTGGTGTTGAAACAAAGAGGCTGGTGCCTGAAAGGAAGATTAGTGTGGCAAACACAGACCTACTCTTTAAGCTTTTTGAAAATATCAGTGATGAAAAGAAGACTGCCACTCTACATCTCAAGAGGGGAAGGTAACTCTGGATACCCTTATAGAAAACTAAGCTTACATGACACCTTTGCAATTCTGTAAATATTATGAAGCAGTATTTATGCTAGAGTGACTTATAACTTGAAATTTGAATAAATTTATAGAGTACTGATTCATTTAGAAATTTAAACAGTAGAGTGGAAATTGTTACTGACTGTAACGTCCAATTTATGAGCCTTATTGTCTATTAACTCCCAGTAGCTAACTTTTTACTTTTCAGGCCTAGGAGGATGCCGATCAAGAGCTGCACAAAAGGTCTGCTCTTTGGAAATGATCCCTATCTTGTGGATGCTATGGCAGACACCTTGTTTCCACAGTTGTCCATTGAGAGCTCACGGTTTGGTGGTAACACATCCCTACAACTGGTCACTTTAGGCACTGGTGACAAAACTGTCACGCTTCCATCACTGACTTTGGAGCAAAACTATCCACAGATGTTGTCTGAGCTTGTAACACACATATAGTGTCTACAGTGAATTGAAAGACGTCTAGTACTTTGGGACCAATGCCCACCGTTCACCCATAGATTCATTCTGGTATATTCTGAATTGACAGAATGGCTCTCCTGTTACCAGAAAGATGTTTCTGCACAAAGGAGGAGGAAAACTGATACAGACAGTGTGAGGTAAAGCTCACCTTCAATAAAAATTGCTATAAAATATTCTCTTAGCACCTTAACCTGAAGTATTATTTTTGTTTGTCTAACGTTGTAAATGCTCATGACATGGCTACATCTTCAAATTTAGTCTTCAGTTATGCTTTCTTTTGAACAGTCAGCAGCTTCTTACCATAATAAAAAAAGTCAGTAATGTTTTAAATAACATTCTTTCAGTCTGTATCATACAACAGTAGAGACTTAATTTACCTCATGTTGTTGTATGGGCAAAAACATTTTCCTCTTTTGAATTTATGGTTGATAAATTTACCATTAAATTTATAAAGTAAGCTTCATAATGGGTAAAATCACAGGACTGGCATCATTTAAAAATCCATTTGTTTATTATGAAACTGTTTAGATATTATTTCCATATGTTGCACTCATACAAAGGGAGTGAGACATGTCAGTGCTTGTTAATTTATAACAGGCTTTTTGGAATACGAGACCTATTTCGGAGTAGGTGTCAGTTCCAAGGAAAAAGAATTTAAGGTTTTCATCTTAAAAGACAGGGAAAAATGATTTAAGACATGAGTACATGACATTTGGAATGACAACACAGAGGTGAAGACTACAGCATTTTTTGAGACTGTTATGGAATCCAAAAGCTGGGTGCCTCAGGATGAGCAGGTAAGGTGAATTTCTAGACAGCCGTTTGACACTCTAAGTGACTGAGCAAATCTCTGGAGCTGGTTATTGCAGGACAGAGAGGTACTGATAAAAACATCACTATGTTAATCTGTGATACATTGAGCATCTTTATGCTATATATTTCATGTGGATATTGACTGAGATTATACAAATTTGTCTTAAAAGTTAAACTGTGTGGTATTTACAACACCAGTCTATGTGACTATGCTTCAGAGATACCAGAAGTTAGCTGTTCAGCAATAAACAAGTGTATTTTTCTTTGGATTAACCGAATTTCGCTTGCTTTTTTTTGGGGGGGGGGGAGGGTCCACTTGTTGACATTTTTAAGAAGAATGTTCTCCTTTTTAAAAAATGTACTAAGGTGTTAAAAGTAGGTCAGCAGGTTGATTTGTAATTACTGGTAGTGAAATCATGAGATGCATGCCCAGTTTTTAATCTGTTCCCAGCAAGAAAGTGAACAGGGCATTTTTAAAGATAATTAGAGGAGAGCCTTAGCCTTAGCCACTGGTCTAGTCTGAGAGCATTGTATTTATACTTTAACTGTTGCTGTTGTTTATAACTGAAAGAACTATTTTGCCATTTGCTGTTTTATGATGATTTTTAATTTTCTCAACTGTTCCTAATGTTTTTAGGATCGAATGTGGGTTCCATATTTCTTCCATGCTCACCAGATAATTAATGTGTTGTTACTGCCTATATATACTAAATATTGTTTAAAAATAAATTAACATGTTTCGAACCATCAATAATGTGTAAACTAAACTGTGGCATTGCTGTTGAAGTATCTGTGATTACAGAAAATGTCATACAGTATTGTGTCCCTTGTTAAAGATATGTTAATGCCAACACCCTTGTGTCACCTCGAAGTGAATCTTCCATGGCAGGTAGATCTTAAGAGTTGTAGGAGTATGACTGCCTTATTTACTAACAAAATTAATTTTTAAAGTGTCAGTTATGCTTGAAGTGCTTCTGCTGGTGTTGTTAGGTAGACCTTTGATTAACATCCAGTTATTTATGCATCTATATTGCAATTCGAGCCACAGCTTTCAGCTGTTGTCTGCACTGGTCATTTTCTAAATCTTGAAGCGTGTGTCAGCCCTTTTTCTTGCCACTCTTTTCCCTACTACTGTTTCGTCTGTACAATATATAGCAACGGTTTCCCTATCTTTTCATATTTTTAACAACTGTTGTTGAATGAGGGGAAACATATATTGCTTTTACTTTACTTTCCTAATGGTTGTCTTATCGATTCATCACTCACACATTATGCTCATTATCTTTTTTTTCCTCAAGTTGAATTGACTAGTAAACACATTCCAGGAGTTCAGGAAAATTTATAAATGTATTTATGTCAACATATTTAGTTGTGATTAAGGCACTTTATTATTTCAATTCAGGTGTAACCATGCAACCAATAAGGTCTATTTGTGACATCTGTCTTATTTTGAGTATTTACTTTTTTTAAAAAGTGGTGGTCATTTTTAATCACCCAGATGTATTACAGAAACATATTAGTGTGAACACTTTGACCAGTCAATTTTTGTTCACATAAAATACCGTCCATTTCTTTTATATCGTCCTATTTATTGCTGCTTTTAGCAGAATTTATTTCTGTGTCTTATGAAAATGTGTGTTGTTTTGATATAAGTTCAGCATATTATTAAGTGGCAAATGAAAAAACAAAACCAGCTGTGATAATTTGAGAAATGTGTGTGTACTTTGCATATAGCTTTTGAAACTTTTCCCTTCCTGATATACTTTTTTGTTTTAATCACATTGATGAGGATAATTTAGATCATGCATCTTTTGCAGTCCTGTTTATTTACTTAAAATATCAAAATAATTTTGTGTCACAAAAAATATGTTTGATGGCTTCATTTACTGCCGTATGGCAGTCAGATTAACATTAGTTCAGGTTGGGAGCTGAAGTACACTGATGCTTGTGTGGAACCCTTTACTTTTTGAAGAAAGAAAAAAAAAGGAATGAAGTCCTACCAAACAGATTTTTTTAGATAGTAGCCTGGCTCAGGTTTTAAAGTCATATTATCTATGGTGGTAGCCAGTCATTGTAGTACTAGACATCGCAGGTAATGGTGGGAATAGGACTCGTATACCTTAATTGCTGGATATGTTCAGTTGTATTAGCACATCATCACTTTATTGGCTGATGTCAGCACTGCTGTTCATCATGCATTTACCTAATACAGTACTGACCTAAAGCAATCTCACTGACCATGCATGTGTGCTCGCACACACACACCCACCCACTTTCTTTTATGCAGGACATATCAACAAAGGACCATGACTTTCCTTTGTCATACATAAAGCATCTATAACATATCTGAGGTCTTTATATTTTAAACCCTTAAATATTATTGATCACTACCATATATAAGCTTCGTGAAATCAGTTGAGTTATATAAACCTCAACCTAAACTAACATAATGAAAAAGATAAATTCATATAAAGCATCTATGCTTGTACTGGTATTTAGTGTTGATGATACTGCTACACTGACCTTCCCTCAGGTCTTTTCTTCCTGTTAAATGAAGATTAGGCCATCAGGAAACAGAAGTCCGATGTGTTTTTCTTTATGGCCACCTTAAACGACTTTCCCATAGTTAACACACAGGTATGAGCTGGCGAAAACAACATCCAGTGTATGCCAGGAAAGGGAAGCGATATGAAAATTCAAGTTTATCTGTTGTCATGCTCGACTTAAAAGGAAGTATTGTTTAATTGCAAACATTTCATTTCGTGCATGTCTTTGTGGTTCTTATGGGAGGTTGTGTGTACAGGTGAGTTAATAAGAACTGTAACAACTACTGTGGGTCAGTGTAGCAGGTTCGTAATTATTGGCTTGATAGAGCACAGAAATGGATCTGAGGCCATTTTTGAAAAAACTCAGTAGTATTCCCATATAAGCATACCCTCTTGGTATGCAAAACTGTTGCATGTGGGGAGTGCAAATACTTTTGTAGCCTGCCACATATGCGATGATCACTGTTGTCATGGTACTGAAACTGCCAGCACAGGACTAGACTAGCTGGGACAGTCTCAACTCATTACCTCACCACCCTCCGTCCAGCACACATTTTTGGCTGAAGCTTGTAAAACCTGAAATAAGTGCTCACTGCAGCAGTATCTGGCAACTGAAGGGTGGAGCTAGCGAGGGAATGAGAAGAGATTGCACTTCCTGACTCTTCTTGGTTTTCAGCCTGCTTTTTTTGATCCATTGTCCTGCAGGCAGCAAAGGTCAAAGGATGTTAAACTTCATTTCACACACTGTGCCTATGATATATTATATCTGGAAACAATTAATAGGATTCACCATAGGGCAACCCATCAACTCTTAAACAGAAATCCTGAGCCAGCTTTTAGACACAATCACATCGATGTCTTGAGGTAATCTCTTTACCCTGTCATGTTAAAAGAACTTGAATTTTTTAAACCTAGCGTAATATTTTTGTATTAAGAGATGTTGAGTCACAAGTAATTTTGGTGCCTCTTTTACTTTTTAGAATATGTATTTCAATCATGAACATAACTTACAGAAGTGCTTAAGGAGACTTTATAGCAGAGAAAATGCTTGTGAATAATACTTGTCGTAAAATATAAAATCATAATACACTCTTTACTGTGGCAGCATCCTGCGTTAATCGCCGTCCAAACACTGTGTATTGTAAACTATTTTATCAATAGTAAGTGCTTTGTCACCTTTATATGCCCTCCAGAACAAAAACATCAGCTCCTATTGGCACCATACTCTACACGCTACAGGTTTTTCAATATGTGGGTGCTCTTCATGCGGGTAGAGCTTTGATTTGGTGTCACCAGTGTTTATTAATATTTTTCTTTCAGATGTTTGTTGATCTAACTCGATGTCACTCTTTTTGTTTCCAGTGCCATTTCTTGGCAGTGTTACAGTGTGTTTATAGTGATTCCACAATTGAAGATATGACGATAACAGCAAATTAGCTTTATGTCAGACTTTTAACGTCTGGCTACTCAAACAGCCTGTACATTGTAATGACCCATGAACGTCAGAATTTACTGGAATTGTTGTTGTGTTTTCAATTTGCTGGATAGCAGAGTGTTTCATGATCTTATTGGCATTCTTTGACAAATAACAAAAATTGAAAATAATAGAAAAACACTGTTGAAAGTATGTTGAAAATAAACAGATTGTTTACGGAAACTGCTTTGTGTCAGGCAGTGTCATCATTTCAAGTTGTGAACAGTATGTTTTCAATGAACTGTTCCATGTTTTTGACACTCCATGGCCTAGTAAAAGTTACTGATGGAGGCTTGGGGGTGGGGTTGCGGTTGCATTGCTGGGATATATTCATGTATCATTACAAGGGTACAATCAAGAATGCTATTAAAATACACGTCTATAAAAAGTGGTTTTATTTCAGATGCTTTTGGCTGTGCAGTGAGATTGAGTTGAGTGAGCATACGTTCCTCTTTACAGATATTAGGAAAGGTGGAGACCAGTCTAAAGGCCTAGTGGGGTACAAACTGTTCAGCTAACGATTGAGTAAAGCTCAGTGCAAGATGCTATTTTCCCAAATCTGAGTAAAATACAGCCCATCCATTCTCGAAATGCATGCCGACAAACAACCCCATGTGTAGAAAGAGGTCAAAATTGAGACGTCACCTTCATACACAAATATGCCTAATAAACACATTGTCACAGCTCTCCTACTGGCTAAGGCTTTCACAAAGTTAACTGTTCATGTACAATTCTGATGTCATGTCCTCCTAGAGAAAAAAGAGCCATGTAACAAGGAATGATGTAACATTGAGAGTTTTGTTTTTGTTTGATGAAACTTTAGACTTCCAGATGCGGGCTGCATTCACATCAAAATCTGAATGATGCAGTTTCTCATGGTAAGTGAACTCAGGGAGAGATGAGAAGAACAAAATCTTTGTTTAAAGGCTAACCAGCTCAGCAAAAATCGCTGGAAATAGAGCATAGAGTATCACAAAAACATATTCCGGTGGTATTTTATGACAAAGAGGCACGAGAGATTTCTATTTTTCGCTTAAGCTCACCTGGATTTGTCGAGAAAACGGGAAAAGACGAAAGGGAAGTATTTCTAAAAATAGCGTCATCTGCATGAGGTGAATTTGAAGAGAAATGATACAATCCTCGGTAAAAGAAAACTTACCAGGACACATTGTGCTTTTGCTGAATGTTCTCTGTGACACTCAGATGGAGTTAGTTTGTACCCTTTTAGGTCGATGAGCCTTTTTATAGGCTCTGCCGGCAGAAGACGATGATTCACGGTCGTGATTCTCTCTTTGCACGATGGGGCACGATTGTTGCCTTACCGGCAGACCACGATACGCTCACTAACGTGGCTCGTGCTCCACGAGCGTGGCTCTGCAGTTTCGCTATCGTCTTCAAAACCATAGATTTTAAGCCCATGTTTTTGAACACAGAAATATTTTTTAGTCGCCCTAAGAGGGTTACGGAAATCCTAAAGATATAATGGCAACAAACGCCAGTGGATTAACTTAATTTGTCCGGAGATATCTCTGCTGTGCTCAAACGTGCCGTGCGAACTTCGTCCCCACAATATACTCAAGAATTTGCTCAAAATATTTCAAAACTGATTGTTATCTAGTCACTTATACACTACAAGCAAGTTTTGAACTTTCCGTAAAATGAAGAGATCTTCCTACAGTGTGTGTGTGTGTGTGTGCGCGCGCATCTGAACTCATCTACCATATATTTTTGTGCCATCATACCTTTGAAGTCTCTCGTACTAAGGCTAATTTTCCGGTCGGAATGAAAAGAAAATGTCATGAGAGGTTCTCTGCACAAACTGCTATGTCACATTAACACTTATCTCACCTAATTCAGCTTTCCAGACAGTCTCAAAAAAGTAGGAAGGTGTTCGGCTGTTGACGTCACGATAACCACTGAGCTGAGTCCTCATTTCCGCGACGACGCAGTTCGCTCTTTCAAACAAATCGCGTGACCCCACTGTCACCCCAGCATGGGAAACTGTAACGGCTGGACTAAGTGAGTCGTCTGCACGTGCTAAATTTTGCTGATCTGGTGCACGTAACCCAGTGTCTCATCATTGTAGCTGACCGTAAGCCTTCGTGGGTCACCAGTCGACTCAACTCGGCCTCTACTCCTAGCGACTCGAATATCATCACAAGATTAGACGTGAAAAGCGAGTGTAAAAAAATACGTGCTTGGTTTTAAAAGGGTAGGGACGAAATGCATTAAGAAGTAATGCATTAATGGCTTAGTCCAGCGCATGCGCGACGCAAGTTCCCGTGCTTGAGCTGCTATAGTCCTTCTCTCTCTAAAGTCTATGTTCAGTATAGAATAGAAATGTCACTGGTGGACGAGTTGATTAGCAGCATTGATTGGAGTAGGTTTTATGCGCTGTCGAGATGGTAAATTGTTGAGTCACCCAACACCCCACGAACTAGGAAAGATGAAACGTTTTACACAAAAATGAAAATATATTGAGTCACACAACTCGATCACACACACACACACACAGAGGCGGACAGATACGTTGTCTTACAATGAGCGGGCCGCATGGGCTTACCTGGTCTATAGCAGTTAGACCAAAGTATTCAGATTTTGAACTTGCAAGACGTCTTTCCACCTCGTTGGTGAAGGAACCCAATATCATGATTTTCCAAGCTGTGTTAAAGAGGTTTTAGACAGTGTGTGTACTAACAGGTACTGACACCCACCAATTGTTTCTGCATTTTTTTGCAGATATCGGTAGATACAGGCGATATAAACCTAACCTGTGAATTCTAGCCTCCAAAACCTATTCGTTAATTGATCATCCTCTACGATTCGCACCTGAGATCAACAAGCGCTGCCAACAGTGTACTACGTCACACTAGTGCACCATTCACAACATTGCCAGCACTCAACACCAAACAGAGAGAGCGAGAATGAGCGACAGTTCGGATTATTCGGACGTTGAAAGTCTGCATATCCTGTGCTCAAGTAGAAGTTTTCCAGAACCACGAGAAATGCAGACTTTCAACGTCCGAATAACCCGAACTTGTTTTCTCTCTCTCTCTCTGTTTGGTGTTCACGGCTGGCAATGTTGTGAATGGTGCGAATCGTAGCGGATAATTAATTAATGGATAGGTGTGGGAGGTTAAAATTTACAGGTTAGTTTTATATCGCCTATATGTACCGATATCTGCAAAAAAATGCAAACCCTTCAGGTTGGTCTTTAAGATGACTATATACTCTGGAACGTGTACATGTTGAGAATCAAGTGGATTCCGGTCGTGAGGCTAACAAGACATTACTGGACTAGGAGTTGGACGTCTTAAGTTGTTTACAAAGATTTTGCATTCGAAAGTGGCCATTAGGTAAGACAAAAGCAGCACAGCACAGTCATTATTCCGATCGAAAACAAAGCATTGATAAATATGAATCATTTATTTAAAACAGTTCATTACAAGTCAATGGATAAAAACAGAATATACAATAGACATAAATTCTTAGTGTCTAGGTTTATCAGCAGTTAACCAGTAGCTGACTGTCTAAAATAACGCATCTCCTTGATTACACTCTCTCCAATGTAACCTCTTCTGTTTTTGAAAAAAAAAATGGCGCACTTGTGCGTGTGTGTGTGTGTGTGTGTGTGTGTGTGTGTGTGTGTTTGAAATAAGAAAGCGATTAACACCAAAAAGAAAAATGAGAGAGAAAGGAGATCGAAAGAATAAACGAATGATATTAATACTTAAAAACCGATTTACGTGAAAAGACTTGTAAGCCTCCAGTAACCATCGCGGGACCGGCACACACGGTCTCAAACACCTGCCAAGATTCACAACTCTCCTTGTACAAAATGGAACAGTCACATGAAATGATGAATAACTATCCTCGAGTAACATCTACAACGGGCTGCAATAAATATGCACGTTGCCCTGTATGGTCTCTTCCACACAACCTTCAAGGCTTCAACTTGCGCACCTACACATTCTCTCTCTCTCTCTCTTTTTGGTCTAAATTTGTTAAACCACTTTACCTTTTCACACAGCGATGACATGCTCAGTGTGTCCCAGGTCGAGGATAAATGTTAAAATCACGAGTTCTTAATAGGCTTCTTTTCAAACAGTCGTTCTCCTGTTGAATGCAGAATTGTAAAAATTTCTGTATTCCACCCTCCCCCCCCCCCCGTAACCAACCAACGAACAAGAAAATTTCTCAACGTTCATCGCTGCTTATTGACGTTATTGCATGTATCATTTAAACATGTTCATCCGTTAAAAAGATATCGCTAAAGAAAATCTAAACTGACTTGCAATTAAAATAATTAGAATTTAAAACATAATCAACAGTATTAAGTCATGATAGCACAAATACACAGGAACGGTTCAATAAATTAGCACCAGCAAGTCTGAACCCATAATGTTAGCCAAAGAATAACTGTCAGTGTAATTTAAGGGAAAGAACTCCAACTGGACCAAAGGCAGTTCTGTTAAATTAAGAAGCGTGATGAATCTTTTGTTCAATGCTTAGTTTTCACCCGCGGCTAGAGGTTTGTGCTTTGTTTGACCTGATCTTTCTTGGCTAACATATATTAACGCAAAATATCCTAACGAAGTCAGTTGTATCGATTTTGTTTTTAGTGGACAATACCGGGGCTCGACACAAGGAAAAACATTTTCGATCTTGTGTTCTGGTGTAACATCAGAAAATAGGATAGCGATTTGACTAAGTATCCTCTGGAAATGTACGGTAAATCCTTTGCATATTTTTTCCTGTCACTGACTGCAAATAGTTTAATAAAATAAGTTATCGAATCCGGTTCAGCGGGTCATGATATCTAAAAACAAGTGACTAGATCGCTACTGATGATAATACGTAAACTGCGAGAGAGAAATAGTCCTTTGCTTGCTCATTGGTCCTATCCTGCAGCCAAGCGATCGTCTGCCTAACAACAATCACTGGAAACTGCTGCGTAAACTTAAAAAAAAAACCTGGCAGTTAAATAATAAAACGCCGCAGCTAATACTGCTGGTATAAGCGGCAAGTTTCGGGATGCCATCCTTATGGGCATCCCTACGTCTGTTTGTGCTGCGGACTGCCAAATGTCATCAAGGACACGGAGGTCACGTGCTTTCAGTCTGATTGCCAGAGCAATGTCATCTAGTGGTTTTTCTCTAGACGTCATACAGCAGTGGAGTCGCCAGGTATTTCCACCACATTGTCCAAAGAGGTATGCTGGATTGGAATCGGCGCCGAGATCTTTCTTTTCGGGGAATCGCTGTCGAAGGCCAGCTTCAGGTCGTCTCGAATTTTCTTTCCGAAAGCCCTTCCAAGAGATCCCTGGACAGCGAGGAGAGCAGACAAATGTTTAAGATTCCTGCAGATCAATGCAGTATAGCAAATGTTCGCTTTCAGTTTCAATGGTCAACATGATAGGCAGACAATGGCAAAAAAAAAAAAAAATCTAAAAGGAAAAAAGAAGACAAATAGTGAACGAGAGCGAGCAAGAAAGAAAGTAAAAAAAAAAAAAAAAAAAGAGAGGAGGAAGTGGTGTTTTACGCCAAGCCTGCAACTAAGGCTATCTCACGACAAAGCAGCCTGCCTTGAAACAGATGCCACATGCAGACAAAGTGCAGCGTGCCTGAGACAAGATCTGAACTCAGGGCAGCCAGTCCTCACTGTATTGGTGACAGGCGCTAATCATAGCCCCATCGAACCGTCCAAAGAGAAAGAAAGAAAGAGAGATCAAGTACACAAGCAAGAAACACAAAGAAAGAAGAGTATGAAAAACGCCTGTCTCACTCGAAAGCTTATTCGTCCTTTGGTACCCTCGTCTGCTGTCTGCCCCCGGTAAGACCGAGTGAAAGTGTGGGACTTGGCACTTGGCTCCAGGTGTTTGCTGTTGTTGTTGGGGGTGTCCAGCGCCGCTCTGTAACAAGACAGTGGTGTTTAATGAATAACACGGGCGTGGGCAGGGGAAAGTCGTACGCGCAGTGGGAAAGGGTCATTCCCACCAGCCCCAAGATCTGGATTAACCTGAATGCAAGTGGGACCCCACAGAAATCAAACGGCCACTTAAAGACTAAAGCCATTCTACACCCAGATGAGAGACTTGAGTAATAACATGATTTTGGAGTCACTAACAAAGAGGAGGATTATGCATTCAAGTAAAGGCTTGGGGCGCGATATTCTTGTTTCAGAGAGAGGGTAGCTGCCATGGGCGAATTAGAAGACCGAGGAGAAGTTAATACGTGTTTACAAGCCAGAGATATTTTCATGTGTGATCACATGACGGAGGGGGAAGTTGTGGTGGTGGCAAGATCTGCGCATGGCTTACGACTTGGTAATACTATAGGGGATAGACCCATTTGTATACGGGGTTGTAAAACTATGGCACAGATTGGTATAGCACTGGGCGATTCTACAAGCAGCTACAACACACAGGAGAAGTCTACAACCAGCCTAGACGACAGGGTAACAGCGCATGCAATTACAAAAGTGAATTCGCAGACGATTACAAAAGGAGGGCTAAATCTACATGTACACAGAAAGATAAGGGTCGTCTTTGAGAGTTTCAGTACCAACACATCAATGACTGTCAGAGTTAGTGGAGCTTTATGTTGAACATGTAGGAACGTGCACGCACCCACGCACGCAGACATTTGACAGCGAATGAAGTCATTCTGGTCTGATAGTTTTACGTGGATGTTACCAAAGATGTGTACGAACTGCATTTAAACATTATTCCCGAACCACCTTTATTCTTCAGCGTAACTTAGCTTTTACAAACATACACACACAAGCAAGCACACATACGCGCACACGCTCCCATCCCAGGTGTATGAAGAATCCGCACATCCTTGACCCAGTCAGGAGAATGGGTAAGGAAAATATACTTTACCCAGACTAAAAAAGCTCGAGAGCTTTAAGGAGAAAGGATCTGTCCTATTGGCCAGCTAGCACAGTGTCTCCTGTTGCAAAACATTCATCTGCACATCTTGCAAAATACCACAAGCAAGTCAATAACCTATGACTTATCATGATTGTTACGAACAGTCGGCTGTTTCAGAGAGAAAGAAAGAGAAACAGAGACGGAGAGAAAGTTCTAAAAACAAACAATAAAATATGAAATTATACTGAGGAGTC
Source organism: Marisa cornuarietis (assembly GCA_004794655.1). NCBI lineage: Eukaryota > Metazoa > Mollusca > Gastropoda > Architaenioglossa > Ampullariidae > Marisa > Marisa cornuarietis. The sequence goes on from SMMW01000628.1 coordinate 3,300,186, forward strand.
CCAACATGTTTCGAAACCAAAATTGTAATAAAATATACGGCTGAAATTAAAGGTGCTCTATGTTGAACTTGCGTGAACGAGCTGAAATAAAAACTAAACAAACTTAAAAAAAAACAAATGAAACAGCGAAAAATATCGCAATAGATGCTTCTGCTGTCAGAAAATTGAAAACTTATGTGTTCGCCGAGTGAAAAGCTTCCAGCAAACAGTCATAAGACCAACTGAAAACCAAAGCCATATGCACGACACATACAACCAAAATGTTACGAAAGGCTACAAAGGAAGTGATCTATGATACCCAGCACGCGGGAACCAAGAATGCAAATTAAACAGATATTCTAAGAAATGAAAGGAACAAAATTAGGAAAGGGTAGACATGAACCACTGAATCACCACCTGTCTTACTGTCAAAGATTACCTCAAGATTTTCAGTCCAGTTTGGTAAGACCTGAAAGACACAGTTCTGCTTTGAGAACAACTCTCGTGGTACTCTCCCACCCTGCTTCTCCCTCTCCCCAACCGTACAATTGGGACTGAAATTTATATTTTTTTTAGCGGCGAACTTTTGAGGTGGAGAAACGGGTTGTGAAAGATCTCATCTAAATTCACTAATTCAAGAAATTTATAAACCTTAAGGACTAAACACAGATTCTGAACAGTCAGATTATCATCGCGGAGACGAGAATATCGTACGGTGAAAAACAAGAAGAAAAGAAACAAGAAAAATTGAAGGAACGATGAATGGATGAAAACTTAAATTGCTTAGGATGTGTATTTAACAAGAAATTTAATCTAAATGAGAACACACGTAACTAAAGAGGCCTTATGCAACCCCCTTTGTTGAGTGCATGCATCTCTAACCCACTTCCCCTTCCTACAGTATAGTCCATTTCCAAACTATTTAGAAGAAACGAGAAAAAAACCAATGGACGTATTTTGTTTATTAAAAAAAGTGTTTTTATATCATTACATTTTTAATTTTTCGTTGGGACAACTGATTAGAGTCGAGAATCAGGATCACCTCCCGGACCCCCACAGAAAATTCCTAAATACTTCACACCCAACATCAGCGACATCGAATGTCAAACTCAATCCGCAAGATCACGGGGGAGCGCGTGCCCATACCTTGCTGGTCGCAGAAGGGTATCCAGCTCCGAGGCGAGGTGGCGACGAATGTAACACTTGGAGGGAGGAATGGCGAGGGCGGTCGCCAGAGTGTCAGAGTTGAAGGACGGTTCGAGGACCATCAAGGCTCCGTGCACACCGCTCTCGCGCAAGTTGTCCGAAAACTCCTGACATTCGAACCAACACAGCAAGACATCGTGTATAAGAGTCAATGCAACCTTCAGTTTCCTCTGCCTATTTTTAAAATTAAGATAGAAAAACATTCTGCAGGTATAACTTCCCCTCCACCCCACTACCCCCCCAAAATTCCTTCGATTCGGTAAATTGCACTCATTTCTATACCCAGATCGTGATTCCAACTAACAAACTTCAGTTACAGGATCTTTATTCAGGGAACAGAGTGTGCTGTAGAACTTGTAAACACTAGTTTGGTATGTAGGTGGTGTATTTTACAGGGTCAATCAGTGAACAGATAGAGGCGAGCTTACCCCGAGATCAATAGAGCGTGTCCACTTCATGACCCGGCCGCAGGTCCACACCAAGAGGTCAGTGTCCGAATCTTCGCACTGGCTCCGCCTTTCGTTCAGTTTCTGGAAGAACGACCGACAGTGGCGGAGGTTAATTCCATGAGTATGGACGCGCAAAGAACTGATGTCGTGTGGGGGACCGTTGTCGTAACAAGTGTGGAGATCATTTTCGTTAACAACAGGAATCACGAAAACTGCAGGGATCATTGTAGCAGCAGCAACAGGAACCATTGTTAAAATAATATGAATCATTGTCATTAAATACAATATGGATCGTTGTCGTAACACGCGTAGCCGAAACGTTCACCGGGATGACGGAATGTCTTCGTGACAAATGTTAAGCTCTGGCATTTGACAGGAAACATCTGGCATTTAACAATATTCTGCATTTGACAAGTAATATTTAACATTCGAAGGAAATGTTCAGCAGTTGACAAAGAAAGCTAAAGTTTCTCATGTAATATTTCAGCAAATTTTATCAGTTTCCTTCGCATCCCAGCACTGTGATACAACTCGTATTTCCAACCCTTTTTCTTTAAATATTTCTGCAACCTCATTATATACTATTCTTGCCCTATTTCTGCGCGGTGCCCCGACACATCTCCAAGCCAAAATCGTGTCTGAATACTTCACATACCTCCTTGTCAAACTCCATTCGCCTTAAGAGCTCAACGCCGTGGAGAATGCTGGCCTGATGGAACTTGCGGTGGATGTCGAAATACTTCTCTAGGTCTTTGCGACCAAGAGAGTTCAGAATGCGGCCGTCCACGAGGTTGTTCTCAAAGACAGAGCTGTACTGAGGAAGGCCGAGGTCTGGCATTAGCCTGTGAGCGACCCACGTAGGGTCCACGTTGGGAGCCAGTGTGTATTGTCTGCACATCACACAGACGGTTTTTCAGTTTTAAATAAAAGTAAATCGCTCTGTACCCTTAAGTGCATCTCGAGCGCGCACACATGCAAGCACCACAAAGTCACGAATTTCTCGTACTGCCATTTATAATATATGTGTTAACGACGACGACTTCATCATCATCATTGTCATCGTCATCGTCATGATTATCACTTATCAATCATCGGTCTCACATGGTGGCTGGGTCGCGATGCTCCTCAATGGCCAATCGTAGTTTACGTCTGTGGATGTGACTAGTTATGCCCAAGGCCGCCCCTAGCTCATAGTCACTCAGGCCAAGTAGAATCTGCAAGGAGAATACCCGTCTTTGACCACGTGACCAGTAAAAATAAACCTGCTTAACGCCGGGTGCCCATGTTAGTTATCAATATAAGGAACGTGAGCATAGTACAACACATTGTAAGCCTAATAGTAATTTTCAGTTTGACACTCTGAGTACTGAATGGTAATTTGTCCACATTATAGGTCTGAATTCTTACAAATTCTCAGGCATTTATCTCAATTTTGTTCTCACTGGTTTACGATGTGCTTACAGAACCAGCAGGGTATTCACTCGTGAAGAAACTCACCTTGCCGCTCTTTATGTTATGTGCGCAGTTGTTGCCGTACATGGGCATACCCAGTGTAATCTCGAGCCATGCCAGCACCTGTCCAGCACGCCAGTGACACATATGCACCCCTTTCATCTGGTCTACTGTCTTGAGCTTCTCCTGGTAGTTGTCCACAGTCAGCAGACTAAGCTTGGTGCCACTACCATCTGAAAGACAGCATGGCATTTAAGGTGAACTGGTAACCTTTTTATCACTTCCATGTAAGACTCTTACTCACATTCGATATCTTAGTCTGCAGATTACTAAAGGTTGATCAATAGGCATGATATCAGCTTGTATGTAAACATAGGCTGTGCACGGCATCTTGCCTTTTCCCTACTGCAAAAAGATTTATCAGTTTGACACAATAAGGCTGTCAATTTGACATCAAGAGATCTTTTGTCAATGAGACAAATGACACTATTTTGTCAATTTGAACCTCGGGAAACATGGGGGTCTCAGACTCTAAAACAAGACAGCATTACACATAAATGTTGAAAGCGTACAGTAAATTCTCTTTTAGTATTTCTCCCCTCTTCTTTCTTTGTTATCCCGCTCCTTATTTTATGTAGCTGTCTCTGAGGGAGGACCTACCTTCCAGCAGATGTTCGTTGTGAGGAAGAGCGATGGAGCGTCGCGAGCGGCCTCGACTGAAGACCCGCGACAGCGAGCCAAAACTCTTCTTCTTCTTATTTTTGGAATCTCTGGCTTCCAGATCCGCGCCCTCTGAGCTACTGTTGTGCATCCATTTCATCAAGGGAGATAACATCTCGTCCATATCTTCACCCGCATTTAGTGTGCTCGTTTTGGGGACGCTTTCTGCCTCTGAAAAGAACCCACGAAAAATTAATTAAAATTATGAAACAACTACGAAAATTGGCAATTCTTTGTGACGATTTCTCTCCCCTTCCGTCGTCTTTCTACGAGACTGGTTTAAATCTGTCTGCTAAAGTGTTGTCCTCACCTTTTGTGCGTGAGGTGTCTTTAGAATCGACTTCCTCTCCTGTCTGGTGGAAGCCGCTGTCCGACACCGTGGTGGTGCTGTCACCGGTTGTCGCCGCCGTTGCCGTAGAAATGTCGTCGATATCCTCGGCGCTCAACTCTCCTGGTGTGGGAGTGGTGTTATCGGAGTCCCTGGACGAGTCCGCGGCTCTCCCCTGAAGCTGTTCCTTTAGCTGCGACAAATGGCGACGGCAGTACATTACAAAGCGCTGTCTCTTCTTTCGCTACACCACACAGTAACAGCAGTCTCTGAAGTTATAATTATTTCGATGGTTCTTCGACCGAAAAATATCGATATGCTTCATTATACCTACACCTAGAGGGCGCTAAAGCTGATTCCGTAGTCAAGATGCAGGCTACAGTTGTTAAGTGCAATCCCCCCCCCGCCCTTTTCTCCTTTTCTTTCCATCAAAGACCCAGTCGGGTGATCCATGCTTTATATAGATTTAAGTAGCTGGAGATGATATAACTATTAAATAATGTGTGATCGTTTACTGTTAGTGCTAACAATAGTGAAGCACCAGAATAACTTCATGTTTTCCTACAACTGACCTGCAACCTGTGTAACATAGCGACACTTGAAGGCTTCATACAGTTTCTTGAAAGACTTAAGCCATAATGTTGTAATATTTAGATTAGTAGTAGTCTTACTTCAGTCACCTCTGTCTCTGCTTGCGCTTTTGATATTTGATATTTTTCGGTACAACTTTAATCGTTAGGGACGCAATATTCACTGCAAGCACACCACAGACAAACCACCGGTGTGACGTCACGTCTGGTATTTGCGAAAAGGGAGATTTTAGCATGTGAGAAAAACTTTTTTTATTTAATTTCTTGAGATTTGCGTCTCTCCTTGCGAGTTCATGCTAGATCGTCAAGTGTTATGAAAGGAGTCTTTTGAACATGGGTATTTCACCTCTCCGTCACATCTTTAAACTCAGCGGAACTTTCTGTTTATAGACAAGGTTTCTTTTACTTCCGCTGAAACCGTTTCTGTCTTCGGGTCAGCAGGCGCGTTTCCCAGCAGATGGACCGCTGGAGTGTGACCAGTGCCAAGGTGTAATGCATATCCACCACAGGTGTGGAGAGCGCGACTACACTGGAGGTGAACGCGTGCATAGTTCGTGGGAAACTTTAGCAAAGCGGAAGTGTTAATTAAGGACCAACCCTTCCTGACCTCTGTCCCTCCTCCGCTATTGCTGCATTATTACCGGCGTAAATATTAAATATTAGTCCTGCTGGATTTTAAATTAGCATGCAACGCTTTTTATTTGTCCTAAATTATGAAATCAAAATTCTAACGAACTTCTACATATGTTGACTTCCGTTATCTTTAACTGGCTTTTGCAATTTCAGCTCGCATTTTCCTACTAATTTTTTTATTTGGGTTTTTGGTAATGGCTCGTTTGTCAAGAAGCTGTCCTAAGTGGCTACAAAGCAAGCCGCGTTTACAACAACACGGGCAATAAGCAGTATAGATAAAACTTTAGTTGCAGACACCGATGCCCAGGTAAATTGAATTTACCCCCAAGATTATTCTAAAAAGTCGGTCGCACTCAAGGAGGCCAAGAGTCTAACGTAGTTGCACTCCATCTTTTCCAAGACCTGACGTGCGATTTTATCGCCAGAAGATGCATCGAGGCCATGTTCGAAAAGACGTGTGCGCGCCAGACCGGAAAGATAATCAGCCGTCACTGCGCGTGGCCTCTCTTTTAATCGAGTTAAATGAACTGATGCAATCGGTCATCTTCCCTAGTAAACAGTCCCACCGAGCGCCTGCAGACTTCTATTAATAGCGTTCCTCACGCGTTGCATGTCCTATCCCCTAGCCCACCCCTTTATAAGAACACATGACTAGACAGACGTAACTGAAGAGAACGGTGTCTGTAGTGGATGGCAACTTGTTCCACAAATTTGTAGCGCTCGTCTGGAAGAAAATGAGTACATACAATAGCTCAACTGTCACACTGATTGTCGCACTGATTGTCACCATGACAACTGTCACAATGAGGGTGTAGCTATGACAACTGCCACAGTGAAGGAGTAACAATGACTCAGCTGTCACAGGGAATAACCATCACAGTGAGGTGGTATTTGTGGCTCAGCTGTCACAGTGAGGATGTGGAGAAAGAGGGAATAACATGGTCGGTATTCATCTTAGGACGCGCGCGCGTGTGCGTGCATGCGTGCGTGAGAGGCAAACGCAAAGAGAAAGAGTGAGTTAGACAGAAGGGATAAACTGAGCAGTTTATTGAAGGGTCATTATCATACAGAAGGGAATACAAAAATACAACCTAAATTAGCGACAATGATACGATGACAGGGAGCTGGGTAGTAAAAAGTGATTTTTTTTAAACCAAATATTTAGAGTGGTGTAGATCAACAGTAAGCCAAGTATTTAAACCCTATTAACAGTAAGTCAATGATTTGGATTAGTCTATATCAACAATAAGCAAAATATTTAAATGAATCGATATCAACAGTAAAACAAATATTTAGTCTGTATCAACAATAAGGTCTGTATCAACATTAAGGGCAAAAATTAGATTAGTCTTTATCAGCAAGACTATTCCTAACTTCAAATGCAGAAAATATAGTGAACAGTTCACGACGAGAGAGAGAGAGTCAAATGGCACAAGAGCCCATCATTCACCTTGGTGACTTCGTCCTGTAGCTCTTTTATCGTCTGCTCTCTGGCATCGAGTTGGGCGCGCAGAAGTACTGCTCTCTCGGCTGACTCCCTCGCCCGTTTGATTATCTCCCATTTCTCCCTCTCCGACTCTTCCTTCTCCATGGCAAGCTGCAAGCACATCAACAAGGACATTAACACCACATGACAAACGACATCAACAGTGCCATAAACAACGTCATCAACGACATTAACACATCAATGACAAACAGCGGCATCAACAGCAATTCGAAGTCAACATCAACAAGGAAATTAACACCTCGATATTGATTTCAACAAAGAACATCGTCATCGCTGAGCAGTCATCGGATTTTGACAATATCATGTTTTGTATAAGCGACAGGCGCAAAAGAAGCAACTCCAGTCATAAGCAAGCCTTTAGTTCTTGCTTTGATGAGAACAATTTTTAATTATTGTTATAATTTCTTTTTGGGTGATTGGTGTTTCACGCCACGTCAGAAGCTACATCATGGCAAAGCAGCTGGTCTTGTAAAGAGGTGCTTCTTACAGAGAAAGAACAGCGCGCTCGAGACGAGGTCTAAACCCAGGAAAACCAATCATTTTTTTCTTTTGAGAGGGGAGGAGGGGCATTTTTTTTTAAATTGGTCACAGAAAACAAGTGAAAGAAAAGAAGAGCAGGTCAATTTAACTGATAGTATCTAGATACGACAAAGACAAGCTTTGAAAATAATACACCAGGAGACGAACGCATGGACAGACAGCACAGAAACAGAACAGACAAACGGATGGACGGGAGAAGACAACAAGCAGACATACGCCAAAAGCGAGCAATAAATGCAAAGCAGGACACACACACACACACACACACACACACACACACACACACACACGCACACACACAGAAAGAGAGAAAAAGATTAGTGAAACGAGGCAGGCAATCAATCAAAAAGACCGTACAAGACACGTAGACAAACATTGAAAACAATGAGCCAGATGCAGCGAGTACAGGCTGCAGAGCAGCGAACCCACTATCCATCCATCCATCCATCCATCCATCCATCCATCCATCCATCCATCCATCCATTCAATTCACCTGCTTAATGCTCTCATCACTCTCCTTTACTCGATGCTCGTAGTTGCGGATGAAGTCCCGCAACTCTGTCTCCTTGTCTTCCAGCGTCGTGTACAGCTGCTTCATCTGGTGCAACAGCTCCACCTTCTCCGCCTTCAGACGCTTCCGGTCGCTCTTCATGGCTGAGGAAAGGTCACGCACATGAGCAGATCACAGTTATGCACGAGCAAAAGGCCCGCAAGAAACTACCATACGACGCAAGACTACCAAATCTGCTACAGATCGAAGTATCATGCTACAACCCCGTAACAGCCACAAGCCATGCATGCAAGATTTCGAACTGCTCAAAGGGAATACGACAAAGAATAAACAGAACAAAGGCCCGTGCGAGCAAAGCGACACAGGCTAACAGGCTAATAGGGCAACGGTGAAACGAAGTCGCACGGAAGGAAATAGCCACCTGTCCTTCTTTCACCTGTGGGAGTCTAACATGATGGTATCGAAGGATAAAAGCCCCAAATCCCCTTTATTTTGTAGCTGTTTTGCTTTTAGAAAGATTTGGTTTCTGAAAAAGAATGGTGGTGAGCTGAATGAAGATGCTGAACTTTGCACAACATGTGGTGGAATGAATACATCAGAAGGAATTATAGCTACCTGTAAAACTGAATGCTACACAGCGATCTTGAGTACTACAACGCACTAGAAACTCCATCTTTGTGGCATTGCATCAAGCAGACAAAAACTGACATATGGGAAGAAAGCCAATCACTTTCGGAACAGAGAGAAGGTAAAGATTGAAGAAAAAGACAATCAAGAAGCAGAAGACTATAAAGAAAAGAAACGAAGATGAAGAAGAATCGTGTAGATGAACACAACGATTACATGTAAGATAATGAAGAAGATGATAAAGATGATAAAGAAGATAGACAATGATAGAAAAAGAAGAAGATAAAAGAAGTAAGATGATGGATGATGATGGATGATGGAAGAAAACGTATTGATACACCTGGTAGTTTGATAACAGCATACCTTGCAAAGCCTCTTTAGCTCTGTTCACCTCCTGTCTCGACTGTATCAACTCTAGTTTCAGTTCCCCGTAACTCGGCCGCTCACCGCCAAAGTCCTTCGCACATCGGAGTTCCTTCAGCTCCGCTGTGACAGCCTCAATTTCACATTTTAACTGTTTGTTTTCTTCCCGAAGCTTGTCCGCATCCGGGCTAATGCTCAAGGCCGACATGGACGTGTCTGTCGATGCTGCATTTTCGTGGCACCCTGCGGGAATGAAGAAAATTACTATGGAAAATAATTAGCACGATATGGAATTAATTCGGAAAATAGGCAACGTGAGAGAGAATTAGCATGGGAAATACGTGGCATGAGAGAGAATTAGCATGTGAAATACGTGGCATGAGAGAGAATAAGCATGGGAAGTAGGCGGTGAAAGGAAATTATCATGGGGAATAAGCTGCAAGAGAAGAAATCAGTATGGAAAATAGAGGAGGAAAATGAATATCAGGATGGACAGCAGGTAACAGATGAGTCCAGGAAGGAATAAAGAATGTTAACTTGACGACTGGAGAAGCAAATGAAATTATCAGCCGCGAGCAGTGCAGCATGCAGAGAAACTCCACGAATATAGCTGGCTCAGAGGATCCCTGGCTGGGGTGACAGTCCATTGCTAAACAGTTGATAAACTTGCTTTCGTTTCTCAGTCCATCTCTACGTCCTTTCATTTGGTTTCTAGTCGTTCAATCCTCCATCCATCCCACCCAATATCGCTTAAAACTACAACCGTTTCTTCCTGCTGGCACTTTTTTTTTTTAGACGGATTGGTAAATGAGTTTTATACGTCACTGTGAAACGTTACGTCCATGTCGTGACACGCTCACTTGTGACGTTTCCTAAGGCTACTTTCAAGTAAACAGAATTAATAGAATCAGTCGCGCTCAGCGTGCTCGTGGAAAGAAAGAAATAATTAAACAAGCAAGCCAAGCCTAAGCCGTTGAGAAACAATTATCAAGAATCTCATTTCAGAACAGTTTAGGGAATGGGGTTCAATGTCCGTGGAAGCGCACTATCTTCATACAAAAAAGGTTCTTGTATGCGAAACATATGCAAAAATAAAAACAAAAGCATCAGTCAAACAAAGCCCCCCCCCCCCTTACCTTGATCGTACACTCCATTCCCTGAACGCTGATCATCAGAATGTTCTCGTCCGTTTTCCTTCAGCAAGATTCCAGCTTCACAAAATACGTCCCCTTTCAGTTTATCCGCTTTCTCCTCGCCGTTAGTCTTCACGATGACATCACGGTCTTTCCCCACGCTGCAGCCGTTTCCCTGACACTCACTCCCGGCGCTTCGACGGCCCTCACTTGCTCCACCCTCACTGTCCTTGAACCCCGTGTCCCCGGACGACACGCTCATCCGCGAAAGTCTCTTGTTGGTGTCGGCCAGTTCCGCCCTCAGGGCGCACACTTCCTGGTTGGCGGCCTGGATCGTACCGTCTATATGGATGGCCAGCTGCTTGTTCTCCTCCACCATCTTGCGGAACTTGCCTTGTGCGTCCAGCAGCAGCCGTCGCATCAGAACCATAGACGCCTGCAGGCTCTCGCTCTCGCGCGGCGAGAGAGCGCCTTGACCTGTACCGCCGTCACCTTGCGACTGAGAAGTGAGGTTAAGGTCGGCTGGCAAGGTCTTGGCATTGTGGCCGGCGGAGAAGGATTGGGCGAAAATGTACTGCACTATCTGGTCATTCAGCGAGTCCAGGGATTTGATGGCTGCAAATAAATAAATAAATAAAGTATAATGTCAATCTCGTAACAAGCACTGGGTGGGACTGGACCTACTTTGGAATGGATTAAAGTGAACAACAATAAAGGTGAGATATTCTAATGTCACAAGACATTGCCGGATTAAAAAAAATTGTAGGCGGAGAACTGAGTTCCCTAATTCCCCACACTAGCTCTCCCTTAACACTCACACCCATCGAGACGAAAGCGCGCGCACGCACGCACGCACGCACGCACGCACGCACACACACACACACACACACACACACACACACACACACACACACACACACACACACAGCGTTATATCGAAACAGGGATAAAGAGAAATCTGCAACAGCAGCAAGAGATGAATAATCAGTCCCCAGCGCCACGTTCATCGGACGTCGGTTGTGTCCGTATGACGTGTCACTAAAGCTAGCGATTACGTCGTAGATGTGGACACAACAGACGCCACTGGTCTGTCTCCCCGGGTTTCTCACTTTCCCCGAGACATCACTCAACCTCCCGCTCCCAGCCGGACCTTCAAACGCGCACGGGACCATCACGCGTGGTACACGCATGCAGCAGCCAACGTCTCCTGCTGAAAACAACTCACCCCTTCACTGACAACCCGACAACCTAGCTACTGCTGGGCATTCGGTAGCTTCCCCCCCCCTTCGATCCTTCTTCGATCACCCCCACCCCCACCCCCCAAAAAAAAACAAACTAGTATACACCCTGCCGTTCTCGTGTTAGCTGTCCAGCTCCTAGAGACCTAGACGATAGAGGGATGGTCCGTTGACGGGCATTTATCTAAAGCCACCACTAACAAGGCTTCATGCTGTTTGGTTATGCACATAGGTCCTCGAGTAAGGCAGCCGGGCTTCTAATGATGGCGCTCCGAAGGTCTGAGCTGATGAATCCCTCGCCACCTCTCTGAAGGCCGGCTGGACGGACCAAGAATTAAATGCGGTGCGTGTAAGGCCAGACAGATTGGCGGCGGAGGTGAGAGTGGAGAGAGAGAGAGAATATGACAACGAAGAGTTTTTCTGTTTAAAAGAGTGGGTTTTAGTGAGTGTTGTAACGAGTGTTATAATAGCGCATTTTCTCGTGCAGCTCAATGCGCTTCACATAAACGACTACAAATGAAGCAGCAGCCAGCCATGCGAAACACACAGGCGTATGACACCAAGTCAAACATGAAGTGCATGGATGCAGAGGAATATGAACTGATGATAAAGCGAAAGAAAGAAAACATTTTTTTATTACGTCTATATCTCGCCCATACACAGGGAAAGAGAATGAAAAATTGCAAGACTATTGAAATAACAATGTATGATATAGTAAGAGTGGAAGGAGATAGATTGAAAACAGAACGAGGAAAAGGAAACAAGGAAGTTGGACAGAATGAGGAGGAAGTAGAGAAACAAAAAATCCGAGGAAACTTGTCATTATTGTCGCACGTGAAGCTAACGGTGTTTCAAAAACTTCGGAGGAAGGTGAATTATAAATTTTACTTCGGTGGGTATGGGCGTGGACGAAGGACACCAAAGCACAGCCGCAGGGTGGATGTTGATGCGATCAGCGAACATCCTACTGCGGACGGCACTAAGTTCAGACAATGCCCCAGAGGACGCCACTGAACCTAACGATAAGTGGAAGGGTCTTTTGACAGGGTCGTGACCTAGACTACGTGATAACTACTGCTGACAACTTCAATTTACCGAATAGTACTACGGGATTCGTCCAAAGTCTGGCAAAATGCTGCGCGAACTGTTTCAATACAGTGCACAGCAATGGTGTAGTGTTAGTAATAGCGCGCGTGCTTGCAAGTAAACGAAAACGCCAAGATGTTTGCTATGTGACTGATATGCCTCGTGTAAAAATACAAGAGTGTTATGTGCAATAACAAAATAATTGACGCAATACACGCTAAGAATAACTAATTAAATAATGGCGCCTCGTAACCAAAACGTTTATGATGATATAGTTTGGGATGGACTACGCACTTATTTCGCCGTGTAAGGCCGCAAACTTCTATCAGTCCCATGACATAACTCACAAGATGTCAGTCTTCACAGTACACTCCCACGCCGGCTCTTATGCCACAATGTAATTTTTTTTAAAAAAGAGATGAAAGACGAACCTTTCTTCAGTCAGATGATGACGCAAATAAACTGGCTGGTACGTTTCGTCTGACTAATTATACGAGCCTCTTTGTAAGAATGCTCCACAGTCTCAGTTTGTGGGAGGTTAAAAGCTACTGAAGCAGCAAACTGCACGCTACAGATGACCGGTGACGTGTCCGACGCGAAATACCGACCGGAAATATGCTTTGGTTCAGTTACATGCAGCGCAAATTGGAGGAAACGGAAAAATGAAAACTTTGCAGTGTGACTCAATGGATTTTTATTTATTTATTTAGTTATTTTTGAGTCAGTGGAGTGAAAAGAACCCCACACAAAACAAGACGTATTTCGTAGACAAATAATTTTATACACAGTGCCGACCACTGCCTTCTAGTGATATCTAATTAACATCAATTCGCGAATCATCATCATCATCATCATCATCATCATCATCATTATCATCATCATCATCATCATCATCATCATCGATTATGCTTGTTCTTTGCGAAGACTTTCGACACTAAAGTGTTTTTTTTCCCCATAACAAATAGTGTCGCCATTGAAAAGAGCAAACACATCTCACTGCAAACATCCGTCCATGGACTAGGTGAACCCCGATCGAACATCTCTGTTGTGGTTGTGCGCTGATCTCGTGAAAATACAGATTTGCAGAGTTTCGTTCAGCGAGGTCGCTGTTGCTACAACACTGGGCTTCGCGGTGAGAGGTTACGAGCTAGAGACAGACAATGCCAGCCTCAGATATCATAACCGCCAACGCTCCGCACCCACTTATATATATATATATTTTTTTTAAACTTGATCACCGGATTCTCTCAGGTAGGACCCAATGATAACGATCGCTTCGTCAAAAAGCGAGCCTCACCTGCACTCAATGTCGGCTTGAAAAATGACTAATATTTCTCAGGTGGGGTATTAGTCAAAAAGAAAATCCCTGGACCCACATTTTTCTTTCTCTTTTGCGTCGTGTAAATATCAGAGGTCAGTGACTTGCGCCTGTTTCAAGAAAGCTGCAGGTTGACTTGAACACGAAGAACGTGTTTGGAAATCTGAGTTGCAGAAATTTATGGGGCGTTCGATCAACGTATTGATCTCCCTGGACATTCGAGAAATACGCCGTCAAGGTGTTTAGTTAGTTAATGAGGCGGACACGTGATTAGCCTTCTTCTTCTTTAACCGTGACATGAACAGTTCTTTCTCAAGTCCTGAAGGCAAAACACACACACACACACACACACACACACATATACAAAATCTAAAAACGGTACGCAATGTCACCCGAGTACATTATTCAGGTATGTTCCGGATTAAAAAAAAATACTCATAACACACACACACACACACACACACACACACACACACACACACACACACACACACACAATAGAATCTAAAAACGATACGCAATGTCACCCGGGTACATTATTTAGGGATGTTCCGGATTTAAAAAACATATTCATATACAATACCTGAAATTCGAATTTCCAAGAACTAACTTGCCAGCTCCTTGGCCATACACAACACTGCGCTGCTGTGTCAAGACATCGATCCGTGTACAGCTCGGCGTGACATAACCACCACTGCTGACTCAGCGCTAAACGCCGACATACCACCATCAGCCACCACGAAGACAGCTAGCAACTTTCTGTTGACCTCCCACATGTACGCAGGTCAAACACGTCCGGCTGCGCAGTTCACCGGAAGCCCAAGGTACGACACCACCGTGGTAGTGCGTCCACCAGACTGCGTCACACCACGACACTGCACAGCACAGCACGACAGCAGCGACGCAACACACACCACCGGTCCTGTGCCGTGTGGTTCCAGTCCAGTTGTCGGTCACCGGCCCGACTCTTGTTTCCGACCCCCCTTTCCCGCCGCCTCCTTGCAAGCGTATCAAGATTCAGTCGCACACGCATAATCGGGACAGTATGCTTAAATGCTTAAAATGTCTAGTCCTTCTTTACTCCCTCTAGCCCAACACCCATGCGATCCGATAGCGAGGCTTGTTGAGAGGTCGGCTTAATCTCTTCCCAACCCCTTGTGTTTTATCGTTGCGTCATCGTAGTTACCATTAGCCACCCCACTTCCCACCTTGTTACCACCCTTCACCCCTCGCCACCTAGCAATGGAGTTACCCCAAGCTTTGTATAGAAGGTAAAAATAAAGGCTAGTTCTCAAGTATCTCAACTAATCTACTATACCCCCCACCTCAAATTAAACAAACAAAAACAAAAACAAAAAAACCCAGGATTATGCTATTTAGAAGTTTGGAAGCGTGAATTTTCCAATCAACTGCACGGAAAGTGCCCAAGAAACCCGATTATTACACACAAAAAACATTTGTCTAGACGGATTAACATAAAACTTGCACAGTAAGGCGTTCTTAACTTACTAAACAACTCCTTGTAATGTTCTTCAGAGATCGGTCCAGTATTTGTACAGAAACGCATGCACTAAGAAGAGAGATTAAAGTTGTCAGGGTGAGCAAGCAATAATGGGTTGAGGGGTCGGCCCCGAGTTCACCTCGACTGAAAACACGCCGTCAGCCATACTATTCACAAAAGTCAATGTTGCAGTTTAGGGTTACGGCATAAAAATTAAAACCCTCAGTAAAAGCACCGTGGAATGAACTGGAAACAGGTGTGGGTGTGTAGTGTGCTGGAATAACCTGCTATTTGTTTCGTTCTTGCTGCATTTGTCTACAATGTATACAAACGCACGAAAGTCATAGAAAATAAAATGAAAAATCCAGTTGTGAGCCAAACTTTCCACCGCACAAAGTGTGCATTATTCACATGCAAGCCATGGGCAGTGCGAACCCTGTTCAACGGTTGTCTAGCAGGATAGGGAATTCAAACTGGGTGAAAAGGAGTCTAAAACAAACAAGGCCCCGGAGAAGACGTTTGACACCGGTGGATTGTTGGCGGGTTCTGGGATTTCTCCAAGACGGTATTTCCAGCAGAGAAGTGTCCAGACGGTGAGGACCAAGCCATTTTGTCATTCAGAGATTGTTGAAAAGATTTCAGATGACGGGTAGCACTGAACTACACCTCGGTCTGGCCGGCCCCAAATTACGGGACATTACCACAACCAGTCCAGAAGGCTGACAGCTCCGCGCAAAAGAACCATTACTGCAGAACGTCTGAGAACAGACCTGAAAGTCAAAACACTTGCTTTGTCGTCCAGCAGACCACAGGAACCCGTCTAAAACATTCATGTAGTGTCTGTGTAGTGGAAATGCTGTCGTCTGCATCAGCGACATGACCAGGCTCGTGTGCACTCGTGCAGACGTCATCAGCTCTCCTCCTTCTTTGTATGAGAATGATGTTCTCTAGTCTAACAAGTTTGAGGCGGCTACCTCGCTGTTTTTTTGTTTTTGGGAGTCACCTGGTTTTAATTGTACTGCCATTTAATTTTCCTACACTTCTTGGTATCTTTATCCTGATGCCGGACTGTTTCATGGCCTGTGGTTTCCTTCACCTATGACCTTCCACATGACGATCACCTCCCGTCACAACGGCTAAGCCTCCTTGACTTAACTGTGACAGAGAGCAGCCTAGAGAGAGGCACTTCAAAATAGAGTCCCAATTTCACAAACCTCCCATCATGCATTTTTATTCAACATGTTAACACATCGAGATGACATAACTGAGGATCTACTTTTTCTTGGGTCAACCACGCTTCACTCTTCTTTGCCGCTAAATCAGTCACAGGGTTAACAACATTTTAACATTTTGCTGGCTTTTTTAACAATATTTATGGAAAGCGCACTGAGCTGACCTTAAATAGGCTGGAAATTCCGCTTTGAAGCACTGAAATGTGTGGTAGCAAAGACATGCCATGGTCTTAGTTTTTGTCACTTTTGATTTGAAGTGCAGTTTGACTGCCCGATTCTTGGAATTGATGAACTGGTTTACAAACAAAATTTCTTGTCATATTTCACTGCCAAATGATGACTAAAAATTCAAATGTTTCTCCAATATGGAACAGTCCCACTTCGACCTTAACTTTTTGTGAGTAATATAGTTAAGGAGTGGCTAGGATACACACGACAGGGGAAGGTGGGACTCAATATCCTCCACTTCAGCAGTGATAACGCACGAACAAAAAAAAAGAAAATGTTCCAACAAAATTACACGTACAATCCTTCTAGTTTTTTTTCTATAAATCAATAACAACAAAAACGACAGCAATAACAAAAATGTTGACGAGTCATTATCGTACCGTTAATGGCGTTCCCGCTTCGTCTTGGCGAGAGTGACTTGCAAGAAATCATGACCGTTGTTTGTGCGCTGGTATGCGGGTTCTCATCTATTTTCACTCATAAAAGTGCCTATTTTTAAATTATTTTTGTTAGCGCTTCTTAAGCAGTTTTACATACGGGAGAAGTAGAGTCTTGCAGCCAACCACAAATAGAATACACGGGGGAGACAGCCACATATAAAAAGAACACGGAGGGGAGACAACATGTTGACCACAGAGAGCACAAAGAGTCGGCTCTGGCAGAAACAGGAACTTCAGTCCTTGGATACGACTGACAACCCAGCACCAGACTAACATATTAACACGGCAGCATACTGACATGACACCAGACTGACAACAGTCATGACATACCAAAAACATGAAATTAGACTGTGTTACTGGCTGCCAGCGTTTGACAATACTTTACCAGTAACATCAAAGGAAATATCCTCTTGACCGCACAGCCACCTGGACGCGAGACCCGTCGGCAGCCTCAGGCGAGAAAAACTCGACATTTGCCCGCTGACGGGGAGAACAGATGAATGGGAGAGGGCGGTAGAAAGAAAAAGAAAGAGAGAGAGAGAGAGAGAAAGCCACAGTCATGGATGACAGCGTTTATCGACCGGTTACCTCTAGCGTAACGGGGAAAAAAAATCTTTGTCAGTAAAATTGATGGCGTTTATACCTACTGACGACGGGACCGAGCGGCGTTTGACAGATGTCCCGTCTGCTGTATGGAAGTTATGAGCTGTGCACAAGCAACTTCCGATTTCTCTGTTATGGTATAAGGAAGAATGAAGTTTCTATACATCAAAGAAACTCACTCATTATTTGAGAGGAATTAGAAACGTTTCAAATTAATCTCGACATATGCTGTTCAAATATTTTTATGAAATATGGTTTTGTCAGCAAGCTGACCTTCAGGTTCGAGTGTGTTTACGACAGTAACAACTTCACTAATACTACTGCTGAATTTTATTCAGATTAAGGCTGATAAGAATGTTTTTAATTGTCATACATTTCTCACCGTGTGTTGAATGTGTGATGACATGTGGAAGACACCAGCTGAATGTCGAAGAAAGATTTAATAATGAAATTTTAAAGGTAATTTTATTTTTTACTCATTTAATGCTTATTTAATATATATAATCTTTAATATTTGATTATTTTTTATATTTGTTGTAAATCTCTAGCGTATATATTTCGTTGTTGGCTTAGCTATTGATGTCCCCTGTTATCTGTCCTGCACTATTTAAGCAAATATTTTAACTTGTGATGACCAATGCCCTGTTCCGGCCCAGAACACTCATCTAAATTTCTGTTTTCTTTGTCACAGTTAGGGGAGGAAAAGAAAGATGATGAAAAAATATTGGGTTAAAAAGATTTTGTTGCGCTATTCCGCATTCGAAAGCTCTTCCTGAAAATTTTGAATGTACAGAGGCACGGAGTGGAAATTTAGGAAAGAAAAACACATTTAAACAGATAAAGGTGACGAGTCTATATGTCGTCTATTTGATTTTCTGCTCGTCATCTAGCGAAGAGTATAGTAACTGTCATTGAAAAATAATTTTACCCAACTAGATTCATGCACTAGAAATAAAGCTGACTTCCCTGTCCCTCTGTTTCCTCAGTTTGATTAGCTTTTAGCATTGTGTTTTCTAAATATTTCGTATCTTGTTTGCTTAGCATTTAGCATCCTATTTAGAAATTGGCTTTGGTACATCGGTATTCGCAGGGTTAACTTCTAATTGAACAATAAGCAAGTCTGCTGGTGCCTTTTAAAAAGAAAGCACGTGATTTTGCGCACGAATTTCGCAGGGGGGGGGATGACCTGGAGCTAAATGGGGCACTTGGCTGGGAAGCTGGGGGCTTAGTAAAGATTTGTTTAGTGCAGCGTGAGTCAGCTGTGCTCTGTAAGGTTCTGTTAGCATATTAATGCTACAACAGAGCAGCGTGGTCTTCACACTTATGTGATTAGAACAGCGAGAACAGCTTAGGTGCGTCTTTCAAATCTTCCTCCTCTCGCATGCTGGAGGCTGTTTTTTTTGGTCCCTCGTCATTGCTTCGAGGAACACTGACGTGGTCACCAGTGACGCAGCAAGTTCGTGTGTTATCCCACCACTGACCAACATGTTGCAGTGGCAGACACGAGACAGTTACTACACTGCTGTGATCACCAAGGACGCAACACTTCGCAACGGTCATCAATAACGTACTTCGCTGTCTCTCTCTCTCTTTCTCTCCCTCCTCTCTCCCTGGGGTGCAGGAACCAGCAAACATTTCGATCAATCATCACACGCCGGGACACGCAAAGACCGCGAAAGGAAGCAGAAGGTCGTTAGATTGTTTTCTAGTTGCCTGCATCAAAAACTTGAGTTCTGTTTGTTTACACTCTTCACCCAAACTCTAGTCTTGTTCAACGCCGATCTCTCTATCTGCTGGAGGACAACAGACGGAGTGTAAGGTGGGTGTGATGGTGGTGCTTGGGAGGAGGGGGGTGCAGACTAAACTAACAGACCCAGGGAGACGAGAGACAGGGCTTGGTGAGGGTGAGGGTGAGTGTGAGACGGGAGGGATCGGCAAATATAGACACACACTTGGACACGGGGTCCGACCAACACTTTAGAAATGCAGCCTTTTTGCCGGCATGATTGCTCCGTGTGTCGCTCTCCAACAGGTTCGCGACCGTCGACATGAAAAAGAAAGTCAACATTTTCAGACCCACACTTGCCCACCGTGCTTTTCTTTAGTCGCTCTGTTGATTCCTGGCTTTGAGTAAATGCTATCCAACAGCACCATAGACGACTTAAAAAAAAGAAGAAAAAAAAGACTGTCTACAGGAAGACCACAATTATGAATTAAACTTTTAATAACTGCTAAATATCCAGGTACCTGGTACACGACGGTTCTGTCAGGACGCGTACCTTTAGCAAACCTTTAAGCTCGCTCCACAGTTCTAAAGGTGCATTACCTTAGGTGTAAAAACAGTTTGCACAACATAAGCAGGTGTTATCAGCGTTTGCTGTCGGGCACACAACATGCAACACCGATAACACGAAACACGCAAATATGGCATAACACGTGCATTCATTTGCCGTCTTTATCGCGCTGATTGCAGCTCATCCTTACGAGACTTAGATTATAGGGGACACTTGTCTCTCTCTCTCTCAAACACGCTCTCTCTCTCTCTCATTGACACACATACACGCACGCACGAACAGGTCTCTCTCTCTCTCACAAACACACACACACACACACACACACACACACACACACACACACACACACACACACATGTTAGTATGCAAATGCCTTCGTCCGGAAGCGTATTATAAAAAAAGAAAAGGAAAGAGAAAGTTAGTATGCAGCTACTTTCGTCCGGAAACTTATTATAAAAAATTAAAAGGAAAGAGAAAAAAAAATCTTCACAGCATTAACAAAAACACTAGTAATTTTGTGTCATCTATAAATGGCACCAGAGTTAATTATTTACATGCTTTACAACTGGCAATATATTATGTATGCTGCTAATTCCAATCTGTGGTTATCATAATAGTTGGCTAATATAGTCACCAAAATGTTGAGAATACAGCAAATAGACTATACTATAATAAGTAGCTGACCTACTTATATAAGGTTGCAACTACAATATTTACTCAGCATCACTGATCAATCGATCAACCACAAAGCAAGGATGCCTTTAAGGGTCCAGACATGATGCTCTGTTCAGACATGTTTATTCCGAAGCACAGCACTAGGCCTTTCCAAAGTGGTCTTCGTGAGATCATAACATCTGTATTTACACAAACATTCATTAGGTCTATCTTACTGTTGACACCCCAAACCGGAAGATGTCACTATTTTTAGTTCCCATCCTTACCTGTCAGCAGCATAATTGCTCAGTTTTAAGTCAAAACAGATTGCAGTGTTGGGCATACAGCCAAATTGTTCATAAACGTCGAAACTTTTTTTTTGAGAAAAAAAACTGTTGCACGAGAAACGATGAGAGAGAAAAGATTAAGAGGCCATGTGTTGCGCATCTCTCTCTCTCTCTCTCACACACACACACACACGTGTACTTTTAGCATTAAAAATGCACATTTCAGGCACGTATAACACTAACAGCTAGAAATATATCAAAATAGTAAATATTTGACCACCTGACAACTTGTAATGAATTGTCATGGGATCAGTGTCCCCGGAAATGTTGCTCTGGGATAAGCAAATTATTTTCCTCATAATCTACAAGAAGTCATTAAATGATAATAAATGTGTCTAACAGTTTGTGTCGCAAGGTGACAGGTTGTGACCACATTAATCACTTACCTGTTGCTGCTACTTGGTTTTGCTGATGAAACGCCAGGGAGAACTTGTGTTTAGTCTTTAGATCCTTCAAGAACGCCAAGTCCACAATGTGGCACGGAGACTGGCCTTGACACAGAGGCCCCACAGAACGCAGGGGCTTCTCTCTAGAAGCTTCTTCCTGATGTTCTGTCATTCTCAACCCCTTGTTTTTATCCCCTGACCTCTGCACTCGTCAGGTCGCCGAAGTAGTTTTTCTGGGGTTCTCGTTTATTTGTTTGTTATTTTGTTTAAAACGAAGAGAACTTCGCGTCGCACGACACATACGATGGAACAAGAGTTCTGCCGGCGGCCGTCGCTAAAGGACCGTGCAGACGACACGAGGGACCAGAGAGATGGCCTCATGACACACTGGTCGAAGACTGTGCGTGGAAAGCGAGCCTGCCTAGCTCAGCAACAACAGCAAGTAACACAAGCGTATTGCAGCCTTCCCGTGGCTGGCCCAGGTGCTTTACAACTTTTTTTCTGAACACACCTTGCGCGACATCTCTCTTCCTTTCACAGCGGCGTTGTGAGGGGGGGGGGGAAACGTTTTGCCGGAGGGTAAGCGGTGACACCAGCCTTCGACACAAAAAGAGCCCTTTACAGTAGACAGCAACAACGCACGCACGCACACACACACACACTTGTCTCTAAAGCAAACACTTTCGTGGCTCGTATCGTGAAGACAAACACAAGGACTTAACCTTATTATTCCGGGAGGCTGTCTCTGACGTCACTAACCTACCTGCTTTATGACCACGGGGCTCTGTGTTTGCCTCTGTAAAACTTAAACGCGACCATGAAAGCAAGGCCAGGAAAGACAAGACTACCAGGGAGTGCGTAGGCACAGCACATGTATTGACTTATGATCCACTAACACGCCAGTCAGTCGAAAGAGCGCGTGGCACACAATGCCAAGTTAACAGCCATCAGTTAGTAGGAATCCGACATCAGCATTAAAGCTTCTTAGGAATTCAACATCAGTATTATAGCTCCCTACACAGCTTATTAGAAGTATGGTCAATGCTGAGAAATTTTCCAAACAACGTGTGTTGTTAATTCAAAAGAATATTTTTTAAAAGGATACGACTTACGTCTAGAGCGAGCTCCGTTGTTAACAAACTTTTAAAGCACATGAATACGGTTTCCACACTAAACGTAATAAAAAAAAATTAATCAGTATTAAAATATCATTTTTGGCGCACGTAAACTGTTCTCTTCGATGTCAAGTCACACGATTTTTTCTCCCCCTTTTGGGAATTCCCACAGGTCACTTAACTGGGTCTTCCTATCTTATTTTGCCGGGTCACGCTGATTTCTGGTCTTTCGTTGCACCAAGGTCACGTTTTATCGACAGGTCCTAGTTTTTCCGAGTTCGTTCGGGCTCTGTGTCCCTCCCCCCCCCCCCCGCTGTGGTCACGACCGTGGGTTATTACCGCCCGCTCGCTGCTTCCTAGCCTTCTACCTTTGACTTGCTGCAGGTCAGGGGGGGGGGGTGAGGTCTGTTGCGCAAGGGTCGTTAACGGGTAGAGCTGACCGACAACGACACGTGACCTCGTAAACCCCGTACGTGCTGCTCCATCCTCGCAGGTCCACGTGTCGCCTGAACGGCAGGGTGACAAACCTCCGTGAACTGTCGACCTTGGGGTCCGTCCCCTCCCGCAACTAGCAGTTCCCTGACCCGGAGGACCGGTGGCCCCTCTCAGGAAACCTCCCAGTCTGAACTCGATCCCTTTGCCCGTCAGGCTGTCCCGCCCCCGCAGTCCTGCAGCCGGGACGATTCCAAACAAAAGACACGACTACAGCAGCAGCCACGCGACAAGAGCAGGTGGAGTCTCGACTGACTACCGGCGTGCCCCCCCCCCCCCAGTCACGGTGGTTGTCGGCCCCTGCAAGGGATTGCCACCTAGCGTCGTTGCAGAACCCCGGGCAACCCCGTCCCTTCCTCCCTCCCGCACTCTCCTGCAAGCACCAACTTTTTGATACGACTGATATCGCCCCCCTCCCTAGTTCCCCGCTTCTCACCCACCTGCACACACACACACACACACACACACACACACATACACACACACACGCTGTCGGGGGGTGGGGGTGGAGGTAGGCTCGTTTGCTAGGGGTCGCAGGTGGATGACTCGCCTGAGCAGGTGCGTCAGGTGATCGCAGGCGGGCGCCGGCTGCGCTAACGAGCGGTGCACGCGCGCGACCTGCAAACAGACACACCTTTGTGTGCCTGCGTGTGTCACGTTAAGTCCCGTCTAGTGCACGCTCGCATGCACTCTGTTGCCGCGCGACCAGGCGAGCTGGTGCACGTGGGCTTGTATTGTCGCTGCGCTCGCGTGTGAGCGTGTTCACACTAATATGTACCTCAGCTTTCCGCTTGAGAACATTTCAACCGTCATTTTATCCGCAGGTTCAGTTAAAGTCATCAGAGGTAATGGTTGTAAAAAATACTAATAAAGCCGCAGATATTGTCTACGCTACGTTCAAGACCACTTATTTTAAACGGAGATAATTTTGTTTATAAACTTAAATCACACACACACACACACACACACACACACACACACACACACACACACACACACACACACACACACACAGACTATTGGCCCCCCTCTTCGTTAGTTGCTTGATATGACATCGATTTGCACAAGCCATCTTTGTCCTCCACATACCCCTGACACGAAAGCACTAGCGGACTAGCCCATAACATATTTCTGGATTTCTTGCTTCGGCAAATGTTGATGTTGTTTACATTAATATGTGACTTCCTTACAGAAATGTTCAGTGGAACATGAGCGGAAAACCCCGTTCACACAGTGGCTGGACAAGAGATTATAAAGAGTTGACCTACTGAATCAACTAATATCTGCGGAAATTATTTTCCAATGTTTGCTTACAGTGTTCCGTAGAAGCCATCGTAAGCTACGAATCCTGAATACAATACGTGTGTTGGTCACGAGCTCTCAAAGGAAGCGCGTCAAGTTACCGTTGGCTACGTACTGCTGAAGTTATCACGTCTGCTATCCCGGTGAGAGCAAGTCACTCTTGTTAACAGCAAACCTCGTGCACCCCTTCAGCAGATGGGTTAGACAGAGCATCCGCATCCGAATACGTAGGCGAGTTCAGTCCGGTTCGATACTCGCACGACGCAGCGTCCTTTCCCCAGTTGACCCAGCTGTATAGTGGGTACCTAACTCCGTAGAGGGTTGACGTAGAAGAGATGGGCAACACCCTCACAAAAGCTCGCCCCGAAGTAAGTAAGGGCACTATAGCACCTTACTTCCATATAACCGTAAGGTCACAGGGCGACCTTTTGCCTTCTTACCTCACTGCTATCGAAAAAACAAAAAAACAAAAACTAAAGTCTTTCCCGTGCACCGGTGATGTCACCGTGTGTCGTGATGATCAGACTGCCGATCGGAGACGATGACATCTAACAAGTCACATACTTCTATGATTTGTGTAACAAGTGATCAGTAGTTTCCCTTTCCGCACACGACAGACAGGAAGTCATGAAGCGTTTCGTTAAAAGACCATCGCAAGGACAGCGACTATCACAGAACGGCGGTGGTAGGCGATGGAGTCAGGCGTAGTGAATGTCGAGGGAGCATGTAGGGTTTATGGCATAGGAGCAAACGTAGTGTACAGCAAGGCAGCAGAGGGAGAAAGAGGGAAGGTGGAAAGAGAGGGAGGGAAGGGAGAGCACTCCATGCGCACAAGCCCTGGATGCCTCTCGTGTCTTTCCTCCTTCGGAGGATCGATGCAAGTCGTACACTAAAGCGTTCTCCTCCTTTACTGCCAGTTGCGCTCTCATCTAATCGATAGAGAGGAGGAGAAACCCCCCACTTGAAGGTCCCAGCACACAGTGCTAGACATCACCGTGACATGGTGCGTATGTGTGTGCGTGTGCGCGGGAGAGTGCGTACTTTAGCAAACTCTAGTGTTTTCCATTAAAAAACCGCACTCTAAGATCTCTGCTATTCCTATTATTTACAAAAATAGATACATTGTTTAGACAAGCCCTTCTCTAGGAGAGACCTGCTTACTGCAATTAAGTGTCGGGCTGTGGCCCCCGATCCTCCCACCCTTATGACCAGGAAACTAAGCGTAACATTATGCAGACTCCACGCTCCCCTACCCCCTCCGACGTATACACACCCATCCCCATGCAAACTGGCACACAGTTCTACTTGTCCTGTCAACACTTTTTGTCCACCTCCACTCTTGAGACCACGTACAACACCGCTGACTCCATCAATCCACAGAGAAACATTTACACGAGAACACTGGAGTCGAAGTTCATTTCGGTCACCTGCCGTACGCGTTACCTCACCGACACTGAATCCTCATTAGCTCAAGGGTCATTGATTACTAGCATGAGGCCGCGGAATCACTGAGCGACAAATGGATCTTCACCAGCATTACAAATATGAACTTACGCGCTCGCGTGCGCGCGCGCGCACACACACACACACACACAATGTCGTCTGCACAGGCTCCGTCGTCACACCCATCCGCTGGCATCTGTTGATCCCGTTATTTCTATCTCCATGTATTTGTCGATCTGTTGGTCAGCTTGAAACTCTTCTCTATTTAGTCCGTAGACGACTGCATGTGAACACTGTGCAAAATGTATTATTCAGGAAGCTTCTGCTATGTAAACAACTGCAGGGCCTGGTGCTCCTTTTCCCTGGAGAGGCCACGATCGAGAGACGCAGCGGGGCAACAGTATCGACCTGCCGAGTCCTTTGCTGCAAGAGGCGGGGGCATCAGCAGGTGCCATCGGGATTAGACGCCCTGCCAAGAGGTTCTGCTGCAGGAAATAAAACCAACATAAGCTCCACCAACGTTGCCGTGCCTCATACAGTGGGTTCCCCCAGTTTCTCTCTCGGTTTTCTCGCGCACGACGCAAGACGTCAACATGGCAGAGGAAGCGCCCCGCTTGTCCCTGACTCTGCAGCACGTCCAGAATGCTGCACTGCAGGCCGCACAACATCCAACCCGCGGCTTACGTCATGTCTACAATATCCTTTCCCCGACCCTCCCCCCAAAATAAAAATGGCATGCTCATCAAGCATGCGAGAAAGCGGGGTGGGTTGGCGCGGACGGAGAGACCTGACCTTTGACTTCCAGAACTGCTGCTACGTCCGGTGACGAATGCAGAAAAGGGTTGGAAGATCGGAGGTAGGGGAGGCAAACGCTGTTGAACCGTCAGTAAAATCACATGAGAAAAGAGTAAAGGGGTGGCAGGAAGGGGGGCTGGGCAGGAAGTCAGCACTCGAGACGGTTAGTTAGGTGCGCCACCATCTTTCCCTGTCCTGTGTGCAGAGTCTGCTCCGCGAGAGCCCACGGTGTCGGCTGGTCACAGATCCTTCGATCTCTCTCTCTCTACCCCTCCCTTCTCCTGCCCCCAACTTTCCGCAACAACTCGCGCCGGTAGAAAGGATACAGGGGTGCATGCATGCAGGGATGAAGGGGCGCAAGAAAGGGAAGGTAGTCCGTGCTGCTGAGTGCAACTTCAAGCGACTTCCGTGTTTTAATTAATTGCAGCTGGCCTCTAATGAGCTGCCCACACCAGCCTCACGCTTTACTCTGTACACTTGCCTCCAACTCGCTCTGCATTTCCCCTACCCTTGGGTATCTTCTCGCAACCAGCAACCTCAGGTAAGGGTAGCCCACGAAGATGCAGAAAATCTCGGCCCATGTCTAAACTTACTAAACAAAACAAAAACAAAAATAAATAAAAAGAAAATCATCAGTTTTCGTTTCTTCGGTTTATTCTCTCTCCCTCTGTGTGAATATGTTTTTTTATGTGTTTGTATGTTTGAATGTGTTTGGGCGTGTGATATTATGTGCATACGTACGTGGGTGCGAGAGAGAGAGAGAGAGAAAGAGAAAGAGTGAGTGCGTGCATGTGCACACGTAACCTAACTTTGAATATTTTTCTCGAGCTTACATGGTCAGTATAACACACTCGCAATCTTTACCCCAAGCCTACCAGATCAAGAAGAGAACTGAAAAAAAGTGAAAACAAAAAAGAAATCGTGCAGCTTAGTGTCACATTTTTTAAAATAACGTACCGTTGTTGAAAATATCACCATTGCAACACACGTGGACAAACATTTCTCGCGGTGCCATCCATCATCAATTTCCCTGGTTTTCTACGCAACGTCCTTACCACTGCAGAAAATTTTGCTAGAAAACTGCTGGTCTTTTTACAACATTTTCCTTCCTGATGAACCCGTCAACGACTTAAACGCTGGTTCAGCAACTCAGATTCAGTTGCCGATCACTTACACACGAAAAATTGCGGGCCACTCCGTTGTTAGGAGTGTGTTGTAACAATAAGCTAGCTTCACAACCCTCGGCTACCATCGGTACATATGTTGTTACCAACTTACTTTCTTTTCATCGTATCCGGACCACCGGCAAGAGATCCGATTCTCAACACTCGGAACAAACAAAGAACCGTGACTCATGTTCTCCAGTTACTGTTGAAAGGATGTGAGGAAAATTGGAGATAAGTAGTACGTGTACACAGTAGCAGGATCTTAATTAAAAAAAATCTAAAGCCGATTTCCTACTTTTTATTTTTTTTTTAAAGCCGCAATATCAAAGCCACGCTCGTATTGCTCTGAAGATAAAAAGCAGAGGTATAAGTAGTGAGTCACAAGCTAGTCAAACACAATCCGTGGGTCTCTACATCTCGCCTCAGCTAGCCCTTCTCTCTAGAAGTCAAAGACCCAAAACGACAAATTTTAAAGGAGACCTTTTCCATCACTTTGTGCTAGATGATTTCCCTATTCCCGCAATACTGGCTGGGATCCAAGAGATTTTACCATGGACAGGAACAGAACAAGGGACGGTAGCAAAATATTTGGCGAACACAGTGGTTTAAGAGTTGCTTCCCATTATCAACGCACTCGTAGCATCGAGTTCGAACAGGGACTTGTAGAGTCTCCAGCCCTACCTAAACTGATGATGACGACCACCAACACGAGTCTGAGAATAATTACACTTTAAAAGCGACAGAAAAATACTTGAATTCAGATAACGTTTCGGCTTCACTGCCATAGACTACCATGCATCTACTAACCGATTGGTGAGCAAAAATAGCTGGAAACAGAGCACAAAGTATCACAAAAACATGTTCCGGTTGTATTTTATGACAAAGAGGCATGAAAGATTTTATATTAATATTTTTCTCTAAACACACCTGGATTTGTCGAGAAAACAGGAAGTGACAAAACCGAAGTATTTCTAAGCATAGCGCCGTCTTCACTAGCTGAAGTCGAAGAGAAAAGGTGCAAGGTAACAGAAAAATGAAACAGAAAGGTAACAGAAAACTGACCAGGACACACTGTGCTGTTGCTGGATGTTCTCTTGGACACTCAGATGGAGTTTGTACTCATTAAGGAAATCCTAAAGATAATGGCAGCAAACGCCAGTTTTTTTTAAATTGGTGTTTTACGCCGAGCCAGCAACTAAGGCTATATCACGGTAAGGCAGCCAGTCCTCTAAACAGATGCCACATACAGAGAAAGAACAGCATGCCCGAGACGAGAACTGAACCCAGGACAGCCAACCTTCACTGTATTGGTGACAGGCGCTAACCGTTGCGCCACCGGACCGCCAGCAACAAACGCCAGTGGATTAACTTTGTTCAGAGATGTGTATAAACAGATCTCTGCTTTGTTCAAGCGAGCCGTGCAAACTTTGTTCCCACATCGCACACAAAAATTTGCTCAAAACATTTCAAAAGGGATTGTTATCCAGTCACTTATACAGTACAAGCAAGTCTTGGACTTTCAGTAAAACGAAGAAGTAACAAGTCTACAAGTAAGAAGTCTACAAGTAAGAAGTCTACAAGTTACATCGTGTGACAGTCACAAACACATCGATAAACATGTTTCAAACTATCATTATAGTTTTAATTGTAAAAAAAATTCTTACCAGCAGTCAGTTGTAACTATAAAATAAAAATGCAATGCTTGAAACCATCAACTAAAAATAAATTACAGGAGTTTCTTAGTCAAAGCCTTTTGATACGTGTTTACATTTTATTAACAATAATACACATGGGAAAATTAACTCAAATGCGCCCACTTAGTAACAGACAATCAGTAATAATACAACGTAGACTGCAATGGCCGTGATTGTTGCCCATTAAATTTTGATCTGATTGACTTACCTGTCTGTTGAATGAAATCAGTTGGACCATTAAATTATTTTTTAAATAAATAAAGTTCCAATCTGTATGGCTGTATTCCAAATTCATCTCTTTCATTTTTTGGGGCAAAAATAATCGCTCCTTCAACACGACAACCTGAGCGATGTTTCTTCATTTGACTTGAAGACATGCACACTCGCTGTTACAAATACTCAGGGCGCGTAAGAGAACACTTCAATATAGGAGAGTACTTTTACCCCGCCTTCCTAGTTGCAGATGAGAATGCCGAAATTTGAAGGCTTATACCTTTAAAATTAAGTATACTTATGTACTCATATTTTGGGAATTATTATTTTAAAATGAATTTAACCCGATCATAAAGAAATAATGTTGCGCTCGTCTGTCCTTTAAAATAATATAAAGGTTGATAACTGTTATTTATACACATGGATACACAACAATTTGCCATCCGCCACCATCACTACACCAGACGGAGGTCCTTGTAGTACAGTAATAAAGCACTCGCATTGTACAAACATATTATGATACAATAAAGATTGAGAAGTATGGTCTTCGGATCTCGTCTCGATTCTGACGCCTGTTTCATCATGAGGCTGGTCAATGGGATACTCCGTTTCCCCTCCTCATCGTTCATTATCCTCCTTCCCACAGCGTAAAATCGCCACTAGGTGTAAGTACTTTCATATCAGCAACAACAAATCTTAAAAAAAATCACCTCCATAGATCACTCACTATTGTAACAATATAATTAGGGAGGCCACCCGTGTACATATAGTGCTTGTTGAAAGGTATCAATTTGCAGCTTGTTATTTCACTTTTCCCCCTCCCTCAGAAAGATTTTTGCAGAAATCAATTACACTTCTGTCCTCCAGTAAATAGACGCTGATGTCACTCGGGAAAGATGAGGGTTTACCTTATAATTAGGATGTGGCTGGAGGGCAACGCTGAACTAGGCTGATGGACTGCACAAGTCCTTCGCAACTTCCTGCTCGAGACAGACCCAAGCAGCCTCCACTGCAACCAGGCAGTGAACATCGACCCTAGATACATTCCAGTCCCACGGGAACAGGTCGAATCGGCTATAAGCAGCCTGCAGGGAAGAAAGTCTCGTAGGACGGCGTTATTCAAGTGTGGCGGGAAAGAGACAGCGAAGGCACTTACGCGGTTGTGTCGAATCTGGAAAACAAAAAAGTGACCCAAAGAACGGACGCAATTACTTGCCATACCCCTTCCGAATAAAAGGGAGCAGCAAGCAGTGTCAGAACTATGGAGCAATATGCCTGATTAGTCATCCATCTACTGAAGTTTATCTAAAACCTCCTCACTCCCATGACTGAGAAACTCGAGCAGAAGAGCAGGCCAGATTCACAAGCAAATCTCCAAATGCCCTGTCGTGATTGAAAAGCACCCCAGAGGGAGGTCCTGGTAGTGCAGAAGTAAAGCAGTCGCATGCTCCAAACATACTATAAGACAATAAAGATTTGTAGGTCTTGTGTTCAAATCTCGTCTTGAATCTGACGCCTTTTCCAGGCTAGTCGATCGGATACTACAAGTTTCTCGTAGTACCGATCCTGGTCTAAGCATGCCGTCACGGACAGGAGAACCCAGGCACTCGAGAAGTGCCCGAGAAGGCTGCTCCGGATCTCGTACAGAGAACACGAAACCTATAACTGTACGAAGCACAGTTGCCACACTCGTAGGAAACCAGGAACATCTACTTGCAACAGCCAAGCAGCGTAAGCTGCTCTGGTTTGGCCATGTGACCCGGCTAGACACTTTGACGAAGACTGTCCTTCAATAGAGAGTTTGAGATCCACGACGCCTATGGAGACGTGTGGGGCAAGGACAACGGCGAGCCTCTAAGCCTACCCGTTTTGAGAAAGCGATTGGTTGGATTTTGTGGATGTGCTGATGTAGGGCGCAAATTCCCGTGACGCTACAGGTTGCCGCTCCCGCACGCGTCGCGAGAGCGCTGAATCTCAAACTCCCTAATGCACCTTGGAGGGACGTCGAGGCTGCGGTGGTTAGAGGAAAAACTGGCTTATGAACATGAAGTAGTGAACTGGTCGTACTGTACAAGACGTGCTGACTATTGCAAGAGACCAAAGCTCTTCAAGGACAGGAATTGCCCGGGGAACATTCCATGATCATAGCAGCTATTGCACCACTAAGCAGAATATGGGACAGCAAAATATCAGATTTTTTCACAAAATTTATTTATTCGTATGAGCTGTACGAGTCCCCCGTCGTTGCTATTCTGCTGTACAGCTGTAAAAAGTGAACCACGTTTACCACGTCGAAGAGACGGATCCAGACATTCGAAATCAAATGATTTAGGAAACTTCTCCAACTCTTGTTAAGGGAACACAGAAAAAATTCGTAATCATCGCAGTCGCCACTCAGGAATCATTGCCAGCACCGACGAAGATTGGCTTGGTTTGACCATGTCGCCAGACACGCCAGCTTACCAAAAACGGTCCTCCAGGGATACGTGAAAGAAGTACGACGTCGAGGTATCAAAAAACAAATTGGCTGGTGAACGTCAAAGAGTGGACATGTCGTCCAGTGAAAGACCTCCTAACTGGTGCAAAAAAACTGGCCCCGTTGGCACACCTTCGCCGCTGCTGCGTCTCATCGAGTCTCCCCGACGACAGGTACCGGCGGGTGAGCCACACAGGCGGGCAGACTTGCTCCGGGTTCAGGTGGTACCAGTTAAAGGAGTGATGATGATGATGATGATGATGACACGGTTTGAAAATGTTAAAATCAAATAATTTGCATATCTGCTTTCAATTTTATTTCTTTTGCCCTCATTTTACACTTTGAACGACTATATTTTTACACAAGTCACGCAAAGATTCAAACGATTCAAATAACCTCCCTCTTCCTTCCACAACTCTCCCTGCACCTCTCCTCACGCTCAGGGCTGGCTGTTTTGGGATCGCGTTGTTCTTCTATCGGTGTTTACACCTGGGCGGAGAGGGGCGACTTGTTTGTTGGGTGGACGCGGATTTCGCACGACCGGCTTTTCGTTGTTCTTTCCGCGGCGCGTCGGTCAACAGTGTCCGGCCTCACTGGACACGTGTCCGCCACCAATCAACCTTGGGCAACCTCTCCGTTACCTTCCTGCCCGTCCTACACCCCCTCCATCCTTTCGATGTCAGTAGTATTTGCTTATGTGCACAGCCTGAGGTGACAGGGGTAAGGTGGGGGTGGGGGATGGAGGTAGTGGTAGGGGTAACCAGCACCCGACTTGGGGCAGCCCAAACTCCCTACCAGCCTACCTCCTCTTAGTCCTGGTGCAGCAAACTGGTCTAGCGAAATCCTGTTGCTCAATTACTAACTGTGGTCAATGGACAAACTGTAGGTCAATGACAAAATCCTCACACACGTTGTTTTCGTTTGTTTGTTAGTTTTTATTGTCTTTTGTGCGTTCCGTGTTTCCTGCAAGGTGTGAATATTTCTGGATTGTTGTTTTTGTTGTTGTGTAAGCTCGGTTGACTAGCTAGAACGGAAAAATGGCTTCACAACAGTCACAAGAAGAGGAATAGGAATGTTTAGTGACATGCTTGCTGCTCCAAGACAGGAACATGGATCGTAGCTGTATGTTTACAGGGCTGGTTGTACCTTTCCCCACTTCATAATCACTAAATGTCTATAATTTATATTAATCTTACGAATAAATAACTTTTATATATATTATACATAACATTTATATTTCATAAACTTGTAACCGAGCATTTTAATGACATCTTCGCGTTAGCCATCTTCTAGCCGTTTAGCGAGGTGGTGTGCATCCCGTCCCATATTGGTTTATCGACTCATCAACGTGGACTGAGGTCACGCAGGAGACACAAATACGTCATCGAAAGTCACAATCTGCCAGAAGCTCATGACGTCAGAGCTGTTTAGCCGTCCAAAGGCAATAAAAATATTATCGTCTCTGGGCGGGTTGAGCGCTAGGTAAACTCGGGCCATCTACATGACAGCACGAGCTACAGGTACTAAGATAGCAGTCATCTTCTCCACGAGTACTTTGTTTCTGCTGCTGCCTCGTTTTCATTGTGCGGTCACCTAGTGGAGGACGCTGGCAGGTGTAAGTATATATATATATATTCTGTTGCAGCACGTCTTAGGGTCTTGCATTTTCTCGATCACGCCTCGTGCAGACACTGATGTTGGTGACTCTGTAAGGTCGTGACAGGGACAATACTGACGGTCTGGGCAGACACGTGTCACAAACAATTAGGTCGGGACGTGAGGGAAAAGGGAAGTAGCTTCAAGGTCCGTTAAAATACTCAAGATGCATTTAGGTTTTTGTTTTGTGTGTTTTTTTCATTGTTGGTCAACAAATTCACCGTTAAAGAGATACAGAGGTATAAGTCCATTCACACCAAAACAAGAAAGTCAACAATTAACAAAACAACGATTATTACATGTATCTCAATAAGAGCTTCCACCCACACACATTGTTTTCTCTCACTCACTCAAAGTATAACTCATGCCTACCACAGATTTAAAAAAAAATCAAATAATTTAGCTTATGAGAACTAGAGACGAATTCGACAGGAAGAAAGAATTACAACTAAAAAAACAAAGAAAACGACAGGAGAAAAAAGTAAAAGAAAAAAAAGAGAGCGAAATACAGAAAAAGCACAAGAAACCATTGTTTGATTATAGAATATTTTCGTTTTCAAAGACCTCCATTTGAAATATGTCCTGTAAATAAAGCCCAGCACAAAACATGGAGTGTCCCTCAAATAAAAGTTTTGAACGAGATTGTAGCTACCTCTTCACCACAAAGACGCACGTAAAACACGCAAAAAAAAAAAAAATAGTACAAGCATACAGTAGGTATCACCATAGGATGACTATGAGGAGCCACATATTTTAAACAAACTTAACAACAGTTTCCCTCAGAAGCAAAGGTATAGAAAGAAAGAAAGAAAGAAAGAAAGAAAGAAAGAAAGAAAGAAAGAAAGAAAGAAAGAAAGAAAACTTAGACAATTACCTTGCACCAGACATTCCCTTGGAAACATCCCCACCCGCACCGATGCTCTGGCGGACGGGGTATGAGTGGCGAACGCAAACACTTGCTCCAGTCTCGTCTGGAAAACAGTGTCCAGTATTGGCAGTGGTTTTTTTTTCTTCTTTCTTTCTCTTTCTCTCTCACTCACTCTGACCCTTCGGTGCGGCTAATGTGTCACACTTTCAAGCATGACCAATGGATGGCGGACCTTCAACAGGGTTCAATCGGCCTCACTGCCATCGATATTCCTGGCGAGTGCTGCATTCCAACACACGCACGCACACGCACGCACGCACGCGCAGAGAGAGAGAGAAAGAAAGAAAAGAGAAAGAGCGAGCTGTTGAACGAGAAAGATGAGGGCTCGAAGCTGACCTTGACCCATCGATCAGGGCAGCGACCAACCACATGGAATGTCGGAAACAAGAATGAATGCCACCGCCTGTGATAGAGTTGCCTGACCCCATGCTGAGAAGGGGGGTCTCCAAGGCCTGCGCGGTGACTCACCATGGTGGCCGGAGAATTCCGACAAATCCCTCTCTCGCCCGCATGCTGCTGCTGCTGCTGCTGCTGCATGGTCACATGATGGAATCGCCGACAGCGTCTTGCGCAACAGCAGCGGCTACTGTCTCGGCAGCCGATCTTTCAACCTCCATCATTAACAGGCCACATCATTAAAGCCGCCTGATGCTTTCCGCCTGTTGTCTTTCGTCTCGCGGCTTGTTGTCAGAATAATAAACGGCCGGTAACCCTCCTGCCATCCAGCACTCGGCAAGGGGTTTTGCATCTTTGTTTTCCTCCTTCACCACTTCCCTGCCTTCTCTTATATTGCCTGTTTTTTAAAATGTTCTTTTCACCTTTCTACATTTTGTAATACTGTCTTCCCTCTGTATCTGGTGATTCAGTATCCGTGATTAACAGAGACAAAAAATAAGAAGAAATAATCAGTTTATAAGTTTCAAAAACGTACCCAGTACCAACGGTTCCCCGCAGAACTTACCTCCCTTCTGGTTCTCGTGTTCTCTCTGGCCGCGTAGGTTGCCGTTATGGACATACTTTTTCAGTATTATCCGCGGGTATTATTACATTGATTTACATGACCCCAGCAGATCTTGAAATGTACTACATGCGGATTCGGGACTCCTCTGTATTTTTGTTTCAAGTAATTTTTTTAAATCGCAGTTTTATGTACTGGTTGCGCATATCAACAAAACACAAGAGGCGAGAGACATAGAGACAGAGAGCAACAACCACACACACACACACACACACACACATACACACACACACACACACACACACACAGATCATCGGAAACGCTGTGTAAAAGACATAACAAGTGCCAACCGCAGTAAAGAGGTGAGGAGTCTACCTCTGAGCCACCGCGGTCGACATTTAACGTTTTTGTAATCAGCGGCCAACCTGATTTGCCAGCACGCACACGACTCACCAAGCATCTCCTCATCTCATCCCTGATTCACCCCTCCCACTTTCTCTCCAGCTTTTCTCCCTCCTTCACTCCTTCGCTCTCTCTCTCTCTCTCACTCTCTCAGAAGTAAATTGATGTGAAGAGAATTGAAAGAAGAGAACTGATTGAAGATGGAATGAACGCTTTACCCCCAGGAGACAGAAGAAGGGGGAAGGGGTAGCATTTTTTTCAGGTTGATGTCTGAGTCACATTTTGTGAAGTAGCCCACAGCAGTCCTCCCGGCGTCTCAACAAGGTGCAACTGTCTCCTTTGCTTGCAATCGCGCATTGCAACAAAACAGAAAGTTTTATCTTATGGTTAATAGCGTGTGTTCTCGCATGAAAACTATTTAATAAGATTTAACAGTATTGTGCGTCTTCAAATCCACGGACATTAGTTATAAAATCGACGTATATATATATATATATGGGCGTGGCAGGCTGGCTGCTTTTTTTTGGAGTATGGAGAGGATTTATTGCAATTTCATATCTACTGGCCGTTGCTGTATACAATAGATGAGAAATAAGAGATATATTTAAACAGGCTAGTGTTACAGGAGCTATACGCTGCAGCTGTCTGGAGATAATCACCACGAACAAACATATCAACTCTTTGTACAACTGTCTGGGATGATCACCACAGACTGAAACATGTTTACCCTTTGTACAAAACCTCCATGTGCTTGCTCTGTCAATACACATATACACATGTATACAACACACTAACAACACACAAACAGCGCACTAACAACACATGTATACAACACACTAACAGTACATTTATCAACAGCTGCCCCCTCCAGCCACTCAGTTATGAAGACATGACAACGCTCTACAATTCTACATACTCAAATGTATCACATACTCAGACTCAGACACGCATGGTCACTCACATAATACTGCTTTGTAATAAGGACACGGCTAACACCTTCTGTTTACAAGACATCGCCTTGCTTAAAACAGAAAAACTAGTAGTTTTATATTTTATGTTTTATAATTTTATATTCCGGTTTAAAAAGACATGCATAGTGAAAAGAACATCACACGAGCAGCGTCACAGACGACACTCTTGGTTCTGCATCATTACTGTCTCAAAAAAAATAATGAAAAAGGGTAAGAGGAATAAAAGTTGCATCGACCGGGAATCGAACCCGGGTCACCCGCGTGGCAGGCGAGTATTCTACCACTAGACCACCGATGCGTATGATGAAGATGTACAACTTTATAAAAATGTTCTGCATCTTCGCACGAGGGTCGTCTCGGTGTAGAGCTGGTGTGAGGTCACGAGCAATGATCTCACCGTCAGGGACATCGGCGAGACAGACAGAATGCGGTCTAACAGGACATGCCACAGACTTCTATGGTCTGAGGGACATGCAGTATCAATCAGGATGAATGCCTTATTATATAATACAAATGGAAGACTGCAAATTCTATGTGTGTACAAACATGCGAGCACATCTGTACTTTTGGCATTCTGTGCTGCTATGGTAGCAGCTTATGTTACTGTCCAGTAGCGTGGGAACCAGGGAGGCAAGAGGGGCAGCCAAAACATCCAAAAAGTTATGAAGGGGCAAGAATACCGGCAAGTCATTTTTAAATGAGTTTTGATTGTTTTATCATTTAACACCTAAAGCATAACATGTTATGATATATGCTATCACCGCGTATGCGCGTTTGTGTGCATTGCTGCACTCATGCACTTTCTCTTTTTTGCCCGTAATGTGCGAGTGTGAGCATGGTTCACTGTGACCACAGAGTTTGCCCTTCACCCCCACACACAAAAAAGACGCGCGTCTTCTTACGCCATGGTTGTCTAAACAAACACAGAGTGGACATAGAAATAGCAGACGAATTAAAGCAGGACGCATTTTGTGAATTTAATACTTTCTGTCTTTTACTGGTGTAACTTTAACGAAATAGTTGAGTCGAAATTACAGGTAGAAAACATTACATCCATGCCTACAGTACTTGCACAGATCTGTCTCGCGCAATGCACATTGCACTGACTTGTATACATCCATCAACACACACATACACACCAGAAACTCCACCCTCTGGTACACGGAAATCGCTATGACAACAACACAGCTGGAGCCTTACACTACTGTCAATAAAAATTCTTCTTCGTATCCACCAGTTTACAACCTGTTCACAACTTTTCCAACCTCGAGTAAATTCACAATTTTCGACTGGCGCAATCTCGTGGCGAAGCCAGCCACATGGCGGATCCCAATTATCCTGGCAGGTCGAAGGACGAGCGACGATGTGATTGGAGAAGCCCATCAGTGGAGGCAACTCAATCATTCTCGGAGGCCTTGGCGTGCATTATGCTCCTATCAAGGATTTATTTGCGCAGCGCAAACTAAACAAGGAGAAACCCTTAATACACAAACACCTTTTTTTCTTCTCTCTCTTCTCTTGCAGGAATGAGATTTAGACAAAACACCGATCATATCACAAAAAAAGAGATCTTCGTCCAAAAACAAACAAACAAACAAACAAACAAAAAACAAACAGACAAATAAACATTTTTGTCCATATTAGATCTTAACTCTTCCTCTCAATCGCTCTTGTTCCAATCTTTGCCGTCATTTTAATAATAATAATTTTCGTTAAGCGCTTTTTTTATCATTTTCACGCAGGGAAACAAACAAAGAAACAAACAAACAAAAATCAAATAATGTCAGTTCTGAATGACCAGCTCGCAATGCCAAGTCAGCTTTAGGACTGCTCACCGTCAGTCTTTTATTTTTCATTTTTCGTGGGACTAGAGAAACGTGCTCCCCTTCAAATCTTGAAAAGCGTTGGCTGGAGCTCCACATGAAGCCTAAAACCAGCGAAAAAGATCTATGATTTAAAAATGCTACCCAATTATAAGTGAAGCTGAACAGATCATTATTTCTGAAAGCGTTATGGAGGCAAAAACAACAGCAATAAATATATTTTTTTCCAGTTTCACTCATTTCGTGTACGACCTTCAATCCCTTAGCGCTGGAGGAAATGCATTGCACAGGCCTACTTCCGTCTGAAGCTTGACGTCTGAGGTGCACCTGGTATGCCAATGAAAGCGGCAGAGATATGAAACAGACTGAACTCGGATGATGAAAATTTCGATAGTTTCATGAAGAATTCGTGCAGATCTTTCGTCAGATCGACCTTTCCTTATCCAAGTACTGCCTCTTTCTCCAAACATAATCCCAGGCCTTCTGGATGTGAAGGCAGACGATGCTCAGTACGCATGCGTGAGTCTGATATCCGTAAAGAGGAGAATGACATTTGCTGCCGAAACATCTCGCACTCGCAGGTGCATCAAAGCGAGATAGAAAGGTGAGAGTTCGGTGCATGCGTAATCGACTCGGCGATTGGGGAGAAATAGAGAGAATGAGAGAAGAGACAGAAAAGTGAAGGAGTAGAGAATGAGACAACACCTTGGGCTAGAGAGAAAGGAGAGAAAGATCGAGGGAGGGAGTAAATAAAGAGAAAAAAAGACAGAAAGACTGGAAAAAAGAAGATAAAAGAAGAATCGATGAATGAAATGTGTGTATGAGAAGGAGAGAAAGAGGTGAAACGTTGCTTTACAGGCAAAAACGTACCTACACTTACAGACATGTTCATTCAAACACACACACACACACACACACGACACATGCCCGCACGCACACTTCAAAAGACTGACCTGAAGGACTTCTTTGCTTCCTACCCTCAGGAAACGACACCTCTCAAGCAGACAACTGACCCCACCTGGCCTTATCAGCCAAAGCACACATGCTCACTACTACAGACGACACTGTTCCACCATAAATTGCTCATTGCAACCAAGAATCGATATTCCGCATGAAATATTTATCCTAAGTGCAGCAAGCAGACGTATATACACCCACATCGTTTCCATATATATATTTTTCTATTTTCAATTATATATATATATAATTTAACAGCGATGTCTCCAGCAGGATGTTCACATTAACTACTGGCTATTAGATTTTTACATCTAGAAAAACACAGCCTCAATAGCAAGGACAACCGTAAATAGAATTATAGAAGCTAAACATTACAGAATCCGTTTGACTGACATCGTCGTTTCGTGCTTTTATACTTATAGCAGAGATGAGATGAAGTGAGAGAGAGAGAGAGAGGAAGAGAAAGAGCTGGAGAGGAGAGAGAGAGAGATGAATGGGGCCAGAGTGAGAGAGAATGTCAATCCCCGTTTTTATTATCTCCCCTGACGTGCTCTAATACCCTTGTTGGGCTCATGCAGCGGGCTGGAAATAATAAAACGAGAACTCAAGCGTGAGGCAAAAGAGCAAATTACTGTTCGTCTGACAGAGCCATTCAGCGATAACTGAGGGAAATTATATCCGACCCCCCGTCCCCTTTCTCTCTCTCTCTCTCACACACACAAACACATCCACGCACGCTCACTTCCCCCGCCACCCAGAGCCACCCACCCACCAACCCACACACTTAGTTTTATTTAAATACCCCAGGAACACGGAAATGCTAGGGGCAGATTCCCATTTAGTTTTCAAGGCTGGCTAATAAATGGAAACCATTCAAAAATTTTAGAGGCCTATTGATCCGCCATATTACAAGTGCTCATGTTATGTGGCGATGCTGTGGCCTTGAACACACTCTCCTTCAAGTCACGGTTATTGTTTACAACAAAAAACAAGTTTCTGTCAAGAACGGTAAAGGATGGAAGGAACTGGTTTAGATAAAGAGAGATAGCAAAAAGGTCAGCATACGTCCACTATTGACCACAGTATGAGCAAGAGATTATAAGACTACATCTACCCTGTAGTGTAATGAGCGGCTAACTGCTCGGGTGGTAGTGGGAGTGCGCGTGATTGTTTGATTGAGTCAGCAAGCCACTCGTTCAGTCTGTGTGTGTGTGTGTGTGTGTGTGTGTGTGTGTGTGTGTGTGTGTGTGTGTGTGTGTGTGTGTGATTACTCGCGTTTTAACACCACACCACAAACACGCGCCTATTGTTTTCGGCCCACCCAGTTCCGAATGGCT
Source organism: Marisa cornuarietis (assembly GCA_004794655.1). Taxonomy (NCBI): domain Eukaryota; kingdom Metazoa; phylum Mollusca; class Gastropoda; order Architaenioglossa; family Ampullariidae; genus Marisa; species Marisa cornuarietis. The sequence continues at coordinate 3,341,279 of SMMW01000628.1, forward strand.
TGTTTGTTGGTCCTGCTATGCATCCTGCTGGTTCCAGGAGTTGTACGGACAGACACAGACAGCAGATGATGCGTGTTAGTAGCAACACACAGACAGGAACCACCCGTAGATGTTTTACATCAGGGGTGAGGAACGTCCGGACCGCCAAGGCAACCGCAAATTATTTTCAGTAAATCTATCAACTTTTTTTCATAGCAACATAAATGTATATTAAAGTAAATAATAATAATTATAATAATAATGATAATAACGTAATGTTTTTGGAATAACCAAGGAACGTCCATCACGGGATAGACAGCACACATAGCGGACGCGTATGCTTTTCGTGGACGATTTTGGAGAATTATGCATGCATGTGACATTCAACTTAAGTCGTGAGTAGAAACTTTCCGGTTTGATATGCGTAGCGTTCTTCGACTATGTCGGCGGAATAATAATAATATGAAAAATAATAAAAGAAAGATCGTAGACATTGCTGCGTACAGTTTGCTGACAAATATTCAACATTATCCTTTCATAGCTTTCCAAAGGATGAGCAAATGAAAAAGCTCTGGCTGATAAAAATTCGTTTGGGCTTAATGGTCCACTCGCAAGCATCTGTGTGTGTGTGTGTGTGTGTGTGTGTGTGTGTGTGTCATATGTGCAGACACTTTGTAAATGCCATGAATTCTCCATCATGAGGGGGTATTTGCGTGCTAAATAGTCATGATGATGATGCTGATGATTATTATTATTATTATTTCAGTGCACATCCAGAAGCAGAAAATTGTGCATTAGGAAAAAAAGTTTGGTTATGATGTACTCGGCTTCCTCTGGGAATTATAATATATTTTATATATATATATTATATACAAACAGTTGCTTTGCTTTTTTATGGGAGCAGAGCAAATTTTGCGTGCGCCTAATTACGAACAGGCGGATTGTGGAGACAATTAATAGCGCAGGCTAATTTTTGAGTAGATAATTTTGCATGGCCCACAAATGATGTTAAAAAATACCAGAACGGCCCTTGGGGGTAGAAAGGATTCCCACCCCTTCCCATAGCGTCCTTCCGGCAAAGGACCAAACCAGTCGCCTACGACAGCTTATAATTACTCAAGAAAATTTTTATTTTACAGATAAGAAAGGCTTGCATGGTGAAAAGAGCATCACAAGAAAAGTGACACAGACAAACTCTAAGTACAAAACGTAAAAAAAAAGGTAAAACGAAAGGTAAAAAAAAGTTGCATCGACCGGGAATCGAACCCGGGTCACCCGCGTGGCAGGCGAGTATTCTACCACTAGACCACCGATGCGTATGCCGTTGCTTTTAAACTTTATAAAAATGTTCTACATCTTCACACAAGGCTTGTCTCGGTGTGGCGGTAACGATCGAGCACATACTGATCTAATAATAATAATAATGATCTCACCGTCAGGGACATCGGCGAGACACAGAAAGAACACGTTTTAACAGGACATGCCACAGACTTCTATGATTTTTGGGATATGCATTATCAATCAGGGTGAATGTTGTACCATACAATACAAATGGAAGACTGCAAATGACATGTATACGAACATATGCGCGCACATCTGTGTGTGTGTGTGTGTGTGTGTGTGTGTGTGTGCATGCATGCGCGCGGCCGAGAGAGACAGAAAGTGTGTTAACTGCAGGTGAAGCTTAGCAGCTTTCATGCTATACTGTCCAGTGGCGAAAGAACCAGGGGAAGGGGGCGCACATGCGCATGGGTGGTTGCCACACCCTCAAAAAGATTCGAATAATGATAATAATGAAGACTTTATAGCGCAAATTCACACTCATAAAGAGCATGCTCTTAGCGTTTAAAACGGTGAAGAGACATGGACTAAATGGATAGAACACGAGGGACGGAAGAATAAACGACAGTACTGACGACAAACAGAAAACACAATAAGGCACCAAGTAACAGGAACATCGTGATTCTGCAGAGAAAGATGGCGAGAAAAATAGCAAGAGTGGAAGGGGGAGGGTAAGAAGGACGAGCATTGTGTGGACTGTGTTAGGAGTAATGCTCAAGGAAGAGGTGCGTTCTGAGTTATGAAACGAAAATTTAAATTGTTGCCCCTAGGGGTAACATGTGAAAACCAGAAGCAAAGGTCTGGACACCCGCTTTGCAGCTGCGGATACACTTGCCTCCTTAATTTACTCATTTTTCCCCCAGGGGCAACGACTCACCCTCGCTTTATTCCTACGTCCCGTCAGTCAACGTCACAGCCTGCCATCCATCCTTCCACGAGGCTTGAAAAAGAAATCAAACGGGAGTAATGGGGATGAAGGCAGTTGATAACGTCATTACTATCATAACAAGGGCTGCGATTTGTTGACACTATTCTGCTGAAGTGTTTTGAAACACACATCCAAAAGAAACAGCGCCCTCTTTCTGCTGACAAGAATCGATATCTGTTTTTTGAAATGGAGGCAGAGTGTGCTGTTAGTGGTCCTTGCGATAGCTTAGCCAAACAGAAACCGCCTATTGTTCCAAGACTCGTGTCACCTACAAAAATATCCGGGTTCAGTATTAAGCATAGAAAGAAAAAGTCGGCTTCCTGACTGAGGAAGGTCTCAGTTAGCCTAATAGAGGCACAGACATGAACGGAAGTGGCTCACCGCGCCTAGAGCGCAACATGTGGAAAGCGGAGCCATACTTTCTCCGGTTCTACCGCATTTACATCCGCTGATTAGCCATTTCTGCCGGACAGGCTGCGGGGTAGGCAGTCAGAGTGGTATTCCAGGGGCGACATGGTTCAGAAGGTGCGCGCCTTCAGGTGTATCTGCGTCAAGGTCATAGGCCATCGAAGTCATGGGTCACCAAAGAAAGATGGGGGGTGGGGGGAGGCTCAGGCGAGGCAGCGGCAACGGCCAGACGTCATTTCTCTGCTGCGGAGGTCATACTGTCCGCAGATGCGAGTTGTGGGGGAGGAAGGGGGTACCTGCCCTTGATCATCTTTGTAATGGGAAGAGAGACTGACTCACGGCATAATGGATGAGCGGCTTGACTTCCTGTCTGGTGACGTCAAGTGTCACTTTGTCCCTAAGAAGAGGGAGGAGGGCCTAGGCTTGGAGACAGCGAAGGGGGGGGGGGAATGAACTTGACAAACCGTTTGCCGACCTGTAAGACGGCCGACCGGAAGTGCAGGTCTCCTGTTGATCGATGAACTGCTCTCCACCTAATAACAAGCCGTTGCCATGACGACGGTATCGCACGTGACTGCCAGAAAGTGTCCGTGGCGCAATGAAAGTATGATCGTATAGAAGAAGAAGAAGAAAAAGATGAGGTATAATACATGTGTTGTCATGAAGTCGCTATGAATGGCCTCACATTCTCTATTCATCCTACTTCAATTGAAGTGACTGTATTGTTTTACCATAAAAACAAAGAAACTATCAACCATCGCGTTAGCAAAAGGCCCTTAATTGACGAATGCTTATAAATATAAACAAAAATAAAATAGAACAGTTATTTGGCGATGGAAAGATGGAACAAACAGAAAACGGTTATAAAAGAAGGATGAAGACGTTGAAAAAAAATACGAGCTGCAAAACAGTTTAAGCCAAGAAATCTCCGCCTTTGGCATTCATTCATACACTTCTTTTCATTTTTCTACAAAGCCTTTCTCCCCCTTTATCGCTTCACCTCTGGTTATCCAGAGTCTCAAGTGATTTATGATCGTTGAACGTCACCGGAACCGGAAAAGTTTCCGAACCGGATGAAGAGTCATGTTACCTAAAACGGAGATGAACGAAGGCGCTGCATGATGGGGAAACAAAGGGCTGGCAAGGACTCGTGACGCCCTGCATGATGGCCTGACAGCACGTGCCACGCCATTACGGGGGCACAGATCTCGTGGCCACACGAGACTTGGGGCGAGGCTCTCATGAGACAGCTTGTCGTCATGCTCATTTTCTACGCGAAGCCTTCTTAAGATCGTTGTTTGCGTGACCTAAAATGGTTCTGACCTTGGCTGGCAAGAACGTGCACTTGCTTGTTTGACATAAGAGGAAGAGTAATCATGCGAAAATGCCGGAGTGGGGTTAGTCGGGGGTTTGTGGATGTTGGGGGTGGGGGGAGGAGAGGGGAGTAAAGACAGGACGACAAAGCTCTAGTCGACTGCTAAAACAGCCGAAAGAAGCAGACAGTGAAACAGGATAGCGGCGGTGTTAGGAACAGTTTTGATGAAAAAAGTTTTGCGACGTTGCAAGCGATTTTCTCCACACCTAGGTCACGTTGTTTCTAATGTTAAAGCGTCCTGTGTCATAAAAAAGGAAAACAAAAACAATAAAATACACGATTACATGTACACACAGAAATAAACACGCGCACGTACACACACACACACACACACACACACACACATACACACACATAAACATATATATGTTGAGATAAAATAATGTTGGTCTGGTGGAAAGCTATGGAATCATCATTTCTGCCAACATGTTTGGAAACAATGACTATTGAAACACCCTCTGAGACTTTCATAGACGATGCGTGGGATGTGACTTGAATGGAAACAGATTCCCATGCCAGCGTTTCAAGGGGATCACGTGGAACCGACAGAGCGAGAGAAGAAAGGAAGGAGAAAACGTGCGAGAGTCTGGCTGTAGACAAAGAAGACTTAGGACTTACCTGCTGTTTGTGTCTTTGACGTCAGCTGCAGCTTATCTCGCTTGATTAATCAAACAGAAAGCGCGCGCGCGCGCGTGTGTGTGTGTGTGTGTGTGTGTTTGTGTTTGAGTACATGCGCCTGTGTGTGAATGCGCGCGCGTGCAGGCAAAGAAGTTAAGAAATGGGTGGGTGGGAAGCAGACTTGTGGACGTTGTCTGTCAACATTTCTCTTGATAAGCCCTCAAGTGTACACAATAACAACATAAAATGTTGGTGTGCCTCACTGTGGGTACCATACAAGTGCGTCACTGGTGGTGCCTATACGGGTGGCGCACTAAGAGTAAGTGTAATGGTACCGCCGTGACGATACATACACTAGGAAGTGCCTCACACACTGTAACCTTAAAGTTTGTAAGTGTGCACGTGCCTCACGAGGGAGGCTGATAAAACTAGACGAATGAGCAAACAATCATCTATAACCCATCAGGAACATTAAAATTTTAAAATTAAGAGTAAAATATATAAATTACTGCACCGACAGATGATAAAAACTACCCCCCCCACACACACACACACAGAGACAAGTATGTAACAGTAACTTATAATAAAAATAATAAGTGAGAATTTATATAGCACAATATAAGCAAACTCAATGCGCTGAACAAGATCACGAAATAGTCACAAAGATGTAGAAGGAAGAACAACGCGAAGACTCACTGCGTTCATGCAGTAAAAGACTATCACTGCAGATTTGACGGTAACAACCCCAAAGAATAAGGGTTAGTAACATTAGGAAAATATTGAGGAGATATTGAGAAATCTGGAGAGTATTAAGAAATCTTATCATATGAAACTGAAAAAAGGTGATCGTGACCAGCATATTCACTGCAAATAAAAGTCGCTGCCGAAGCAAGTGAAGCGGAGTGGAACCCAGCCAGTAAATCCAAACATTTCAAAATAACATGATATACAATTCAGCAGATCGAAGCATGACTATAACGCAGAAACAAAATCAAGGCCAGGCGAGGAGACAAAACTTCACAGGTGATGTAGAAGTTCATACAAAGGGACTAAACAATTTTTTTCCCAATTAACGGCAATTTTTTTCCTTTCACTCTGAGCTTCTATGTTATGTGAAAACGACGAACAGCTTGGTGTGACAAGCCTATTTCCATAAAAGCTTGATTAATCAATAGATTATGGAATAACACAGCGCCAAGATTTGCATCAGAGACGGTGTCATAACAGCTTGAACAGCTCTAGTCTACAGTAACCCAAGCGAATTCGCCGAGTCCTCGTGTGTGTGTGTGTGTGTGTGTGTGTGTGTGTGTGTGTGTGTGTGTGTGTGTGTGTGTGTGTGCATGTGTATATACGTGCATGAGTGCGCGTGCTTCAGTCCGGACGCTAGAGTGCGAGCGAGTTATTACGGGCCTTCCAATCAGTGTGTGTGTGTGTGCGCGCTCTCGCATGTGTATAATGCAAGTATGTGCGCGCGTGTCCGTGTTTGTATGTGTGAGTCTCTGTATCCGTGTCTGTGTTTGTGTGTGTGAGTGAGTCTGTATGCAGGTGAAGTTCACGTGCGCTGGGCGTGGTGAGTGGTAAACAACAACATTGCAGTCTCTCGGTGAAGCCCCATAGATGACGTCATGCCATGCCAGGCGATCCGGCTGCTGCTGCTGCTGCTACTGCTGCTGTGCTGCGCTGCAGCGGCTTGCTGTAGAGAAGAGTGCTGTCGCAGCACTTGTTACGCTTGTTGCTAAGGTTACACACGGGAGTAAATCTGTATGCACATGCAGATGGTTATGCTTATTTGCACGCACACACACACACACACACACACACACACGCACACACACACACACACACACAGAAGAAGAAAATTTCTGCGATTATGACGCCAGCTGGTCACGTCCCCTGTGCATCCGCCCCTTATGAACTGTAGTCACACTCACGATCCCAAAAGCAGGTAGCCGGTACTAGTCCAGAATATGTGTGGCATTGAACATCGTGTACAAGTGAAAGCTCTCTCCCAACGAGCGAGTGAACGAACAAACCAACCACCTCTGCCAGAAAGCAAGCGTGAAATTTAGCCTGCGTTGAAGCCCCTGACATAAGAACATAAATATTGAATGAACGCAGGCGACTGAAGACTCACACTTGATGGTCATCTACACGCAGATCAGTTCGCAGAGGGAGGGGGGAAGTGCACAGCCTTTGTCAGGGACAGACAAGACGAGCAGGGTCATGCACTCACACGCACGCCTACCAAGACAGGGCAAATCGTTGTAGCCTCTCGACAAGACATCTTTAAGTCCCTTTGTCGATATAATGCTTACACTACTGCTGGCTCACATGATGTCTTTTCATCCCCGAAACGCTCTTGTTGGTATAATTGCACACGTAATGTGTGTGTGTGTGTGTGTGTGCGTACTTGCGCATTATCACGTACAGCAAGAGATAGATATACATTTGTGCATATTCATCAATCCATATCTAGCTATATGAGCTTAAATAAATTCCGCTTAACCGGATCGTGAATGTCTGTCTGTCTGTCTGTTTAACCACTTCAGTCACGGGTCACGTGAGCAGTGAATAAAGCAAATAATTTTTTTTTTCTCTCTCTCTCTCTCTGTATGTGTGTGTATTTATCTCTGTGCGTGTGTTTATTCCGTGAGTGTTCTACGTAAACAAGGCTGGACTATCAGCGCCGGACTCAGTAACAGCCAGAAATGGCGACTGAAAATATGAGTGGACCAGGTCCCTGGTGATGAATGGATAACATCACCATGGTAACGGACGAACGCCAGCACACTGTTACCACGCTTTGTCGTTCTTTTCTGGAAAAGCCAGGCATCGATAGTCACCCACAGGTCAAAGGCCGTAATGATCCACAGTGTTGCACGCGAACGCGTGCAAGTAGAGTAAGACAGGGCACATGCTACATGATTGTGTCACGTGGCACTTGTTACACGACATCTAGCCCATGACACCTGTGCCACACGAGGCGCGGTGGGCATTTAAAAATTTTTGCGTGGTTACAGGTAAAGGGGTAAGAGTGGAGTCAACAGACTTCTACTGACTCATACGAGTACTCTGACATCTGTTCGTCCCTAGGGTTCTATACAACACGAATAGATGTGAACGCGTGGTCAAACTCACTTGTGGACCGATTGGTGTGATTGGTACTGGTAACACAACTATAGCTGCAGCTATCACAACGACTACTGCATAATTATCATAATCGTCGTCCTCGTCGTCGTCATCATCATCTTCTTCTTCTTCATCAGTCGCTGTCCTCGTCACAGAGACTATTTGAAGTGGCGATACGTTATATTTTATGCGTGACAGCTTCTACAAGCCAGAGCGTGTACGGGTCATTCTCTTCGCGTCACAGCCTTTTGTGCGTCGCGCAAGGCCTTGCGGCATAATTGCAGCGGAAGACATGATTGAAGCGTACCCGACCTACCTTGCACCAGGTTGATCTTGTAACGGTCAGTCGCCGATGCTCCGGGTGAGGCCCCTCCCTCCGCGGCCTCCTCCTTCCGCTGTGCCATCCTTCACGCGCGTAGCTCCGTCAGGGGTCGCATGCTGAAGGTTTGTGTCATGCCACACGAGTCTTGTCAATCCTCTCCGCCCTCTTTGAGCAGTCAGAACTTTTCCCACGTGCACACGGTCGTATTTCGAGCGCCATGAAGTGGAAAGGAAACCGGCTGCTCAGTCACCTGTCACTGCACGCCGCCTCACCGAAGGTCTCCGGAAGTACGTCATCAATGACGTCTTTCTCTCTCTCACACACAGTCACCTACGAGTCCTCCGCGTCGCGCTCTTGCTCTGTCCCAGTGTACCGAGGCAATTCCAAATCGATCGAAACAACTGGTCGTACAGCGACAGAGTAAGGGTGGTGGGGAGCAGGGGAGTGGTGTGAGTCAAGGATGGAGGGAAGGAAAAATACGTCCATAAAATCCAAGGCTGCAAACACGCACGCACCTGAAACACACGCGTGTGGACACGCGCTGGAGAATCTCCTAGCTGGCAGTAAACAAATCCAAGGTAACGTGTCCTGCCAGGAGAGTCGTATACACAAGTGACGACGATGATGATGAGGATGAGGAGGAAATCAGCGACAGGGCGGGCCGACTTCAAGTGACCATGTCTGGTCAAGGTCTGGTGCAGCGAGGAAACTACCAATCCTGAAGTTTTCTCTAGCCCCCCAACTCCTCGACGAACGAAGCTGCCCAAAGAGGACAGATCCCACGACGAAAAGTCCCCGCTTACCAACAGACAGACGATTGAGCTGATTCGGCAAAAAAGGCGAAAAGGAGCAACGTTTTCAATGTACCAGGGACTTGGCTGTCCCAAACAGGCAGAGCCAAAGAAAAAGACACGTGCACAGACACACAGACACAGAGACACAGAGAGAGAGAGACCTATTTCGAGGCTAGTCTACGCTGCAAATGCGAATCGAAGTCGAGGCAGCTGCACGCCCCTTCGACTCGGCGAGGAAATTCGAAGGTTTAGCTTTTGTTGCGCCGGCCAGTGACAGCTGCCGAGCAGACGAGTGGTAAGAGGTGGTGGTGGTGGGGGGGAGGGGGAAATTAGCGGCAACGTGACCTAGCCAAGGGGAGATAATACAGAATACGGCAAGCACTGCAGCAACATCCTTCGCTGTTACCTTCGTGCACCCTTCGCGGTAGATCGCCTTCTCTGGTTCGCTCCTCTCCAGCTTGCAGTGGCCGACTTATCTCTCACCATATGTCTGTCACGATTTGCCTGGTTTGACCAACAACAGATACAAGGACATCGCAGTATCTTTCCTACACCACGCTTTCGCTCATAATCAGCATGTATGGCGCCTACTTTTTTCTTTTTTTAAAAAAAAGTGCTCTGCATCAAGCTTCCCCGCCCAGTTCTAGAAATCAGAGGAAGAGTAAAAACAAATAATTCTCTGCTAATGTTGTCGCGACCCAGCCCGTCCCTAGCGCCAAAAAAAAAAAAAAAAAAACCAGAAAAGAAAGGTTCCTTCAACAGCCTCCGTTACGATTCGTCGAACGGGTGGTTACGTCACCGGAGTATCGACCCAGGCCGCGGTCAGAAGCAGACGATCCCTGTTACGTCATTCTGAGCACGGAGCTGGTGCGAGAGGAAGCAGTGCGTTCGTTGCAGGATTACAAAATGGGGGGAGAATGGGGAGAAAAGTGCGGTCGTTGTTGATGGAGGAAGGGAGATAAGCCTGAAAAAGTTGTTTTCCAACGCCAGGGTTAACGGCCAATCAGCCGTTTGCTGGAATGAAGAATACCCCGTGTGTTGCGCGTACATGTGCGTAGGTGTTTATGTGTTCCTGTGAGTCTCCACATACATGCATTTGTATGTGCGTGTGTGTGTGTGTGTGTGTGTGTGTGTGTGTGTGTGTGCGCGCGCGCTTGCGTGCGCACGTGCCTACATGCTATTTCAGATACTATATATATATGGGAATAAACAACCTTCTGTCTTTATTATTTTTCACTTTCCTCTTGTTTGTTTTTCTTCTCATCTGCGTGTACACATGCCTGAATACATGTATGTTTGAAATTAGCTAAATGGGTAGGTGGAGATATATGTACGAGTATATAGGTAGGCACGTAATTGGGATGTTCATATGCAAACTGGTAGACATTAACTATATTTGTATACAGAAAGGAGATTGGATAGGTACATAGAAAAGTACTGATGTAGGTCCGTGCTGAGAAGCAGAAAACGAAATCCCACAGACACTGCAGTCCGTGGGCTTGATATAGCCAGCGAGAGGTCAGCAGTAGGTATATCCGCGCCTTATCTGTCATCAGGGCCCACATCTCCGTTAAGAGAACAGCTGGCGAGCATATGCAGCTCCATGATGTGGATAACAATCCACCAGGTGACTATTCGCAGAACATCAGCAACAGCAAGAAGAGAGGTAACACCACCACCAGCAGCAGCGCCAGAAGCGAACCAAATAAACAGCAAAAGTAAAGGCCCCAATAGCATAATGGGCAGTTAATTGTAACTGGTTCACTGTGTCTAGTCGCTTGTGTAGGGGGGAGCGTGTAGAGTGGAAGATCAACCATCTCTTTCTGCCACAGTTAATTTCCCTGCTAATTCTTTGGCAAATTTGGCAAGTGGGCAAGACAGGATTTTCCAGTCGCTTCTTCGGGCGGGAACAAACTATAGTGACCATCTCCAAAGTGTCGAGCGCGCTAACTTCATTTCACGAAACCTCCCCGAAGAGCGGCTGCAATCCCAGTAGGCAGTAGTACACACAGCAGGAATGACAGCCGGCGAACTAGCGGGGAAATCGACCCTCAAAGGTTTGCCCCTCGCTCCCAGAACGAGTAGAGGAGAGCACGAATGGGCGGGTGAACAACTGTATATTTGGAGCTCGCTCTCGCGCGCCTGACTCACTTTCGCTAAACATACTCCTATCCCACCCTTCTTCCTCCAGGAGAAATGCCGAAGGAAGGAGCATCTTGCGGTGGTATCGCTTTACCGGTCGACCTTTCTAACCTTCAGGACGGATAGAACCTGAAACTCCACAACCTTTCAGCAGCTCCCTCTGACGAAGCCGCCCCTAACGCAGAGCAAAACAAATACAAAAAAAATTTTTTTGAACAGCGAAGAAGGGATCAGAGCATTCGACATTTTTTCATTTTTTCCTTGAAGTAGATCAATATCTATCAAGGACATGAAAGCATGGAAATGTAAGTCAGTGGAATAAAATCCAGAAAGAAGGAAGGTGGAGGGCAAACTTTGCGTAAAATGACTATTTTAAAGAAGCGAAAGTGAGCTAGCCTAGTACTGGGGTATTTGGGTATCGATGGAGTACTAAAGTGGACAGTAGAGGGCTGGTGTATTGTAGGTCAAGGACGGCAGAGAAACTGTTTCTCTTGGGGTGACAGTACCAAACGTGTGACTGTTAGAGCAAGAGCCCATAGTTCGACTAAGAATATAAACACATAAAACGGCCACAAAAAGACTGAGTTAATTACAGAATTACACACAGAAGAAGTTAATGTTTTGGATCTCTCAAGTCTGGAGTTTGCGAAGGAACTTAGATGACGATTTCACTAGAGCCCAGTCTGGTTTCACAGGAAGTCGTCTGCAGCAGTAGATATGATGTAAGGGAGGCTATCGAACACAGTAGCGCGAAGGTTAGCTTATGAGTGGAGTTATGTACCTTGGATGCTGGAGCTTCGGTAGAGTATGGTGCAACTTTCCAAGACCATCCGATGCAAACATTCGCTCCGCCCCTACGTACACATATGCTTCCAGCCCAAGAGAAGGGACACTGGACAGCGGTTAAGAAAATAAAGCAGCAGTCCCTTCTTTGAACCCTAGATTTATAGTTTCTTACTTACGCATGAACAACATAGTAAACGCACGACAGTGAACCTTATTTAATAATTGTAAGTCGTTTAAAATAACGTTAGCGGACTTATTTCTTTGTTTTCGCACAAGATATTTTATGTACTTTAATGTACTTACCTGATATACGGACAGACTTCTCTTAATGTTAGAAAAATTGTTTACCCTCTTTGTGTATGTGCGTGTAAACGATGTAATACAAGTATTATTTGTTGTTTCTTTATATATTTTTTGATGATTTGGCAATCATACCAAGGTGGTAGTAGCTAAAACATTCTTCTGCACATCTCTCTGTCTCCGCAAGGGTTTGTTCCTGTAACAAAGACTACTTATTTTGCGACAGCTTTGTGGATATTTCTTAATGTAGATCTTGCAACAGCACTAATTTTCACACCTTTAAGGCTCTCGATCTCCATCATCTTTTATTTAGGAATCGATGTCTGAGGCTGCAGCACGCTTCTTTTACACTATTTGTCTCCAAGCCTGGCAAAGATGTTCGAGTTTACACTCTAAGCACTCGTCGCGATGACGTTTGTATGCTTTCACTGATTTTGATACCCACGATGTAATATTAGTATCTAGCTGATTAAACACGGGCAGTTTATCTTAAAATCCTGATGCGAAATGTCTCACCCACTGCGTTTGCTGCCAGCACGAAGTTCTTTCTTGGTATCGCTTACAATCATAATTTTCGTCTTCCGAGATTTTAGGCATTTATTGTCGAGAAAGCAGATAATACTAACTTTCATACTGCCTTTTTCTAAACTTTACCGTTGAGACAGTTTATAACACAACGGAGATATTTTCTACCTATCTCTTACGTTCGTATATCTCGGTAAAGGTAGCTGAGTGGCTTACAAACTGACCCCTTCTTCCGTTTTAACCAGCAACGAGTGAATACTGCGCATGCACTGATTTTGACAAATAAAATACTCATTAGCTCTGACGCCCCTTTAAAGCTGAGCATGGTCAGTGTTCATAGATAATATCGAAGTTACAATGACAAAGGAAAGAAAAAGGATGACAATGGTAACATAGTATGGCTGAGTGGTGGTTGAATTCCATGGAATTCCATTTTAAGCCGTGGCAAATCACATATCAAGTATTCTGAAGTCAGCAAACAATTTTAATAACCTTTTTTTACGAGCTTACCAGCTCAGTGCACAAAGACGGGCTGCGGGTCTTTTCAGAGTGCGTGCTTTTATCATCGTAAGCACGTTAACGCTGCTGTTGATACATTCGCCATCTGACAACACCATCCTTATTTTTGCCAGCGCGAAAGGAAGTCGGGGAGCGGGGAGAGGGATGTTGGAATAGTACCGAGCAGGCTATTGGAGAGATATTTATCTCAGATTTCGGCACAGACGCCCTCCTCTGCAATACTGCAGACAGGGCAACGCCTGTGTTGCGGAGGGGCTGTCAAGAGTACTGTTAGTAAACAAGATGCGAAATGTAGAAGCTGCAAGGACATGTGAACTGGAGATAGTTGTGTCCACAGAATGCGATACTGTCTTCTTGGTTGCCCGTGAAAGGTTAACTCGCCTAACGAACCCCGTGTGACGTCATTCAGGACCTGGGCCGCGCTTTAAAGACAGCGAGGGAAAAATAGATGTTTTATGTTCCTAGTCTACAGCACGTTTATTATCCCTCGGAAATTCATCTCTCGAGCGAAACAAAAAGTGTTTTGAGATGGATACGCCAGGCGTTAAACGCTTGTCTCTCGGGCAAATGGAGTACGATGGCTGAGGTAAAATTAGAAGACGAAGAAGAATATAGGAGAAGTGTTTGTTTGTCACTTGACAGAGAGAAGATAAAACAGGAGCTCTTTTCATCGACGGTAAAATTACGAAAGAAAGACGCTACAGAGAAGACGAACAGGAATCCTGATCAACGGCGGACGAAAAGAGAAAGTTGAAAGAAAGAAGATGAAACAAAATAGGAGGCAGACGATCACAAGTTAAGATAATCACTCCTTGACGCCTGAGATGAATGCAGGCAGCCGGGAAGGAAGGCCAACCCTACCATCTCCACGAGCAGCCGCAGCAGGTGACGTCCGAGAAAGATGCACCAGATGCTCTTAGTATTACAGTGACGTAGGAGATAAACCCTCATCAACTCCGCACAACCCTCTATGGCGTTGTAATAAACAGTATATGATGCAAAACATTCCTGCAGCACTGGGGCCAGCTGCACAACGTATTTTTAATTTTCAACACTTGTAGGCCTTAACACTGGTATAAAATGCTTTTAAACACGATATACAACAGTTGTAGATTATAAAAAAATGTTTAAGAACTGTATTTAAGAACTGTGATTTCGACAGTAGTCTTCGTGATTTCTTCAATGAGTCTAGCGATACAGGTTTTTTGGTATCCAAACCTCTAACAGAATTCGTCGTCGTTTCATTTCATCTTCTACTATGAAGCTGATTGTGATACCTGCGGTCATCGCTGTTAAAACTGTTTTAGACAGCTTAGAACAACTTCGAGCTGCTTTAAAGTTAGAAGAGCAAACCACTTTTAAAACGTCGCTGAAACACAACTAAGCGACTTAAGAACGGATTATGAGAAACGTTCCTAAATTTGTTTCTGGGGCCAGTTGCACAACATGTTTCTAAACCTTAAAACTGCTCTAAAGAAACAAAACCTCTTCTTAGTCATTTTGACGCATTGCACAAGAACATACAACAACTTGTACTGACAGGACGGAAAGTCAGACTTAAACAACTTTATCTTACTTAAAGCAGTTTTAGTTTTAAAAATTCTAAAATTGTGGTGTGCGCTTTAAACTAATTATCTAAATAGAGTTAAGGCCTAAAAGTGTTTAAAATTAGAAATGTGTTGTGCAACTGGCCCCTGGAGAACAATTTAAAGAGCAACTGGCCCCAGGATTTGAAGAAAAAAGCGTGAAATGGCACCATTCGATGTTTGTTGTATCCTTGGGAGAAGTCCTTACATCCTTAGATCTCAGGTTATTGCATGGTGCAGGGCCACTGTTTCCTACAAGGTTTTGGCACGCATGCGCCAATCGTCTTCTAGTTTGACCTTTTATGAAAATCTAGTCGTTCAAACGATTGACTGATGACCGTTTTGACTCAAATTGCTATATCGCAGTGAGATGAACGGTTTTGAATGTGGGTGTGTGTGTGTGTGCGTGTGCGTGTGCGTGCATGCGTAAATAATTTAACTTGTAAACTCGAAAAGTATACATAAGAGATACTGGCAATCAACTTGGTAATCAACTTAATGTTAGACTTAAGGGTTTAAGTGTAGGCTTTGCTTTAGTTTTTGACATAGCGAAAATAAAAATCCTGGGTTGAGGTAACGGTTTGATTGTCGCCAACCGCGTTAGGATGCGTGGAACAAGTTAGTGCCAAACGTCGTGGAAAAAAAAAAACATAATCGCGGCCCTCTCCTCTGAAGGCGAAAACCCAAAGAGAACAAAAAAACCGCTGAAGGGGACAACCCGTGAGGAAGTCGTCTGCCCAAAAAGCGGACAATCAAGTGGACTCGCCCGCGCTGCTGAAGACGACATCTCGGAAGAAACCTGTCTGTCCACATGGAGGCAAAAGCGACTTTTTTTTTTAATTGGTGTTTTACGCCGAGCCAGCAACTAAGGCTATATCACGCCAGATGCGGAGAAAGAACAGCGTGCCCTAGACGAGAACTGAACCCAGGACAGCCAACCTTCACTGTATTGGTGACAGGCGTTAACCGTTCCGCCACCGGACCGCCTAGGCAAAAGTGACGTCGACACGTCAGTCTGCTGTCCATGGCCTTCTTCAGCGACAGGAAGTGCTGACATCAGCGCTCTCGCACGGTGGAGGTCGACGCCCGTACGGAGAACTCTTGCACTGATCGTCAGACAGGAAACGCCAGGTACGGTGTCCTAAACATGGCGAACGTTTCCGCCATCGAGCGGCAGCAGCGCTACGCCTAATTGCGGCCCACGAGGTCATCCGGGGCAGGGGGTGGGATGGGGGTACTCCAGGTAGCAGGTGAAGCTTAAAGAAATATCTCACATTGAGAAAGTTTTAATGAGCCAGGTAGTTCTTGTGGAACGGGCCCGCCGTGATTCCCTCCTCCCTAGCCTCATGCTGGGTATGTTACTCGGCAGGTTTATCTTCTGATAAGCAAATGACTTAACGGCAACTACCAGCTTCTTGTCCCATTTACCGAGAATCTTTCTTCCACATTTTCGTGCCTGTTATCTGCCAGCTTCCTTTTTTAAATCCATGCAACTCCTAGCACCATTTCCTTTTCTTTCCTTTGTTCTTTGATTCTAACCTGCCTCTTTTCTTGTGCCCGTCTATCTCTCTTTATTTTATTCTCCCCTCTTTCTTTCTTTCTTCTGAGAAAACCTGAAGGTCTATATATATATATATATATTTTTGGCGACAATGACAAAAATCCAACTCTTCACTAACTGGTGTATACATGCAGAAACCTTAAGGATGAGGGGAGATTCACACCTATTGAACATTTTCAGTTAATATATTCTTAACTATATTTGAACATCACTGGAGATAAGACTTCACATCTGTAAAGAATTTAGAATAGGTTCTCTTACCCCCATCCTTAACCGGACGTCCTTCCCACTAGAAATACTATTGTTCTGCTGCACTTTTACACTTCACACAATATATTTCCTTGAACTGGCAGCACGCGATGGCCAGTAATCACTTCACGCAAAGCAGCTGATCACCTGTCTGTGTACTGCCGCCTTTATAAAAATCTCTGGGCATGTCAGACCGGACTCCTCGCGCCGCACGCTCGTAGGTTTGTCGCATTACTGTGCGCTGCGGCCTTTAGAGTAATCTACGGATATGTCATATCACCATTACTCTCGCCTCGCGCTCGTAGAGTTTTGTCGAGCGCATGTCAGGTGGCGGACGCATTCCTGAAATTCCCGTCTTGCAGGGCAATCGCGCTGTAAAACAACAGTATTCGAATCCCTTAGAACGTTTAAAAATGTGTTGGTTTTGTGCTGAACTTTTATTTTAAACAAGTGGAGAATAAGTATGATCCTGACATCTTTGTGCATGCTGTGCTTCAGTCTGGAACATATTAGTAGTGTATTTCTGAGGCAAGGCAAGACCGAAAGCTCAGACAAACTAGTCATTTTACCTGTACTGCTTACTCATCAATCTATTACTCAACCATCCTCTGGATCGGTCGACTATAGAGTAACAGGACGGTAAGATAACCAGACTTGGATCACTTGAACGATTTTATCGAACAGATCATTGATCGGTCAGTCGACCTGACTTTGCAACACAAGCAGATGAGTCTTTGGCGTCTTATACGTCGTATTGTATATCAGATTCTCGGCCCACTATCACTCATTCTGGCAACACTAATGTTTGCTTTTGTGTGAGTAAACTCACTCTAGCAGTCCTGGCACGCAACAAACCAGATCGGCAGTAATTCTGTATACTTAGTAGTTTTTAATGTGTGATTACTCAAGTATACGCAAACACTTTACTTGCAGAGAACTGCCTGCACAGTGGCTGACCGGAAAGTGTTAGTTTTATCGTAATCTTGAAGTAAAGATGAGTAATTCGGAGGAAAGCAAAGGTGAGGCGGGGTCCGGGAAAGGGGAGGAATGAAAACGCTTCCAAAGAGGTCGCCACTGTTTGCATTGTCACACTAATACATCGCAGACATTTCCGCACGAGTACCAGATAGCATGTCATCATCTGCTGCCTGTTTATATATATACTGCATATATATATATATATGCACATACATACACAGACTCACAAATGCACGAATACATGTGTATTCACTCTTCTTATAACTTTCTCTATCACACCAACCCACCCACACCCACCCACCTACACATCATCCTACACCCACACAACGCCACCCTCACACACACACACACACACACATATATATATATACCTCTCTCTCTCTCACACACACACACACACACCCTTCACACACACACACACACACATATATATATATACCTCTCTCTCTCTCTCTCACACACACACACACACACACACACACGCACAAGCATGAACACACATGCATGTACACAGCACAAAGACACACAGTATGCTAAACTATTTCACATCATTCCCACAGGATGCTTTTCAAACACACACACACACACACACACACACACACACACACACACACACACACACACATCCCCCAAGAACTTACTGGAATGTTGCCAAGCAGCAGTGTCCTCTTCGGGTGGCCAGACGGTCACCGCACTCCCAGGCACCCTGCTGTTTCCGTCCCTTCCTAGTGAGACTGTAGCGTCAGTGCTACGGCGAGTCTGCAGGTCTCAGCCCAAACGTCTCTCAGTTCAGGAGTTTTCAGGCTGGCGTATCGGTACCCACACATCGCACATCCAGCCTCAAGTCAACACAAACATCTCTTTCATATCCACCACTCAGTGTGTGCGCTCGCCTCGCCTACTCTCGTACGCCCTCGGTAACCGCCGAGAGTTCCTCCCTCAGACACCACCACGTCTTTCCACCGCTAACTTGACATCAGCTGGACCTTGTAACACGATTTGCAGCACATAAACTCCTCGTAATGGAAGTCTTCGCACAGTCTCACGGATGGTGGGAGTAGGGGGGGAGGTCTCTCGTCTGATCTTTTACAGCACTGCCAGAAACGGCATCGGTCCTCGATGGTTGTCGTCTTTCTAATCTGGTCGAAAATCACTTTAGGGTCTTCGTCTGGGAGCAGGAGTGATGACAGCCCTGTGACATCCGCACGGGAAAAACTTGCTTCCCGCGCAATAAGGGAGATAAGTGCAAGTCAGCGTGCGTGGTCCCTGATTCTGATTGTCTACCAGTCGCAGTCACTGGCGCTTCGCCAGCAGCCCGGCACGTCTTCCGCTACGCATGGACGCACCACCACTTCCGCCGTCTTGATCTGTGACCATGTTAAAAAAAAAAACTGCTTACAGTCAGGAATGAGAGGACGACCATTAGTCTTAATCTGTAAGCACGTAAACGGTTTACAGTTACGACTGAAGGGGCGACTTTACTCTTAATCTGTAACCATGTAAGCTGCTTACAGTCACGAATTAAAATCACGACCATTATCCTGTAGAGATCAATAAATTACTGTAAAAGACCCCGAGAAAATGACAGAAAATGTTTTGTGGATGCAAGTAAGATAATTCTTCCAGTCACTAACCCATTTTGTGTCAGAAGTGGTTAACACTCGGTGCGCTCGTACTTACAGTGCAACCCCTACCTCCCTCCCCGCCTAAATAAGTTTGGACGACTGATAGAAACAGACATAAACAACTGGTCGCCCCCTCCCTTTTTTTTAAAGCTAGCTTCATCTCACGCCAAACAGTCAGTTTACCCACACAGCATCGCTAAAAGTAGTCCGACTTAATAGTTTGTTGGTTCGGTGTCGGCGTTTTGGTTTGATTTCGTATTGGCTTCTTTGGGTGTTTGTTTATTTGTTTCAGCACACGCTAGTCGCATCACGTTGCTGACACTTTACGTCAACACCGACCTAAGTAAGCACAACGGCGTCTTTCAGCTGGCAGAACAACGGCCTCCTTGTGGGTAGAGGCTATGGTTTCCTCTAGCGGATGCCGACAAGAGTAGTCCTCCGTGTCGGAGCGTCGACACACTGAACCATTCATTCACTTATGACGATGACGACAGCGGAAACGACTTGCTCGTCTGCTCGCTTTTGTTGCCGCTGCAACGTCAGTGTCACGTGAGTGTTAACGTGACAGCGAATGAATTTTTTATTGTCACGGCTTTTGAACACTGTTAGCGCGTCAAGTTGAAGAACTTCAAAACATTCAAAACATTCTGTTATAATGTCAATTACGTAGAAAGATGTTCCGGGGAACTCCATGCTAACAGTGAACAACGTTCACATTTTTACCTACTCAGTATTTTTTTTTTTTGAGGGGATGGCTTGTCCCCCCCTCACCCCGGCTCCTACGCCACTGAATGTTGGGAGACAGGCAATAAAAAAAGCAAGTAAACCTCTGATGGTTTCGCTTTAGTTCGCATTAGTTTGGCTAGGGTCTGCGCATGCGCTGAAAGCCAACGTTTAGTTCCGCCTTTTATGGTCGCCCGTCCCTTCAGGAGCTATATCCGCTTTTGGGGAAAATTGTACCTGCGCGTGACTTTCGACCCGAATGTCACTTGGACCTTGTTCGGCTTCGATGCCGGCTCGCCACTATGTATGCAGCATCTGAACCCCGTCTATGGTAGCCCTGATTCGTCCCTGCTCCCCACCCCCACCCATTGTGAACCGCTTGACCAAAGTAAAGTTCAACAGACGTGATCTGATTTTATAGATGTAACCAGATTTACTCAAAAACAATATATTGCAACTTAATAGAAAAAAGTATAACGCCAGTACGTCTATACCCAACAAAATAACAAAACAACAGTCGCAGACGATATTATTGCCAATACTACCTCAGGCTCCTTTATTCTCTGACTTAACTGGTCGATTTTGCTTTGTGTAGGATGCTTACTGTATTGTACTCTTGCTGTCTGCTTTATGCTCTTGGTTTTCATTTTCATTTGTTTCATTTGGTCAGCTCTACTGTAACTCTACAAAGGGACCATCCTTGTGTATACATGACGCGGTCTCGTTATTGCGACACTGGTTAAGGGCTGATGAGACTGTTAGACTGAGGGGGCAGCAGTGATGCATTGTCCATCCGGCTACATCCAATTTCCCACAACCAGAGGTCGGCACTAGGTTATGTCAAGGTCATTGCCAGCCTCCCCAGTGTCTCTCATCGTAGCATCATTAAGATATATATGTCTGCAATACAGTGGGGTGGCTCCGTAGCTTTTGGGTAAGGGGTTTGTAGAGCAAACGGTCGATGGCGCGACGGCTTCCCCACCCAGCAGAATGAAGTACTTGAGTACATCAAGGTGAAGAATTAAACTCTCTGTGCATTTCCTCTACAGCCACTAGATTATGGGATTCTTTGCAGTCCTTTCACAATACTTCATATCATAATAATATGTACTAAATACGTATTTCCAAAACTTATCTGTTTAAAAATACTATGCTTGATTTTTTTATGTTCTATCATATGCATCTAGCAATTTCTTTTTCGGTAACACTTTTTACTAGTAAAATATATATACTTAATATATATATATACTTTTATAATATAATATAAATAAAAATAAAGTATATATATATAAATACTTTTATACTCGATTTTCTTACTTTGTTCTTATTTCGTATGTATTTCTTTTTAACTTACATATTATAATATTACATATTATACTGACTGAGTGTATTTTATGCATCAAAACAGGTCATTGCTAGCTTGTTTTTTTAATGTATATTCTCGTGTTTTTATTATTTGTTGGTCAGCAAAGAGAGAGAACGCAGTTTTGGCTGTGATACTGTGCCATACAACTGTTAAATTATTACCTCATGCCACCACTAAACCTCAGCCTGTCCGCTTGGCTGTCTTACCATGAACCGTAGTTACAGGACGTGGAGCTGGTTGTCAACATCACGTCACCAGGAAGGCTGTTTGACGTCCGATACGTATGACGGGTTGCAGATGATGACGTTGAACGAGCGATTACGTCGTCAACCTTGAGACCAGCAGAGACTCGCGGCCCTTTTTGCTGAGATCAGCCTGGTTGATCACCTTACCTGTAAGTTTCTACGCAGTACTCCGCAGTATGTTTCGTCACAGTACACAGACGGGTGGATGCACAAAGTGTTTGACGTTACAGAATCCACTGGAAGCTGCTACAGCTCTGCTACTCCAAGGAATTCTGCTTCGAGGCGCTTCCGGTCTTCGAAAGATCTGCCCACCTACCGGCTGGTCAGGCACTCAGCCCTGAAGCTAGAAGGAATGACCCACCGGCACGAAAGGACGGTGTGATGTCTAAACTTCTGGTCACCCTCGTACTAATTAGTCATCACCAAGCAGTTCACTAGATACGTCATCATGCAAGTCAGTGCGCGGCAAGCAGGGGACCTTCCTTTTCGCATCCCCAGCATTTGTCGGTTTAAAGACGTTCGAAAATTCCCTCCGTCTCATCCACTACATGGTACCTCCTATAACCACCACTCCGTCAGCAGATATGGTGGAGCCAGCAGAGAGACCGAGAATGGGAGCCGCTGAAGCTGTTAGAGGAGGGTTGGGGGGTGGTGATGTTGGGGGGTGGTGGTGGAAACCCGTACAAGACTTTATTCGGGGAGGGGAAGGTGGGCGGAGGGTGCGAAGGTAGATTTCATCTCACGTGTGTGCTCCTACCCTAAGGGGCAGGCTGCAGATTTGATGAGGAGAGCGAGTGGCACAACACGGCGATATATGAGATCCGGGCTTATCTGGACGGGGTAAGGAGAGAGGAAGTGGATGTAAGGGTGGGTGGGTGGGTGGGTGAGGTCGTCTGCTCACTAGCAGTTTCATTTTGCAGGACCAAGTTCTAGTCAGGGGGATTCAATGAGCGGGAGGAGTGGATCGAGATTAGGAGCATGCGCAGGAGAGAGAGAGAGAGAGAGAACGAGAGAGAGAGAGAGGGGGGGTAGAGGGAAGTAGAAAGGTGTACAGCACCTTTATGATGACTCAGCTTTAGATTAACACTGCTTAGTTCAGAAGCCTTGACATATCTCGGAGATAAGTCCCGGAAAATAAAATTCTCGTTATATTAGGAACTTCTTTCACAGGTCCTTAATGACTGCACGTCTTTGCGCGTTCTTCAAAGTATGTTCAAGGCGCTCTTCTTCTAATGAAGGTCAGCTCGTGCGCACACGTGTCCAGATTTATGTGCGCGCATCTCTCTCTCTCTCTCTCTTTCTGTGGGTGCGTGTGTGCGCGTGTGCGTGAATTCTTGCGTATCTATGTATGCATGCGCCTGTAGGCTTCTGAACTTCACTTTCCAAAATCAATTTTTTAAGTCTTTATTGTCACCGTCTTCTTCTTGCAAAGCCTGCTCCTGTTGTTCTTACATAAACACACACACACACATGCACGCACGCACGCACACACATGCACGCACGCACACACACACACACACACACACACGCACGCACGCACAGACAGACAGACAGATAGGTTACAGGGCTATTGTCACCAGCCTCGTATCCCAGAGGGTTCCAGAAGTCTGTCAGTCAAACGGCGTTTGAGAAGGCCAGGCTCTATGTCTACAGAGCCGATTAGAAATCTGGTACTTGCCGAATAATCAGCTCTAATGAGACGATTGCTATGCTGATTTCTAGCTATCATTACCCTGGACAAAGGGGAGACAAAGATAAACTCTGACGCTCTTCCTTTTGCTAATGTTAAATACGGTAATTAGTGCACAACTCCTGCTTCTACTATTACACTTCTCCTGCAGGCACCACCACAATCCCCACCACCAGGGACAACATAGGCTCTACATTCATCTTCAGTCACGTGACAGAAGTCGACAGCAGGTCGATCTCTCTGTCGACTATTAACCTTTCTTTCTGACTGTCGTTATTTCTTTCTTTGATTGTGCTGCATTTCGATATCTCAAGATAGGCTGCCCCTTCTCCCACACTTCAGACAAGCCGGACAAACTCGTCTTTTCATTTTGTGGGTTGGGGCTATGGAAGCATCCACCGTTCGGATGTGGGAGCATGGGAGGTCCAGGGATGGGAGGAAGAGATCGACTCAGCACAACGACAGGGCCCGAAAAATTAAGGGAGGCAATTCTGCCACGCATGGAAGCTTCGCATCTGGCTTGACTGTCGGGGGTGCAAGTCTTGTGTACTGCCGTGCGGCGACCCCGGGGCCAGTAAATCACCGGGTATATAGCCAGGCCCTTTCCCCGCAGACTTC
Organism: Marisa cornuarietis; assembly: GCA_004794655.1. NCBI lineage: Eukaryota > Metazoa > Mollusca > Gastropoda > Architaenioglossa > Ampullariidae > Marisa > Marisa cornuarietis. The sequence continues at coordinate 3,365,086 of SMMW01000628.1, forward strand.
ACCCTCGCCTCTCGGCTCTTAAAACCCAAACTCCTGATGGACTTATCGCCGTGGCTGCCAGAGATAAAATGCCTCTCTTTGCGCTCGCCCTTAGGGAGTGACTCAGTAGGTCTCCAGTCTCCAGCCGTTCTTTCTCGCGTCAAGTCTTCGCGTTCACTAGGCGTCGAGGAATCGGACCGTCTTCACGCACGCACGCACGCACGCATCATGCATTCAAAGACACATTCTGTCCATCTTAAACGTGCAAAGAGACATATTCTTTCATACACCCGCGCACGCGAGCGTGCACACCCTCTACACGCGCACGCGCAGTCACATACATTCTCTTTTACAGCCACCGTCCCCGCGCGACCGCACACACACACACACACACACACACACACACACACACCAGTCCCATATGTATCGAGAATATGTATGTTCTTGACCCAAAATTGGATAAGGAAATCATACGTTTCCTTCACAAACAAAAATGATAAGACCCCAAGAAGAGAAAACAAAAACTGGTTGTCCAGGGAATAGTTGCCGAGAAGACTACATTTGGGCTTAGGATCTGTATCGTTTCCACCCAGCTGCCAGCAGAATTTCTTATATTCGCCGTCACAATATCGGTCTTCTCTCTGCCAAACTCGTTCCGCATTCAAACCGCTTTCCTGGCGGCTGCTGCACCCACACGCACACCCACACGCGCAAACACTCCTCATCCGCACACGCCCACTTTATCCTCCTCCATCAGAAGACCCCCAGTCTCCTAATTTCCTACTCGCACCCCCCTGCTAGCACCCGTGTGTTACTGCAGCTGTGTGGCTCTCCTCAATCCCACTCTAATCGCCTACAGTTCGTCGCCTCGTCGATGGTGCGCGCCGGGGGGAAGGGAAGATAACCCCTGACGGCAACCCGCGGTTAAGGATTGGGATCCCAGGTCAGGCGCGTCACTACCGAGGATTGTGGGAATCCCAATTCTGTTACCATGGTAACCGCCCAGCTCTGAAATCAGCGCCTTGTCCACGATAATCTTACATACTGAGCCATGCGATATACCTGCACGTTGTAATAATGTAATGACAATGCACCTTCGCCACTGCATAGAGTTTTAAGAAGTCTCCCCCCCCTTCCCCCAGACTCGTCTCAGTTAAGAGAAAAAAAAGTGTGAGTTTTTGTCAGTTTCAGCAAAGGGGGAAGTGGGTGTGAGCCTTATGAGCTTGCCACGTTTCCGTGAAGCGCTCCATCGCAATCTTTGCATGTCTTACAATAAATTTTCATTTCTGTCCCATCAGCGAGAGTCTTTCTGAAAGGAAAGGACATTATGATGTCTCTGTGCCTCGCAGCTTATGATAGAGCAGACGTTGTGGGTAGCGAGGGGAAAAGAGGAGAGCAGCTAACGTCCTTAACAACATGCACTTGAGATGGACAGAGAGGCCGAGTTAAATGAAAACCCGGGCCTGTCTAAACTGTCTGAACACACGGAGCACACAAAGAAAGAGAAATGGAAGGTAATACCTGGATAAGACGAGAAAGAGAGATAAAAGAGAGAAATGAAGATCAAGCTTTCATGGCAGCATCTGTCTGTATAGCGGTTATTCAAAGAACCGACTTCCAAAACAAATCACACCTGTCAATCTCATTATTAATAAATGGCTGTTATCTTTCCAGATGGTATATGATGGCGTACATAATAAAACTTGTTATAGTTTAGGAAAGAATTTTAATGATTTATTTTATCACAGATTTATAGGTGTGTGTGTGTGTGTGTGTGTGTGTGTGTGTGTGTGTGTGTGAAAACACACACCGTACTGTTGACTGAACGGCACCATACGCTACCCTCATAAGGAGGATCCTCTGAAGGCTTTAATGACTCTATGCTCTGAAGTGTAAAATCAAAGAAAGACTTTATGCAGCTATCATTTACATGAATCGTGAGCAATCATGTAAGGGGTAAACGTCATCTTCTAACTTCTTCAAAGGTCTTCGGAAGACGAGGTGTTAGAGTTTTTTGTTGGGACCAGTATTTTTGTGAGGGCAATGTCTATCTCTTCTGCCTCGGCATCAAGCCGGCGCACTTCAAGGGCTAGGCACCGATATTCTAATTACTGGAGTGTCTGCTCCAGAGTAAACACGCACGCTGTGTCCTACCATCTCCCGTCGCTTACAAGAAAAAAAACAAAACCAAAAAATCCCAAACGCTTCCCATCTCTGCTCTGTCCTCAGTGCCTGCTCCATAGCAACTTCCTAGTTGACCTATTGGTATTACCGGGCCGACAACACACACACACACACACACACACACACACACACAAAACAACAACAACAACAAACAAAGAAACAAAGAAACACCTCGTGGAAAGACTAAAGGCAAGAAGTTATTCTGTCTGCGTTTCAGTAACGACCGTGCGTGCAGTCTCTCTAAAGTGTGATGTCCTGCTCAGATTTGGGCACTTCATGGAAAACGTGTGATACTTTATTTTCACGTGAAAAAGCTGAGAGTCACAAGAAGCACGCTAAAAAGCACGCTAAGGCATCTTTGAGACACTTCAACAAGCACACTGGGAGTCATTCACTCCGCAGAATCGACTAAAAACTTCGAAATTCAGTATCTTGGAGAACGCAATTTGTGGACAGCATATATTTATCACGTGGTTTGAAAAATTGGCCCAGGAAGGTGATGCTCGCCCGAAGCAAGAACGTGAAAAATAAATTTCAAGAAAAAAAATATGAAGCTACCAGCATATGGCAAACACACCACGGAGCTCATCCTGCCAGCAGCCCCTATAACATCGCTAAAAAACGATGACCTGTAGCTTTAGATCCTTTTCGCTTAAAAGGTTTTAACATCCATAAATCTTTGATTCCTTCCTTACACCAGCATTTTAACGATTTTTTTTCTATGATTTCTGCGAGAAGTTTTTTCGCTTAAACTAATTGCTTTTCATTTTTATGTGGTTTTATCAAACTTTGGCATTTGTGATTTCTCTCACTCTTTTGTCACCATGATAGTGACTTGCCGATGTCATCCGTACGTTATCTCGCCTGAAAGTAGAAATCTTCCGACAGTTGAAATCTTAAATCTCCTTCCTCAGTGATGGACCTTTTTATTTATAGAACGAGGTAAAAAGACTTGCAGGACAGGATTCCATAAAAAAGTGACATCGCGAAATGTTGAGGTGTTTAGTGAAGTAGAGGAACTAGGGAAGTAAAATGGGCTCCAGGTTAGAATATATTATTTCTCTTGCATACGACAAATCAATAAGCCAATAATTGCTGTTAATTAAAAAAAATAAGCGAAAGGAATGGGGTGTGAGAAACATAAAACTCAAACGAAAATTGCTCTAGCAAACAGTCTACTTACGCCAAAACATCTTTGTCACACTAACAAATTAAAAGAAACTGCAAAGTAGTTAATAAAATATAATTATTTTAAACAAAAGCTCTAATCCGAAGCGAAAAAAACGCTTTTTCCACGAAGACCCTCTTCTTCTGTCCCCCCCCCACCTCCGCCTTTTCAAGGTTTGAGTCTCCCGTTGCTGTAGTCCGTACCCGTGCGAGGATTTACCGGAGGCGAAAGGCAAGTGTTGCACGTGTCGACATCACCGGCAAAAAGTCAAGCGACGACGACGCCTACAGCAATTAATTTATGTGTTCTTCTCATCAAATTGATATTAAAATTTCACTGATTATGTTTGTTGTTATGGGAAGAACGTTATATAGTCCGATCTAGTGAATCTACCAAGTAATGATTAGTAGACATGGTAGCCGCCCAACCAATCTTTCTTGCAGAATTGTTGATCTCAAATAATTTGATTTTTTTTTCCACTTCGAGAAACTCGTTGCCCACAGCTGGGTGGACTGGGGAAAGTTCGCTGCGCCGCAAGGATAAGGAACCGGCGCTCTTATGTTTTCGGAGGCTGCTGCTGTAACCACTCCGCTCATATACACAAAGTCCTAACATCATTCGTCGCTTAAACGCAGACCATGTCTTCACCACCTTCCTCATCCCCATCCCCATCCCCACCCGAGTGCTTACTCCCAATTGCCTAATTTGTCTAATGTTAGAACCGGCCCAGGTTGTACTTATCATTTTACAGAGCACCATGATCTTGTTGCATGACAACTACGTGCTCTATAAAATTATTAGTATTATTTATTATTATCATTAATTATTATTCAGGATCAGTCCCTTCTGGCGTGTATAAAGGTTAATTATAATTATCTTAATAATGTTAAAATTCGCTCCGTCGTGGATTGAATGTGGACTCTGTACCCGTTCAACCTCTTAATAATAATAATAACAACGAACATTTATAGAAGGCTTTTCCAACGATCTGCTCCAAGCGTTGTACAGAAATCATATACAGAAGTAAACTAAATCACCAACAATCATACAGTCGTATTATCATCTAGCAGACACCGCTCACTTCTACAGCAAGTTGATGAGGATGTAAAGTTAGGCAAAGTTTCAGAGAAGAGGAAACAAAACGAGCAACAAACATTAGATCTTATATTTATTTAACGGCGAAGAATGGCAGCCGTTAAAGTAAAATCGACAACAAACAGAAAATAGGTCAATAACAAGTAGTAAATCAAAAACAAAATAAAGCTTAAGAGAAACAAGAATGCAAAATGCAATTAAAAGAAACCTATAATGCGAATAAACAGAGAAGTTGAAGAAGAAAGTAGAAAAATTGCTGGAGAACAAATCAACTCAGCCTGTCAGGCGCAGCCTCGTTTCCAATAATAATAATAATAAAGGTTATTTTTATAGCGCCATATCCAAGCCCTATGGCGCTTTACAAATAACACTAATTGTAATAACAACAATACTCACGATAGGGAGAAATTTAAGAAACCAACCAAGAGGACAGGAAAGTAAATGAGATAACGCGTGGAAACAGGAATAATAATAAATTGTATTATCTGATTAATTACTGAATGAATACAGTACTCCATTATCCAAAAAAGCTTATGAAACTCAAATAAATTCATAAACTATTGGGGGAAAAAGAAATCGTGTAGAAAGAAGAAAAAAGGGAGGACCCGATTTGTCCGAGCGGTCTGGCGACACGTTTCACCGCCAAAGATTTAGAGTTTAGATATGCAATTGTCTGTCATCGGACAAGTCGTTAAAAGAACGGCTTAAGAATGCTATGGATAAACCTCTGCAGGTCACATAAACTGTAGACAGTTTTGCTGCCTCGAGTCATCAAGAAATGTTTCCACAGTGCACATGTGTCATCTCGCTGTCAACGTGCACAAAACAAGAAACTGGACTGAGATGAAAATGGCGGCGTGGAAGAAAGGACAGTTAGTCAGCAAATCAACCGAAGTCGTAGAAGTTAAACAAAATGTCACAATAGAGAAACACAGTCCAGCACATCACTAGGATCACGACAGGTCAAATAATGGACTCGAAAGTCACAATTAACTTAGAAAAATAACAAAATCTAAAGAAAACCGGACAACTAGTCCCCTAAGGCCGGTAAGGTGAGGGACATCACTGTTTAGGAGGAAGAGCGGTTAGTCAGCGAGTGAAAAGTGGAAGAATTAACTCACGAGGGAGGAGTTCGTGGATGTAGCTACAGACCCCTTGAACTCCTGTGACTAATAATAACGGTGGAGCTCGTTGAGCTTTGCGGATATACTGCCAGGTAGACCAGTTAATGGTGTATCTATACATACATAACATGGCGGCGTGTCGATGTATGTATGTATTGTGCTAGTCAGGGTCACCCTCTGTGAGTCAGTGCATGCGCTGACAATTACGACTTTGTAGTTTTTCCATATGCGGTGTTGAAATCATGGGGAAGTAAATTGCAAGTATCACCATAATAGACGATTAATGTTTGTTTAGTAAGTGGGCGCTGCGTCTGCGCACTTCACATGCAAATCAGGATCACACCCTCTATTTAAGAACCCGCGTGACGAGACACCAGCAGTTACTGAGTGTCGGGCACAGCAAGGTAAGCAAAACAACTTCGGGTTGTTTATTTGTTTGTTCATGTTTATGGTTAAGAACGTATTTGTCAATGATAGTTGAAATAAGACGTTTAAATAACTCATACCAACTAGAATGGGAGCAGTAAGTTAATTTCTGTTGGTGTTTTTAACAGGATTATAGTTAAATGAAAGAATAAAGTGATAGTGTTTATCTTAAGATAATAAGAACCTCACCACCTCTCCTTCCGTGCCTTGACCTCCCCCCAAACCTCTGCAGAGTCTAGTACCCGTTCCCGACATCTGGGTCGACTGGGAGTAATTTTCTGCGACACAAAAGTATCGAATGTCGAATGTTCGGATGTCAGCCTCTAACAACTAGGCGGTCCGCTTCTTCGTACAGTTTATAGAGAGACAACTTTTGCTGTCAAATCATGTTGTACTCGCTCTAACCGCGGAATACACACGTCACGATACATGCTGGCGCATATACTTGCCACCGGGAAATCAGTCATCACCTGATTATTATGATGGGCGTGATGTTTTTTCGCTCAAAGATGATGGAGAAAGTTTTCAGGTGAGACCTTACGACGGGATCACTACGTGCAATGTCCGTTAATGTCAGAGTTAGGAGGGAAGGCCTTTACTTTGGGTTTCTTTTTTTTTTCTTATATCAAAGCCTTTCGTCACTGCATGTGTTTTACTTGTTAAATTATTCGCGAGCTGGCTCATAAAGCAACAGGGTGCAGCCCTACCAAAAAAAAAAAAAAAAAAAAGTCTTTTCCGGGGAGTTCTTGCGGAGAAAGCATCGTCATACAACATGTTTATGTGGAGCTTTGACTTAGAAGAAAGTACAGTCATACAATATAGACAGAGCAGCAAATATTAGACGAAAAGTAGAGAGAGAGATGGAGGTGTTATTTGAGACTGTTTCAATAACTCGAGTTCTAATACTTGAAAAATGTTACAGGGGAGTCTAACGACTGTAGATGATTGCTTCGAATTCTAGTAGTTAGTTTATGACATTGTTTATGGTCAAGTGTCTTATACGAAACCCGTCTTCAACCATTTCTTTTAAAGCCCATTACAAAGTATTTTTTAGACGATTTCGATTGGAAACGCAGGTATGGTTGTCAGCGCATATACGTTATTTAGAAAGCGTACGTGAATACCTGATGAACTAGATGAAACTACGCGAAAAAAAAGTAAGGAAAAGATATGTACATAAAATACCGAACGAAATACAGGTAATGGTAAATGAAACTGTGTAAAGAAAGAAAGAAAGAAAGAAAGAAAGAAAGAAAGAAAGAAAGAAAGAAAGAAAGAAAGAAAGAAAGGCAACGCCCTCATATGAAGCTGGCCCGGAGGAACTGTAGTCTCTAACATCCCCTCCCCCTCAAATAAAAAAAGGTTTAGGGGTCAGTCTTCTGTTTTTTTGAGTCAGGACCTTCAAATGCCCGCGTGTGTAACAAGGATCTGACTATACCTTGATATATATAATTGCTCTCAACAAACTAATTATAAGTTGGCGTACTAATAATTCAAGATGATACTTATCACGTATCCATGCTACTTGACGCCCAGTTGTTGCACGATAGCACTCTTTATAATGAGCTGTCATTCTTCATGATAATAGTCCTGTGGAAAAGGTACACCTTTACGCATGTAAGAAGTTTTTGAATGTCCCCATACATACACCATCAGAGATGATATATGGCGAACTTGGCAGGTATCCGCTCATCGTCAGTTGCTATCTGAGAACAATTAAATTCTGGCTCCAACTGACAAAAATGCCCATGAACCGCATACCCAAACAAGCATACCAATTACTATTTAATCTAGATGCACAAGGCAAAACAAACTGGGTAACAAAAGTGAGAGTAGCCCTAGGATCTATGGGTTTTAATCTGGTATGGGTAAACCAAGGGGCAGAGACGATAAAATGTTTCTCGCTACCTTCAAACGTAGAGTGATAGATGTCCCCCAGCAAACGTGGGTGGCAAACATGAGGAATAGTGAACGGTATCAGTTATACAGATCGCACAAATCCACTCTCGTGCCAGAGCTGTACTTTGACTATGTAAACATTAAAATTTTAAGGGATGTTTTAGTACGCTTTCGGCTAGGTGTGAGCGAGATAAATACCCGTAAAAATCGTTTTATACAACAAAGGACAGAAAAACACAAACAAATGCCCTTTCTGCACAAATTAGAGGATGAAACCCATGTCCTGTTTCAATGACCCAGATATGTAGACCTTCGACCCAAATATCTCCAGCATGTCTCACAACTCAATCAAAAACAATATCTTGTGCAGATACTATCATCCAAGAACGCAGGAAGAATACGACGATTGGCATGGTATATTCATAAATGTTTAAGGAGAAGAAGGGAGATAAGCGAAGTTGATATATGTAAAGTCTGATTGATACCCTCTGTATATGGATGCTCTCTGCTTGAAAAATACCCTTTTTGATTCATAATATTGACATCTGAAAGTTGCCATAATGTATGTGTACATACTATGTGTCTATGTAGGGTAGGGATGAGAGGGGTATAAATGAAGAGGTGTTAGGATGAGTGGGTGTGTGAGAGGACTACTGTACAGTGCATGTCTTTAAAGTGTACGACGGGATGGGTATGAATGGATAGGTGATTGTATGTATGAGAGGATGAACCCTATATGCTCACCTTGAGTGACAATGGCTGAAATAACCCTAAGTCAATAAAATGTTCGAGTTCGAGTTCGAGCTGTCATTCTTCTAGTACATCATCATGGTATTTGTAGTCGCAGTAAGTCAAAAATGCTCGGAGCTCATCTGCTCTTTTTAATGGCTCTGCAATGTTTAGTAGAGGTCTCGCTTATCGTCACTCATCATAAAATCTAAATTTCGCATAAACTGGCAGAAGTATAGTAAAACAACTTGATCATCAGTGTAAATGCAATTCTGTGAGGACCAGTTTCCTCACACCTTAAATCACAATTATATTTTGATATAGGTGGGATGATACCAGATAGAAACTGCAGGTGGTTCGCAGTACAGGTGTTCAACTTCAACAGTAAGCAGTTCGTAAGCCGTAAAAAAAAAACAACAATCAAACGTAATGTAAGTGACGAGCATCAACAACAGAAGACCTGCTATAAAAATAAAAGCCGGTTGATGATAAACACGACAATGACAGTCACAATGGGGATGATGGTTATGTACAAGCATTTTTCTTCTTTTCAGATTACCACGACACCTTCTGCATCCTAGTTACCAAATGGATTCGACAATTTCTTTCCTCCTGTTGCTGTGGGTGACTACACAGTTTCATCTGTCACCGTCACATCAGCTTGCAGTTAGTATAATCTGCTTATCATCAGTAATAACATAATACAAACGCCACAATAAGAACATTGCTCAAACCAAGATTTCCCCACCCGAGTCGGTGTCTTCTGCTTGTGTTGTCCTCCTCTCTGTGCTGGCATCAGGCGGGAGAAATAAGGTTAACGCCCCTTTTCTTCTCAGATCCCACTGTATGGAATTCTACCCCCCCCCCACCAGTTTCTCTTTGATCTCTTTCAAACCCGGCGTCAAAATTCATCTCTCTAAGACATGATCAAGAATTTGGCACCCCCTTTTTCTTCAATTCTCCATCCATACACTTTTCCGTTTTGATTTGATTTGTTTGTTGATGACTACGATTGTTGTGTACTTTACTGTCAGTTTTCGTTTGTAGTACTTCTTGTGTAGCACATTGAATTGATATTCTCCGGGAAAAAATAGGCTTTACAAATCATCATCATCATCATCACACACCCTCATAGTGTCATGTAAACCAGTACAGCACATGAACAGGTTGACATTTACCGTCTCACTGATGATATCAACGAAAGTAGTTCAAGAAAACAACAACAAAAAAGCATGCAGCGTTGACAGTTTATGAAGAATGTGAAAATGCAGTGGCAGGTAATCCCAGGTATTAGTGCAAAATACTGAGACAGTCTCCCCGAACAAATATAACGGCCATTCCGAGCCATCGATGGTCTGTCCAACAGTTTCAGTTCAGTGGAGAGTAGACCCATCCATACAATGCTTGTGTCTGCATGCAGGTCAAGGACATCCTCGTGGATGATGATGGTGATGATGTGACAGATCACGTGGCGAGACTAGCTCGATCCGGTGAGTGGTGTCATCCCTAGACTCGACGATCATAAGGATGGTAGATAAGTCATTCTTATCTGACTTCATGTTCCTCATTCTCTCTCTCATATGGTGTGTGTGTGTGTGTGTGTGTGTGTGTGTGTGTGTGTGTGTGTGTGTGTGTGTGTGTGTGTGTGAGGCCACTCGAATGTTTCCAGACTATCGTTCATTTCCATGTTCAAGGTAGTGAATAAATATCAGGTCTCCCAATCACTCAGAGAGAGAGAGAGAGAGAGAGCCAGCAAAACCTTTACATTTTAATAGTTTTTTTTTCTTCTCAGATGGAGCTGAGGGGTATGACATCGCTTTCTTCCACGGACCGTCCTTGACATCAGGAGAGCACAAACGGTTGGTCAGCAATGTTTTACGACAAACAAACACAAATATAAGAACACACTCTAGATCGATGTTGTTTTTAAAACGTAAGCTAGAAAAATAGAGTTGTACATGATGCCATGAGAACATCTGCCTCCTGATTCACTGTTCAGCCTCACCAAGCGGGATGTGGAGGATCATGCTTCTCATCCGTCAACAGAGTCCAGAAACTTCGAGTTGCGTCTGACTTCCGGTGAGCGGCTGCGCATGTCTGTACAGAAGCGTTCGGCCATGAGTCCCGACGTGACGGTGGTAGAGCGTGCTTTTGGTAAGGAGGAGCTGCGCCGTCCACAAGTCCGAGATTGTTTCTTCAGCGGCGGCCTGGAGGGTGAAGAGGGGCACGTCTCGCTGTCACTTTGTGATGGACAGGTGGTAAGTGGGTATGGGTTCTGAAGGAGAGGTAATGTTACCCCTAGGCTCCTGTAACTGGTAACAAGCACAGAAGTTGACTCATAAGCCAGAAAGCTTCCATCATGCTCACAGTCCACATACAGCTCCACACAGCTCACATACAACTCCCCGTTCATATACTCTATACAGCTCCACACAGGCCTTGCAAACGCTATAGGTATTGAGTAGTGGTAAAGTAAACCAGGGAGTATTAACGTACCTTTCGTTTATAACCAAAGAGTTTTTATTCTCAAGTAGAGAACAGCTAGAAGGACGGACGAACGGAGACTTTATTTCAAAACAATTTGTTTAAATTAAAAAAGCAAAATAAAAGATCCACAAACGGTAATTAATGTGGACTTGTGACAGATTGGTGGTATACACATGAAGAACAGAGACGTCCAGTTGCGCGCCCTTCCGGAGTTGCGTGCCACTAGGCGGCGTCGAGAAACTAAGCCCATGCGCGTGCTGGTCACCTCGTCTACAGAGAGCCGGCATCAAAAGTTCGAGGACGATGTCTTGAAGCGGGAGTCCCCTGACGAGAATCGCTTGAAAAACAAATCTGAAGGTCAGACGACAAACATTTTATTTTCACAAAGAGTATTGTGCGGGAATGGCGGGTGGTGGTGAACAGAACAAGACTTCGCGTGGTGCCTAAAAAATAAACCTCTTACTATTTTCTTTCGAACCTCCAAAGACATTTGCAATGGCACACAGCTATGTCAGCATACATTCACTCATTCTAAATCCCACGTCTTCGATTTTAAAATGAGGCAGAGAAAGCTCAGAGACCATGTGGATTTGAGGAGTCGGAAGGGGAAGAAGGGAACCTTTTGCATGACAAGGGGACGGTCTAGTTTAGTTCCACTCAGCTCCACATCTCTGGGAGGCAGCTTTGCGCTAGTGGCCGAGAGAATGACCTTTGATCGTGCAGAGTTAAACGCTGGAGAGTTAGAAAACATGACAGTAGAGGTGGGAGTCTACCTGGACCGCACTTTCATCAAGAAGGTGGAAGATAAGTTGGGGCTGAACACAACACAGCAACTGACGGATCTCGTCACTCTCAAATGGAATGGCGTGAGTAGCACTGACCTCTACCTGAAATCTGGCAACTATGCGTCCATCTGTCTGCCTGTCTGTCTCTGCTTGCCTGTCTGTCTGAGGCTTCTATACCTTCCACCCCTGCTTCTCTCTCTCTCTCTCGACTAGCATCCTTTTGTCAGTTCCACGTTTAAATAGGACGTTGAAGACATTGCTGTTCCAGAAATATATCTTGTGGAAACATCATTCCCACTGCAGCTGTCCATGGTTAAGATATGTGTAGGATGTATACACATATCAGTATATAGCATGTATATATGTTTGTGTATTTTGTGTGTATTTTTTCGTACTACTAAGTGTTATATACTTTATGTTATTAGTAATCATAGTTAGTCTGGTAATGCCGCGTGCTATTAGCTTGGCCAGATTCTACGCTGGGATTCCGCGTTGTAAAATCACTATTCTTCTTTCATTTTGTTCTTGTTGCTATTCTTTTTCCTCTTGTTCTTTTTCTGATTCTTGTTCTGTTTCTTCTTGTTCTTCTTCTATAGTTCTTTTGTTTTTAGTTTTTGTTCATGTTTTTTTGTTCTTGTTTTTGTTGTTGTTTGTCTTCTTTTTCCTCTGGGTCTTCTTGTTTTTCTCGTTCGTCTTATTGTTGTTGTTGTTGTTATTCTTCTTTACAACTCTAGCCTCGGCCACTTGGGCCACGTGAACAAATGTCCAAACTTAAAACGCACCATGGAGTGATGGCAGACAGCAGTACTAATGGTCTGAGCTTATACCATCACGTAATCCTCACACTGGCTTCTTGTGGAATGAGTGGAGCTTCCAAGTTTGAGAACAACTTAGCTAGTAGTCTGGTAATTATTTACTATACTTCCCTTCCTCAGATCTCGGCTCTGATGTCCAACCCTTTGCTAGTTGGCCGGAATATTTCGTTCAAAGTCGTGCACCTGGAAATCTGGCGCGAGATACCCGTGAGTAGAATCTTCGCACGACAGTTCCATCTATCTAGAATACTTTCACCCACATACTCACCAGTCTGCTCTCCGACGAAAATGAATAAAAGAACAGGAAACTGTTCTAACGTAGGCATTCACACTAACACTAACTCAGATAGCTTCTACGTGTTTAGGAAATGCCAGATATAAAAAAACCATTATTTGAATTGAATGGACGAATCCTTAGTAATGTAACAATTGAAATAAATATATCCTAAGCCTACAGAGACTTATACAGCTTGTTCCTCTTGACAGACCTGGTACAACGACTCAGGCGATACTAGCATGGGGGCGCGCATGAACATGATTTGTAGGAACACCGTTCACATGCCCTTCGACTACATTCTCTTGGAAACCGCGTACGTGCGTCTGTCTGTCTGTCTGTCTGTCTGTCTGGTTGGCCGCCTTGTTTTCTATTTTTTCCTTCACTCTCTCTCTCTATATATATATAATTATCTCCCGGGGAGCGGATACTGATTAATAACAGCCACAGCACTCAAATTCTATGGTGCAGGCAGTACCCGGTTTGAAACCCGTATGACGCAGGGTATCTCCTGGAGATGATCGAGATTAGCTGCCTGACTCACTACAGGACTGGGGAATGTAAGGCAGAAAAAGAAGATGTGAGCCAGGCTTACAAACTGCGGTGGTGAGAGGGTGGGTGGGTGGTGTCTATCACCTTATTTCCCGACGACCGTAAGGTTACGAGACTAAATTTACTTTTTTATTAAAAACCACTGCACCTTTTTTTTCTCTCTCTCTCTCTCTCTCTTGATCGCTGCGCTTGATAATCACCTTGTTTGAGAATAACTGTTTAAACCTTGTGTTTCCGTATGTGGCCTCATAACATTATTTCTTGACCCACAATAAAATAAAAATAAACAAATTAACAAACAAAAGCAAAAATAACAAAAATTAAAAAAACAAACAAACAAACAAAAGAAACACTAGCAAAAGCTCTGAGAGCTAACGTCACTTGTTATATAACTTTCGCTTCCAGGAGCACGAGTGACAAGAGGCTGGGCTTGTCCTGGTTGAACACCATGTGTAATCCACGCTGGCGCTGTTCTGTCGCCAAGGGAACGAATTTTAATCACTGGATAGAAGCACATGAAATGGGCCACAGGTAGGAGTCAAATGACTGGGGTACTCGCACGTTGATGGCCACCGACTCACTGAGCGTCTTCGTGCAAAAAACATAATTTTAGTCCCTGTCCCGAAAGATGAAAGGACCCGCCGACGCGGTAACAGTAGACGGAAGTGAAATAACAGGAAATATTACCTATATAATATAAATATATCAATCGCACGTTAGCCAAGTATATATATATATATTTGTCTTATAAGAAATATACTGAAATATTAAAGTTACATAGGCCATAGTGAAATAAAACTTAACTCAGTCCGATGTAGGAGACACCACATCGCTAGTTCATAATCCTTCTTCTTTTCTTATGAAATCCACCTCGGAAATTTGCGTCCTGTCTCTTCCACTGTATGGGTATCACAATTCGGAAGTTATGCTGAGAAAAGAAATCAAACATTTACTGATGATTTTCATTTTTCCTTTAATCGTGGCACAAAGTATGGGGCTTCCCCATGAAAAATCTATGGCTGAATGTGACAAGAATGGCGAAAAAGGGTTCATGACAACCAGGGAAGCTGTCTTCAGAGAGTGTTACGCTAAAATCCTCAACCGTACATTAAGGTATGTCCTATCTCATGCCAGTCACTCTATGACTGGCTCATTGTTACTGAAGCAGAAAAACCACACACACACACACACACACACACACACACACACACACACACACACACACACACACACACACACACACACACACACACACACACACACACACACACATGTACATACAAATATACTCATCATATTAAAGAATTTTATTGTTTTTTTCCACCAGACAGAAGACGTGCTTGTTTAAGCAGAACGTGGACATCTCCAAGTACAGTCCTCTGGACCAGATTGCACCCTTGCACAGAGGTCAGAAAGATTTGAAAACAAATCAGACACACACACACACACACACACACACACACACACACACACACACACACATGTTTAGTATGTAGCCATTATATTTCAACGATATATTTAAACAAGGTGGTTTCCCTACTCTGCAGAATACTTTCTGTCTGTCTGTCTGTCTGTCTGTCTGTCTGTCGGACTGACTGTCACCGACCCCCAGTCCAGTAGACACGTGCTGGTAGGTATGTACCCGATGCAGGTACTAGGGAATGAGACAGATAAGTCGCATCCTTCTACACCTGTCAATCATCAGGTTGAAGACGAACACGATAAAGATGTAAAATGATAAATAAAAACTAGTTGTTATAATGATGACAGCGTCGCCAATGATGATGATGATGATGATGATGATGATGATGATGATGATGATGATGATGATTAGGTCAGCTTTTGGGGTTCGACGGCCAATGCAGACTAGTAAAAGGAGAAGGATTCGAGTATCTTCATATTCCGAGTACGGAGGTAAGACACTATTTGAGTATACATTGCAGGCAGTGACTTTCTGGACCGAGTGAAGTGGTTATCATCTAATATTAGTTATTGTGTGGGTCACGTGAGATGTTCAGCACATAGTGTAGACGTATGTTGATGTGGGTCAGTGTATTCAACACATGGTGTAAACGTATGCTGGTGTAGGCCAAGGTATTCAGCACATAGTGTTGACGTATATTTAATTAAAATGTACAATGTTTAAAGAAATATTTGAGATTTTTTAAAACTAATTAGACGGCTATTTCATCCACTGATCTTTAAATTTGTTTTTTTTCAAATTGAACACAAGAATCTTGAAGCATTTATGATTTCTTTATTATTCCTATTATAGGAACAGATTTGCAAAAGTCTAACCTGTATCAGAAAATCGCCTTTGCCAGAACTTGCTACGATGGGCGCATTTTTGGGAACTCCTTGTGGCAAAGAAAAGGCGAGTTGAATTCATCGTCAGAGACTTATTTCCAAAAACATGATGGGGAATAACTGCCTTCTGTTGGCGCGGTGCAACCATTTAAATATTTCAGTCCTCTCGCCAGTAAGAAGCAGGTCAAGTGAAGTCGCAGAAGAGGGTGTCTGCCTGGGTAACGTCTCATTAGCATGTGCTTGAACCTCTCAGATGGGCGGAGACATTCAGTGACATCTGTAGTAAAGAAACTAATCTACGTGGGGTTTCTCTGATAAAAATTGTTTAGTAACCGTGAACTTAATTTCACGCCGACCTTCTTCATAGCCCGCCCTTGTGCTTGTGTAAGAATCTATTTTTAGTATTTCATTCTTGTACAGATGTGCTATGCAAATGGTTGCGTGCCCTGGGTGGACAGTCTGAACCCGAAGTACCTGCGTCCTCTGGTGAAGGTCAGTCACTGGGGACCATGGAGTGAGTTCTCTCCCTGTGAAAACACGTGTGGTGTGGCGGTCAGTGTCTCCACCCGCAAGTGTAACACTTCGGGGTAAGTTTACAGCCTCTAACGGAGCATAGTTACTTTTCTTTCATGTCAGTCTTTGCGCACATGCGTGCAATAACTGTAGTAGATGATGATGATGATGATGATGATGATGATGATGATGAGGAGGAGGAGGAGGAGGAGGAGGGATAGACGTAGTGAGAAGGCCCGGATTTTAAAATGTTGACGCTTGAGACAGGAAAGAGATCTTCTGTATGTATATCTATCGATACATTTCTCAGTGGAAGAACGCACGCATGCACGGACTCATTCACTCACTATGTAGAGAAGTGATAAAGTGTCTTGTTCAAATCTACAGACCATATCTGGCGCCATTCTGTCAGGGAGACAGCACCAAAGCCCAATTGTGTTCGTCACTCCCAGTAAGGTTTGCAAGGATGGCTTATCAATTTTTTTCATGGAAAGCATGTCAAATAAACGTGCAATGTTCTCCAAATATTGTCTTCTCTTCGAACTTTTAATTAGTTCGATACAGTGCATCGCTTCTTATTCCTCGCGGCTACGCACTCGATTATAGTCACTCTTCAGTTTATCAAGATCTTTGTACTGTATGTCAGGATTCTCACTGTGTTGTATGCCAGGCTCCTCTATGTACTATTGTACTGTATGTCAGGCTCCTCTGTGCTTTATGTCAGGCTCATCTATGTACTATATGTCAGGCTCCTCTCTGTACTTTATGTCAGGCTCTTCTATGTACTATTGTACTGTATGTCAGCCTCCTCTCTGTACTTTATATCAGGCTCATCTATGTACTATTGGACTGTATTTCAGGCTAATCTATGTACTATATGTCAGGCTCCTCTCTGTATTGTATGTCAGCCTTCTCCCTGTCTGCTGAAGCTTGTGTACTTCGTCATCACTCACTCTGTGTCACACAATGGTTCTGTTTGTTCCCCGTGTCTGTACCCATCTCCATCAAGGCTTGCTCGGACGAAAGCAGCGTGGAGTCGGAGCTTGTGAGACAACGGGCCAAGACCATCTGTAGTAAAGTGAAGGCTAGCAGCTCCTTTCTGTACAATTTGACTGGAGAGGGCCAAGTGAAGAGCACAACTGGTGGTAAGTTACTGATCTGAACCGGAAGTTGTAATTTATAAAGGCAATGTCTGTGTGTGAGAGGGAGGGGATGGATGGGGATTAAGATGCAGATATTAACTTAAACTCTTTTCTTTAAATCTCTAGTGATAACAAATACCTACTTAACATTAATGTACATTAGGAACTGATTTAAAATAAATAATCGGTTTATTTTTAAAAGGCACCAATTAAAACCTAGACATTCAATTAATTTAGAGAAGGCACTAAACTAATCTTAGTTGTGACATTGCGCACCTATTGTTCTGAGGGGACTTCTCTAATCAAAGCTTATTAAGCTAGAGGTAGAAAGTTGTCCACCTGTGGGCGTCCCTAAAGCGATCAAAACATTACATCGTAGATGCCTAATTAAGAAATGGTGGTCAGCACATTTTTCCGATGACTCGATAAAACACAGTTCAAGTTGCAGTTTTCCCAAATACACTCTCTCTGTTCTAAAGATACACGCCTACAAAAATCACTATGCACAGAATAGAGGTTTTCAAACTGTGGTACCACTACTGGTACGCGAAGGTATGACGGGTGGTACGCGAGCACCATGCGCCAAAATAAAAGAATATATATATATATATATATTTTACGGGAACTGTGTGTAGGGTTGGGAGATGGTACTCGGTCACTTCGAATTTTCGGTACTCGTCTGGAAAAGTTTGAAAACCACTGGCATAGAAGGATCAAAATCGTGACATCCTATTTGCACAGAACTACGCCTAATTCCAGGTCTCCCATTGGTTGTGTGTAAACGTATCCATGTACAATCCTGACGTTTGCATTGTTGACCTTGACCTGTGCACGCTTTATGTTTGCTTAAGTGTGCATGTCTTTTGGGGTTTGTTGTATACTGAGTGTCCACTCCTCGTCTCTCGAATTTCCAGAGGTCGACAAGTGCGTGGTGACCTGCGATAGTGTCAGCAGCCAGTCGCCAAACAGTTTTCTTCTACAAGACGGGACCCCATGTAGTGGCACTGACACCGACAAGAGCCTAGACTCTATGAGAGACATTTCGTGGCGATGTGTACAAGGGCGCTGTATGGTAAGACCACCACCACCATCTCTACTCACCTCTTCGTCAAACTCAGTGTGAATGTCAGCAGATTCTTCTCTATTCCTGTATTTACAGCATTATTTACTAGGCTTTTAATGCAAAAGACACACAGATCAAACGGTCGATTTCTTAACTGCGTGAACTGTAGCCGTTGTCTATGTACGATGATGTTCGTTTCTAAGGTGGTTCAAATTGGAGCCAGTTTGTGAACCGATTGAATTTCCCTTTCTATTCTTGTATTTCTGAACCTGCCCTTTTCGCTGCAAGACTGATAGCTGTAGTATCCATATACAGTTATAAGACGTGTATTTGTTTCATTGTCATGTGGCATACACACAGTGACATTTATAAGAAAGCGATCAAATTTTACTCATTCTGCAGGCCTTCGGGTGTAACGGCAGAAGCCTGGGTGATGGAGGCGGTGTGGAGAAAGACGAGTGTGGAGTGTGTGGTGGCGACGGTTTGTCTTGCGAGAAGAATAAAGCAAATAATTTGACTGATTCCCCGCCTGTCGAGCCCTAATCAGCAGGTCAGCAGTGAAGTGTCGCGAGATCTTAGCCCTGACCTGTCGGGGAAGCTAATTCGTAAATATGACCACTATCTTCTTTCTCCTGAAAGTGCTAAAGGGAGAATAAAAAGAGAAGAATTTAAGAATTACGAAGAGTAGAACAATGATATGATGATGCAATATCAGAAATAGAATATAAACGAAAATGTAAAGATAATGCTAATAATTAATAATGGATCTTTCTTTACAGATGATCTTTTGGGAGGCGATGAAGACGATACTGACGAGACAAATTAAGCCGAGTAAAGAAAATATTGAGTGTTAAGAGGTACTAACACTAAATGTGTCGGGACATGTTGTAAGACTGTTGCAGTAAGAATTCGTTGCGGTTGCTAATATGAATTGATTTATCCATTCTACATCGGAATAATCTCCACCTATATAGCTCCACATCCCAGCTCAATGGGCAGCCCATTGCGCTTTACAAATATGATAATTAAAAAGACGTAAACAAACGTAAACCACTTTTCCAGTCTTAGAGCGGATCACGTTGGTACGAATTGTTTTTGCTGCTCATAAGTAGTTTTTGGAATACCTCTTTAAAAAACGATAATGAGTTTACAAATCGCAGACAAGGAAGCAATGCTTATCCACCGATATAATGTTTTTGTTTTTGTATCCATTTTCTTATGTATATTGTTTTGGTCTGGTGCATTGTCGAAACACTGCTATAATATTCTGCAGAAAATAATATCACGGAAGACAAACTTTTGTTTCTTTCTTACAACTGATCACAATAGTCCAAAATGGAAAATGCAATGACATAACATCTTTTTACAGATTAAGATGTTTAGGAGTTACATTTCCACAGCTCGTAGTTCATATTTACAAAAGTCCTTATTAATCCGTGACAAAGCAGATCGGAAATAGTTCTTGTACATAGATAAAATCATCCTTAATTGTTAGGATCTACATGATTACGAACAAGAGAATACCACACTTCATCGATTATGTGACCTTACCGACGAATTGCACAGAAAATCTGTTATGACAGTAGACAGAGACAGGCAGTGGATGGGACAAATGAAAGCTGTAGATAAAAATCAGGCCACAAACAATTTAAGCTCAGCACAATGGCGAAAAATAGGCACGAGACTCACAACAGGTCAACGTATGAAACCACAAATACAGTGAGCTAGCCCCCCTCAAGCCTCAATATTACTTGACAATTAATAAAAGTTTGAGCTATTCCTATTCGCCTATTCCCCTTGGCTTAAATCGTGAACAAATGCGGGTTTGATGTGTTCATGTAAAATGTTGTTTCCATATAATGGCTATGTACACGACAGATATGAAAAATAAGATAAATAAAGAAATATCAGATTATTGAAAAAATGAGAATGAAGAAGAAGGATGGAGGAAGACACACACACATACACAAAGATATTCCAGTAAACAATTTCAAAGAATGTTGAAACGGTCATTTATGTAGGGGAAATAAGTCCACACACCTCCGAACAACAAAGAACGTCGTTGCTTCCCTTTACTTGGAGTCTTGGTTAAATGTTAGTCACACGCACACGCGCGAGCATGTCAAAAACTCCTGTTGTGGAACTTAGACTTTCTGTGGCCAATTTAGGTGTCTGTTTTTCTCTTCTCTCTCTGTACTCTATCTGTGTGTATGTGTGTGTGTGTGTGGGTGGGTGTGTGAGAGAGAGAAATCTAGCTGTTTGTACACTCATTTCTTTTTATAGCTATTCGTTTTATTCTTCTTTGAAGGTATCAATAACAGTTCTTTTCTTTGATTATTCCTCAGCCAATAGCACACTGCATAGTAATAATAGGAGCAACATCAACAATAATAGCAAGACCTTGTAGGCACAACAGCATAGTCAGTTTAAGCAAGTGAACTTGCTGGCGTACATGAGCAGTTTCTTTATTGGTGTCGGCTAGTATTGCCTCGATTTCGCGAGGACTCAGCAAGGAAGTCATGGTAAACGGAGATGCCTGCAAGTATGAAAGTGGCGATGAGTCATTGTTTCGCTGAACATGCTTTGGCCTTCTATTGACACTTTCAAAGCTAAGCCGGCCTCCTGCGGGAGGTTAATAGATTGCTCTCAGCATGCCGTTGTCTATATATATATATAGTTTGGAGCGCATGCGAACTGGGTCAATGTGACGCGAGTGAAGTCAAAAGTTTTATCTACGCGACACATGTCAACGCTGACCTTATCACAAAGATTAAGTTGGCAAGCTCTTTAATTTAGTGTTGTCTGACTCCATGATTATTTGCCACGCCCGAGACTGTGCTCGCACACGTACAGAGACCCATCATCTGTACTAAAGAAGATTACAATCAGTCATGCGAACCGACTATGAATCACGTGTTATATATATATATAGCTGGCACCCCCCCCCTTTCATGTACCGGGGACCTGATCGACTAAGAGACAACAGTACAACCATGTACGGTTTTTCGATTCGATCTCATTTTACACGCCAGTTTGCCTTTTATTATACTTCGATGTCGCTATGCCTCATTGCACATTTCCTTGTACAATCAACCAAAATTACTTGATCCTTCTACTGGTTTCTGGCTGTACATGCCTTTGTATTGTTGGATACTTTATAGTATATATAGTGCCTGTGTTTTTGCTAGTTAATTGATCGAGAGTCCTCACATGTATAGATAGTCTTTTAGATGTAGAGTTAAGATAGCATTTCTTTCACGAAACAATGTTAGTAATGGCTAATTGAAATTAAATGTTTCGATTTCCGATCGCTTTCTCCGCCTCCATAAAAAACCTACACAAGTATGACGTCGTGAGTGCACTTTTCCACTAGCATGTGAAGGGTTAAGGCATACGCACAGCTCATGTAAACAACACATAGCAGACGACACATGATCAAGTTTAGGACACTGGATTTTCCGCTCTCGAGGCAGTCCTGTAGGGAGCACACCACACATCTTCGCCCACTCAAACGCATCTCGTCAGTGATTTTACCTGCAAACTCTTCATGAGATGCATAAAACACCTCCACAGCTTCACGCACCGCAACAGACACGCGGCTGATGTTTGCCACCTGGCGCCATGACGTCACCCTGACGTAGAGCATACAATTAACATGGCGTCATGAATGGGGCACCGAGGGAAATGCCAGAACCGAAGTTGGAGTAGATTCGGGAAAGAATGCTGTTTGTCAGGTCTGTTCCTGTGGACAGTATAACAAAGAAGGTAAGATAACACTACAGCAGTGCCAGCCTTTAAGTCTTTTTTGTTGCTTGGTCGTTGTTTTGGTTTTGTTGTCCGTACTACAAAGTCTTGTGAAGAGCCTCATGGCCATTCATTGAGGCGCAGGACTCGGAGTCTGGGAACAGATTTAAAACGAGGCCACTATGTAACTTGTTGAGCTTGCAGAGCAATAAAACTTGCCCAGCCGAAAGCTAGCATTTTTAACTAAGACAGAAATGCCAGTCCATTCTCGAAAGATGCAGTTTTCGTTGTTGAATAAAGCTGACCAGGTTGAATCTAGAAATCGATACTAAGGGCGATTCTTATTTGGTTTTATGGCGAAGCGGATAGGTTTATCGGGTGGTGTGGTCAGACGTGGAGCAAACCTAACGAAGAAAGCACTCAAACTCTGAAGTGATTTATAGGTCGTACATCTTGCTCTCCAAAGAGATTTTGTTCAGAATTCATCGCTGTGGTCATTGAAACTGTGAGATATTTAGAAAATCGTCTTAAAAGATGAGGATGTTACTTAGAGGTTATTCAAGCTTGGAGCATGACTCACCTACAGAGCGCGGAAGAGAGCCGCATAACACATTCATCTTTCTTGAACCCTTTGGCTTTGCGTTTTCCCACATGCTGCTGACACGCTGAGACTGCAACGCTGTATACAAATGCACACAGAAAAAAATTAACAGTTAGGACTGATACGAAAAGACTCAAGGGTGCTTTTTCACAGTAAGTTGAAGCAATTTTTTTTAAAAGCCTTCTACAGATTGTGAGAAAAGTTTATGTCTGTTGCATAAAAAAAAGAAATGCCAGTTTTGTTTTCTTACTGTTTACTTTCAGAAATGTCAAAAGTGTTGAAGAATCTTGTTGTCTTTGATTGTAGGAGTACAGATCCTGTAGATCGTGGTCACTGCTTTACCTCAGTTTTTTTAGAGCTGCCTATTCTTATAGAATACTTGAAATCATATACTCCTCTCCTATCAAATGAATTGTGCTGTTTGGGCTCAGAATCACTTTTATTAGCTCTGGTATGGCCGTGCTTTTGAGATAAATATACAATATGTAATATGCCAGTATTATAATAATACAGTGAATTTATATAGCTCCATATCCTGGTCCTCTGGACAGGGTCATGGCCCTTTACAAAACAAGCAAAAAACACAGACATGGACACACACAACATAAAATGCAATACTTTTGTCCAGGGAATGCCAGATTTGAGATAGTGTGAATGATATCTAGACTACGACTAAAGCTTAGGCTCAGATGGGCTGAGATATAAAATTACATTTTAGAAATTACAATACATCTTTATTGACTATTTCTGTGCAACAGAGATAGAAATTTTTCTTTTTTGGAAGCTTATGAAATAAACGAACTAAACAACAAACAGTCACACCCTGCACACCCATACAATTACTACACTCTTTAACTCCCCACCCCCACCTGCCACCAGCAATAATTATCAGAGGTGCACACATACACACTAGGTACATTACTTTTCACTAATCACATTTGAATTATTATTAATGTGATTATCATAGTATGCAAAAGCAGGGTTACAAAAAGGCTAAGTATATTATTGACAAAGTGTTAAAACAGTGTATATTACCAATAATAAAACTAATTTTCTATCCATTTTAATGTAAAATGCTATTTTCTGAAGA
Source organism: Marisa cornuarietis (assembly GCA_004794655.1). NCBI lineage: Eukaryota > Metazoa > Mollusca > Gastropoda > Architaenioglossa > Ampullariidae > Marisa > Marisa cornuarietis. The sequence continues at coordinate 3,389,063 of SMMW01000628.1, forward strand.
AAAACCAGTTTTAAGTTCAGTTTTAAACAGTTTGGATGACTTGGAAAGTGATTCATTCGTACAAAATATGTGGCGTAGAAACCCACAGCAGTCTTCCACATGTTGATAAACCAGTGAGCAGTACCTATGATTAACCGCTAACGCTCAGTTCAAAAGGAAAACCATTTCTGGTGGTTCCGCTTGTGAGTCACCAAATGACATGAAGGAAGAGAAGTGGAAATTTCCTGCATGCTTTGTTCCTAGTGGCAGAAGAAGTTCCTTGTGGAGGAACCTGGATAAATAAACTGAAACTGTGAGAAGTGTTAACTGCAGTGTTGTCAAAAATAGAGGATTTTGTTGCATGAAAAAGTCTATAGTGTCTGAGCAGGCTTATGTTTTGACAGACATTTGAGAAAGTAGCACTACACATTGCAAGTGAACTATGACCTAAATTCCACCACTTTTCATGTCTGCAAGTTTTGAGGAAATTAGAATGTCTGTTTTTCTTTCTTAGCATTTTTTTTAAAATGAAATTTTTAAAAGGGTCATTAAGTAGTTAAGTAGTACCTAATAGATGGTATTAAAAGCACAGTTTTAGTGGAAGATTTCTAAACTTAGATTAGTTGTCATTATGTTTCAGTATTCCTGTCAGCATTTGAAATGCAGATATGACTCAAAATCAGTCCTATTGTTATTGTCATGTTCAGTGAGATTAAATATTTTTCATTAATTTCAGTAATTTTTCATAACACCAGTGGACTAATGTTTCTAATGTGAGAATTGATCTTTAATGATAACAGATGATGCTTTAAATACAAAATAAATAACAGGTTTAAATATTAAGATTTTGTGAATAAATTTGGTAAAATTATTTTAGTTTTAAACTTAATTGTTGATTGTTTTTGCATGGTTTGTTGTAGATATACATTCACTCACCAGTGGAACTTTCTTGAGTTCTTGTTTTGATTTGGGATTATTGAGGAAAAATAGTTTATCAAAGATCTCATCATATGGTGACTATCTCTTGAACACCTAGGCAGTAATGCACTGGGTATTTTGGCAGAAATGAGATGGTTCTCTGCTAAGGATGAATTTGATGAGCTTAGCCAGGACCTTCCACATATAATCAGCATATGATGCTTATACTAGTTATAGTGCTGAGGGGCTGTATGGGGAAGTGAGTAAGAAATGCCCTTCTTGTGAGTCATCCTGCATGTGTGATGTGCGCACACACACTTTGGTCTAATCTTCCTTGCTTTAGAGGAGAGAGGAGAGTGAAGATGTTGCTGGTGGGACAGATGCAAATGCTGCTATCCAGCACTCTCTGCCTGCTGTAAATATCACTCAGCCCCAGCCTTGGCTGAAGGCCTCTTTGGGCAGCTTTCTTTCCAGTCCTGGAATCTGTGTTTAGTTCCACATTTTTTTACTGTTACTCTCTGTGGTTGTAGTTTTAACTGTTTTGTAAAACTGGCTTCCTAATTTTTGTTTTGTTTTCTTTTTTTTGTCTTTTTTTTCATTTCTGTTGTTTCTGTTCGAAAGAACCCATGCTGGATGATGTAGAAAACTGAAGCCATGGTATAACTCAGACATCTCTTTCCGAACTATGTGGCATGATCACTTAATAGCGGTTTTCTTCTATGTCTAGTTCACCTCTGATGTTCTGTAATGAGCACATCTTTTGATCACAGGAGAAGTAGAATAAAATGTTTCTGGTTTAAAGAGCAGCAATTATAGTTCTTTCATTACAGATTTTATTCATGAGGGTTAGCAGTATTTAAACTGACCCATTCCATGCCTAATGTTTTAAAGACAACACACATACAAATGCACATGCAGACAGTTTTATATAGAGAGGGAGAGTTTATTGAATCTTTTCCCCCTTCTAAACCATTTTGTAGCAAGTCGCTGTTTGGTTTCATTGGCAATAGAGATTCCTACAAAAGAAATGACAAAAAAAGTTTTCTTTACATCAGCATGAGAACTTGTGCTAAATAGTATGGGAAGGGCACATCTGCTGGCATGACTTGAAAATATCTAGTAAAATTAACTCCAGTCATTACTGGATAAATACATGATAGTCGGTACATGATAAATAGATAAACCCCTGTTAGTACCATAGGGCCTGTAATTTCAGGTTTAGACATCAATAACATTGACAGTGCTATTAGTGTCCCATGGTGGTGCACACCAGTAAAGCAGCTAATGGTGTACCATGATTAGTAGAATACACTTTTCATTGAACTCCAATGAACAAAATCAGGCAATCATGCTATAGGCCAGCAAAGAAAGAATGTGCACATATGTGTTTAAGTTTTTAGAGAAAAAACAGTTGAACTGTAGTGATTGACGCAAAGAATATTTCACTGAATATAATGATAGTAGGTACTACAGAATTTCTCTTGGGTGCACTGGATTAGACGAAGGAGTGACTCAGTGGTCTCAGAAAATTCTGAAAGGTTGAGCCACTGAAAGAGCGTTTCATGGGAGTGCTAGAGAGAAGAGAAGCCTGAAGAGATCAGTCTGGGTCGCAAATGGGATGAGCTACCAGAAAGAGGAGTAAACATGTGCCAAACCAGAAGTTAGTGATTCTGTGCATAATACTGCCTCTGACAAGCAGCTAGAGTGATCTCAGAGGTCTGAGTTGCTGTGGTCATGTGTGTGACTGTAACTTTGAAGCAAGTCTAGATGGGCAACAGTAGTTGGAAACATACACCAGACAGACATATGTTTGTCATATGTCTTAGAATAATGTTTGTGATTTTTAAAAATTAGTTTAAAGTACCGCTTAATTTCCCCTTCAGAAAACTGCTAAGTATTGAAGTGGAAGACAAAAATAAAACAACAACATAGGACTGAGTAGGCTGTGCATGAGGAAATTAAGCCTGGGGGTGGGGGTGGGCACAGCTGTATGTTTGAAAAACATGTATGTTTACAAAGTCTTGTTCTGTAGTCTTAACAGATTGTCTTTTTGCACAGGTGCTGACATCTCTACCATGGTAAACAATGATGACCTGACAAAATGATTAGATGGTGATAAGCACTGTAGACAGGGGCTGGATTCTGAAACGCAGTCAACAGATTTGCAAGTAAGTCGAGATAATTATAAGAGCTTTACAAGAGTTTTGCAGTAGTATAATTGATTAAGGAGAAAGAGAGTGACAGAAATGAAAGTAAGAGGAGCAGTGGTGGTAACACTGTAGCTGAGAGAAGATTAAAACCAATACAGCACATCATTAAAATGGGAGGTCTGTTAACTTTTTAAAATTTTTATTTGGATTTGAATGGGACAGTTTTTTTTATCTTTATAAGAAGAGAGAAGGTGTGTGTGTGTAAGAGAGAAAGGGGGTAGGAAGCCAGTGTGTAAGAGAATGTCTGACTTCTCCATTTTCATTTCTTTATAGAAGTGCATTTCTACTCCTTCTGTTTATTGCACAGATAATGGGAGGTGTAAACAGTCGGCGCTGCAAACGGGACAAAAAGGGAAACAAAGTCACAAGCCAGCAGCATTCAAAAGCCCATAACTCTTTACTGGCACCAGACTCAACAACTCATAACCTTGACCTTCATCAGTACCCACAGCTGCTTCGGGCAATGTCCAGCTCTCATATTCACAGGCTGGCAATGCAAAAAGAGAGGGGTGAGTTGAGTGATGACTTGGGTGTAACTTTGCCAGATCATATGCTGGCAGGGCTTGACCCAAAGTACAGCACCATGTCCCTCAACCGAACTTTCTATGGCCAAATCACAACATTAAGAGGGGCACCACCTTCTTTGTCAGAGTCGTTTCTTCATCACAGCCAGGAGAGTGAGTTTTCTGGTGTCAGCAGAGATAGTGTCAGCACCAGCAGTTTTATTAAGAGCAATGCTGCAGGCAGCATGAGGCAGCCCCATCTGAATCTAGACAATCACCCAGCAGTTACTCGGCTTCAGAATGAGCAAAACACTCGCCTGGAAGACATGGAGCAACGCATGAAGAAAATTCGCCAGAGCGCTTTGCAAGAAGCTGAAAGACGAAAGTTTGCACACTTGTTCAAAGCGAAAACAGAAGAGCCCTCACATACAGAGAAATTGCTGAGAGAAGCTAGTGAAGCCCTACAGATGTTTAAAAACAAAAAACAGTTACAAAAGTTGAAAGGGAAAAAGTGTGTGTCAGAGTCAGTTGATGACAGTTCGAGCCAAAGTCATGACTGTTCGCAGTTTTCTGATGAGGGTGACACACTGTTTTCTAGTGGCTTTAAGCGTGGAGACAGTTTTGAAGATTGGGAAGAGAGTGATAAAGGAGATATAATTCCTGTACGCATCGTGCCCAGCCAGTCAGAAGGATGTCAAGAGAAAGTTCATAGAAAGAAAGTGAAAACAGAGGAGGAAGAGGCACCTTCGTGGCTTCTTCAGCCGTTGGAAGCGTTTAATCTAAGTAAGTTTCTGGTGTTTTAAAATATTTTCTTTGATATGCTTTTGTGAGGAGCATGGCTATCTATCTGTATATTTTTGGATGGTGAGTTGTGTCTGCATATTAATATTCCTATAAATTGTGCTTCATATCTTCAAACAAGATTTTCAAGAATGTTTGCTTTTGAGAAAAGAAGTCTGTCAGAAGCTACCAAAAAAAGCAGATCCATGGTGTGGCACATGAAGAGTGAGGAAGAACTTGGATTTATAAAATGAACCCAGTGGAAACTTTGACCCAAATCAGATTAAACAGTTTGTTAGATATTTTTTTCTTAAATGGGAGTTTTGAGAAAATTCTGTTTAACTTTGTAGTTTTTTTTTTTTCTTTAAATTAAGTTAAGTTGATATATACTAAAGGAGCGTAGAATAGGTCTGACTGGTACACCTTCACTAATATCGCTGGATCTTATTATGCCCACCCAAAGAATGGTCACAGTTAAGGGACAGAGAACATTTGAAGTCAAAAGGAATGTCATCTAAGCATGAGATGGTATAACAGTTGTCTTTTCAACCAATACTGCTGAAAGTGTGTTTAGTGCAGGTACTCCTATAAATCAAATCAATTCTTAATTTTGTCTTTTGTCCATCAGGTGGTCCTGTGACATGGTTACTGCTACCCTTCCTTCTGCCAGTTCTTCTCGTACTGTATCTTATTCGCCATTTCAGTCGACAAGGAGAACAACACTTCCGTAAGAAGAACTAGATGTATCCACATTGCCATGATACACCATGGAAATAATTTGTTTTTTGCGTGCATGGTGCATATGTGATCACATGTAGGCATATGTGCAGAACTATACAATTGCATATATGCAAATGTGTATAGAAACATCTTTCTCATGCCTATACATGAGTACTAGTACTAGAATGTATACTACTTTGTGCACTTAAAGGAGAGGAGTGCTTGCATGGTTTACAAGAGTTTTGCAGTAGTAGCTGAGTGTGGTACAGGTCTTAAACTGAGAAAAGTACAAAGTAAATCTAGTATTATTTTGCTACCATTTCTCTGTGATGAACGTAATCCATTTCTGCTCATTTTTCTCAGTAAGAACATGACCAGGAGACAGGTGTTTATTAAAAAAACACTACCATAAGAAGCTCATTCTAATATTTTTTTTAATCCATATATCTGACCTGTAGCTGATATTTTGGCAGTATTAAATTTTAAGTGTGCAAATCTGTTGAGACATAACATTGTATGATATTCATTTTTTTTAAACCCCTGTGTAATGTTCAGTAGCATGCATGCTTACAATTCTTGTACATTCACAGTCCGTAATTTTCCCATGTGTTCTGACTGACAAAACAACTTTTGAACTTACAGATCACCCGGCCACAAGCAGTCGTAAAAGTGGCCATTTAATGAACACCTAAGCATCTGTGTTAGCTTGCAATGAGCTTGTTGGTGGATATTGTGTGCTTAAAAGTTCTGGGGCTGTGAAATTGAGAGGGATCTGCCAGAGCAGATCAGTCAATCAGCTGTGATTAACTAAGTTAGACCAAAGGTTTTTTTTTTTTTGTATGGAGTGTAATTAAACAGTTCGTAGATATCAACGCTTTTGGGTGCAGGGATGATATACTGGAATGAAAGAATGTTTTTCATGCTTAGTGGCTCTTCCTTGTTCCCTCAGTTTTATGGTGTCTTGTTGATCATTAGCTTATCTACCTGGAAGATAAAGCTTAAACAGAATATAAACAAAAGGTGGGATGGCATCTAGTGTAAGTTCTTGAACTGTAGGTTTGACCTTTTACCTGGTGAAAAGTGTGATCTGGAAGTTTATTCAAACACATACATAGGGAGAGTGGAGCTAGCAGCCATATTTGTTTTCACCATCTACCTGAAATGAGTAAAGGTCTGATTGTATGTTCACAATAGTCATGTAGTGACTTTGCTTAAAATGGCATGATATGTTTTCAGGCGCAATCTTAACAAAGAATTATCATACAGCATAAAGCAAAAGTGTAAATATTGCTTTAAATTACTGTTGAATTTATAAATACTGTAGGAAACTGGGTAAAGGTTGTTAGCCCTATGGCATTTTACCCAGTTTCTCTCCTTCCTAGTAAGAGGTGCCTAGATATTAAAGATCTGTTGATGGTAGAATTGCTTTTGCAGGAAGGATGAATAGTAAACAGAGCTGAAAAATTTAGAGAAACACTTCATGCTTACATTTGATTTTGTAGCAATTTGCATTATCTAGAACAACCTTGAAGCCACAACAAATGCAATGTTTGTTTCTAACCTTGAATCCGTAAAGATTCTTAAAATATCCGGCTTTCAAAACAGTAGCAGCGCTTTCAAATTTTGGGGGAAAATAATAAACTTGGGCCGCTGTTGTAAATTCTTTTCCTTCCATATTTTAGCACAACTGATTAATTTAACAGATGGTACATGTTTATAATAGTTAGGCGTTGGAATACTTTGAATACTTCTGTAATCTTATTCTGAATTTGCCTCTTTTACAAAGGTCAGGCACATAACTAGTATGGTGGTCATTCATGAATTTCATGTTGTCATGCGAATAGTGCAGTAAATGCTCCAGAGTGTATTCTGAGCTGCTTCACCCTGCTTAGTATAAGTATACTGATAGTATGAATCGCAAAGGGAAGTAAGCTTGGTGACTAAGGGTTAGAGCCATTCCTTACCAAATGTGAAAGAAAAATTATGAGTCATGTCTGTCATCAAGATGCATAATGAATGCAGTGAGGGGACATTTTTATTAACTTTGCTGTTCCAAGTAAAATTAGTTAAAGAATGACATTGACTTCTGATAATATGAAAACACCATTGTTCCTTTTTTTTTGGTGCATAGAACAGCTACATAACATTGGATTGATACTCTTGGGCCCCCGGTAGTGTAGTGGTTAAAACACTCGCTTGTCACCACTGCAGTGAGCGGCTCAGGGTTCAGATCTCGTCTCGGGACACTCTCTGTATGTGACACCTGTTCGCAGGGCTGGGCGTCGGGGGTTTTCTCCGGGTACTCCCCCCTCCCTTTCCCCCCCATAGTGCGAAATCGCCGCAAGGTGAAAGCACTTTCCAACTAAATAAACAACAACAACAACATTGATACTCTTATGTTTCATTTAAAAATATGTATGAAGTTAGTGAAAGGAAGTGAATAATGTGCGGCTGCTAACCTACAGAATTATAGTTATACCAATACTGCCAGTCAGCATCGAATTGCCTTCATGCTTTCTGTACACATTTGGAACTAAATATGTGGAGTAATTTTCAGTAGCTCTTTCTCATCTAAAGACTCTCAGAATCTCTTTGTTCATTGTCAAGCCAGGCATGATAGTTGTGTCCATTTAAAAGAGTAAATAGACATTGAAGGTATAAATGTGTGTTTGATTTTCTTTCATTTTTTGAGAACTATTTTATTGAGAAATGTAGAGGATTATGCTATATCTATTGGTTTATGGACGATTGAAGTGCTTGTGGACTGATCTAAGAAATTCTTATATTGCTGTGCAATAGAATTTACAATTATTGAATCAGTATTCATGGTATTGCACCTGATTTCTTTCTTAATTCATTGGTGCTTGAATATTTTCCAACTTATAAACTTTATTTCTAATGGTGGGTATGGTTCTTGGGTGACTGTTTGAATATCTTTAAGCTGAACATCATTTATTAGTGTGTGTATGACGGTCCAGGCAGGACTTATTTTATGAATATATGCTACACAGAGTTTGAGAGATGTAGATCTTTTATAACTGAAGATGTTTTGGCGGTGAAAAAACCTTTAAAAGACCCTACTTTATGTTATAAAACTACAGAGAATTTCACATTGTGATACTGTGCAAATATACATGGAGCTTTAGCTGTCAGCTTGAATTTCTGCGGCATTTGTAATATGCCAGTGTACCTAGTTTTGAGCTGTACAGTCATTCTTTTAATCATTGTTTTTGCAGAGGGGGCATCAGCAAAGTCTTCCCTGCATTTATTCTTGTGACTGCTTCCTGTTTTCTGTGCACAGCAGATAGCCAGGGAGGGGTTGCTTGAGGGTTTGTTTCCCCTTTTCCATGCACAAAGGCAGGGAACCTGTTTAAGCTGTTAAATATGAGGCCTTTTCTGTGTGGAGAGGAGATACAAAGCTGATGCCCATTTTTTTATTTGGAATTTTTTCCTTTGCCCATATACTATACACAAGAGCATATTATCATGTATATCTGTACCTGGCGTGCATGCATGTTATCACTCATCCTTCCACCCTCTCTGGTCCTTTTCTGTTGCTTCTCTGAAGCTTTCTAGTTTTGGTGTGTCTGGTGTGCTATAATGTTCTGGTATGTGCAATAGTATACGGGAAAGCTAGTAAAGTAGACCTTGTATAATAATTTTCACTTTCTCCTAAATCAGCTTTTCTCACAGCATGACCAGTTGCAGGCAGCAACAGTCAACCAGCTAGTCTGGCCATCCCATCTGAAAATTACATATGAAAAAGACGAAAAGAAAATTGCTTATCAGCCCACAGTGTTTATGCTGCCCTTCAGCAGGTAAAAACAAGCAAAAACTGTTACAAGGATAATCAAGTGGTACAAAATCAACGATACAAAGCTTGTCACGATAGCAAGTTGTAGGTTCAAGCCTTTTAGCAAGATCTGGATCTGGCACCTGTTTGCATTGATGGACATACCTTGCTGTGATATAGTTCTAGTTGTCTAAGTGTAAAGATCCAGGAACCAAAAGTCATTTTACATCATCAGGTAAATGCTTTAATAATAGAAGTCTTATTTTCTGTGCTGGTTGTGTGATTTCATGATTTAATAAGTTCTGCCTCATTACTTTCTAGTTCTAATCTTTCATAACAGTTTTTTTGTTTAAAAGTAGTGGTGTATACTTACACTACCCATATCTTCTTAACCACTAGCTCACTGGCCATGTGTAGATAGTCCCTGTGGATATTATCGGGAGAGGCTCAACATCTTTACTATTTATTACAGTAAAGAATTGACTTGTATCCTTCACAGTTGTATCCTGGTTACTCAGATGATTACTTCTTGTTCCTGTTTGGTGAACCATGTGATGGGGATGATTATTTACGTTTTTAATGATTTTAAAAAAGCGAAACTTAAACAGTTCCCCCTAAAGCAAACAAAACGAACCTTTTATAATGAGATTAAGTCCATTATCATATAAAATTTAGCAGTCTGGTTTGCAAGAAGATAATCAGATCTCCTCACAGGGGTGAGACTAAGGTTCCAACTGACAGTGACTGGCAGTGGAGGTAGCCTGAGGTGGTGAAGTTTAACATGGATATAGTTACAGCCATTCAGCACTTGTTTCTTGGCATTACTTATGTTTAGAAACTAGGGTTCCTATCTTTCCCCCCGCCTCACCATAATATATGCTGGCATGAGGTAAAACATGAACCAACTCTTGTACTTCAACCTTTCTCTCTTGCACACATATACACACACACTACATCTTTCTCCAGTCAGCTGGCAAAACCTATCTCTTTTTTCCAAGCTTTTTTCTAGTTAGTACAATTGTACCCTGTCCTCAGGATGGTTTTGTGATCAAAAAATTACTTTACATCTAGTCATGTATAGATGGCAGTGAATTTTGATGTCCGCTATGTGATTAATTTTGAACTATGCACAGTAAAGAGGTAAAATTTTGTGTTGGTGTGCTGGGGGAGATGAGACATGCAGACTACTAAAAAGATTGGGAAGTGGTGTAGAGAGTTGAGAGTTTATAAATCTGATACCTCACCTTGTTTTTACCTACATTTAAGTAGGCATTTCACCAACACTTGAATGAAGACTATAAGCTGAAAACTTCAGTTTATTCAGTGCAGCCTGTGGCATGTAGGTGTGATGTGATGGAACATTTACCCTTTGGAAAGTAGGTGTCATGCCTTAACTGTTCGTTTTGTTAAAAAGAAAAAAAAAACCGTCATTTGATGTGAAACATTCACACAAACATCTGTTGATACTATTTCCACCAACTTGTGCCCATTGCTAAAATTGCTTATGTTTGTGTTACCCAATTTAATTTGTATCAAGTATACTGGAAGTCAAAGTCAGCATTAACACTTGATACCACACCACAAACTATTCTTCTATAGGTTGTCATTCAAAAATTATTTTGAGAGTGAAGGTCACAAAGAGTTTCAGCCTAGTGGGTGTTACCAGGATGGTGGCTTAGCAATGTCTTAGGCAGCATTTTCCTAGGACCTCAATCCAAAATGACCACCATTTATCACATTTTGAGCCTGCAGGATACCTGCTTCATAGTTTTTTCTGCAGAATCAAGTGGTTTTGAACCTGTTTATTTTGATGACAGTTCTTATTAAGCTGGCTAGCTTTTACATAGGTGCAAATTAACCAGAATTGCAGATAAAAGTACTAGTTGTCAAAAATATAAAGCGTCTAGCCTTTTTATCATGTGTAGCACATTCAAGGGATCACTTATTGTTTTTACATGTTTGCAACAGCACTCCCGTCCTGTGTGAGTGCATTGTTGAGTCTTCCAGACTTTGTGGAGATCTATGGCTGCTGGTGGTGTTCACTCCATCCCATTCCCACTTGAAGTCATCTTTTGGCATGTGGGAATAGCCATGTTAGGAGTGGTCCTCATGTTTTGTTCTTGGGAGCATCCAAGAATGTGCATGCAGAATACAGAAGAAAATGAATTTTTCTGAGGGATACTTCATGTGCTGAGTGGAATACCACTTGCATTGTGATAAATCATAGACATGGGTCCTAATGGAAAAACATTTCAAAAAAGGTATGCTAACAGATCTAAGAAAAGAAAATAATTGAAGAAAAAAGTATTTGTCTAAGTTATACATGGAGCGAATAACTTTTCAGTTTATAGATCTTCAGGTCACTCACCCTCCCCCACCCTCTCAGACTGCTTTCTATTGTTTTGATCATCCCTATACAATTATAAATCCAGGTTTTAAAATACAATATTGTAATGTTTGGCTATACATTTTTGAAGTCCATTGTACAGAAAGCAAAGACTCTAGCAAAGAATTCAGGTTACTGTAAAGAATCAATGATGTAAATGTTTTTTTTAATGATAACTGTACAGCATTATTATGTGAATTGTATGTAGCATGTTGATAAAAAATACTCACAGAATGTGCATAATATGACCTCCTGCAAGATACTAAATGATGTATTTTGTAACCAGTTGGCTTCACAATAAAGTGATGGAATTTGTTTTATTTGGGACTTTATTGTGAGACAAGTGTTGCATGTATATTTTTATCATTTCTTCACACAAGCCGTCTCCTTCCCTCACAGTCATCCTTCCATGCTTGTCATCTGTTTTGTTAACTTTACATGATCACACAAATTTGTTACCAAGAATGCATTTTGTGAACAGCATGAACACATCCTTCAGCATTCATAAATACAGATTTCCCCACGTACTAACATTTGTCCTCATTTTGACTGAAGAATAGAAAAGTTTACCATCAAAATTACAATAGCAAACTATTGAGGTTATGAAGTGCTACAATACATCATTAAGATTAGTTTTTGGTTTGCTTCAGATTTTGCTCAAAGCAGCTTCAATAAAAATATTTCGTAAGGGATCCCACCCCAGCAGAAGATGTTTCCTAAGGAATCTTACTGTCGATGACTTTTGCCATGGTGAACCTTTGGGTGCTGTAATGGCTTCTTCCAGGTTATTAATGTGTACATAGTTTAATAAAGGTATTTGAATCCTATTGCAGCCTGAATGTAGCCATAACCATAAACGTCTGATACAGCATATTTAGAAAGGATTTCACTGATCACAAGGACAAGTCACGGAGTTCACTGCTCCAGCCTTTCCAGTTACTCTTGTTGCTCCTCTGTGACAAAGGACCAAAAGGAAAAGTTAAAAGCTATGCGTGGGCCTGTAACTTGCAGAACAAGCCAACTGTCAGGAAGTGTCTGCTGGCAAATTGAGAATTAGGAGATCACATTCTGTGAAAATTTGTTTTTGAGGCTATAGTGAAGAAAATAACATCCAGATATAACCACAACCACCACTCCCCATTTTTCTGAAGCCCTTTGTGTTGGATGCCCAACCTTAATGCACGCTGATGCTACTTCAGATTTTATCCAAGGAAGATGTTCAGAAAACAACTGAGGATCTGCTGGTCAGCATGTCTCAAACTCAAGATGATCTCCAACTAGCTGTTAATGAGTATAACAGGAACTCAAAATGGGCGATCAGACGTTTATGCAAATATGTGCACACAGGTGATCCTATCTATACGCAGAGTTATCAAAATTATATTCAGTTAATCACGTTCATATGTTGGTATGGCAAAATAACTGTTCTGCACCTACCATGCTACTCTATTCTTCTGAAGTCACTGGAGGCCAGGATTGACGAAGTTTTTTTATTTTATGGAGGCATTGACACCCCCCCCCCCTCCAAATCACATCCATCATGTGGGATAAATAAAACTAAGGTAAACATGGCATCCATCTGGCATGCCAATACAATACAGAAAATGTGCATGTGGAGGGCTTTTCCATTCAACAAATTCTTGACCAGAGATTTCACATCAGATAAGCCAGTCTATGGCTGTGCTGGCTCAATGTGTGGCAATGAGTTGCTCTGTCCATAGGACAGCTTGCAAAAAAAACAAACTTCAAACAATCCAGGCTTTACACTGCAGTCTGTCAGATTTCCCATCCATATGTTTGAACTGCTTGAGAAATTTCTTGACATACTTTACACTGAAGATCGTACACCTTGAAGGCAAAATGCTCACTGTAAGCATCTTATCAGTGTTGTAGAGCAAGGCCAAGATGAGAGAATGCAAGAGCGACCTCTGCTGGGTCTGCTCAACTCTTTTTAAGACTCGAAGTTCAATGTTTCAGAAAGGTGAAGCTCCATAACTCCTGGAAGAGGCTACCTGCTCAAGAGGTTTGTTCCTTTGAAGCCTTCCTCTGGTCTTCTTGCTGAAAAACAGGAAATGTGCTCATCTGTTTATAAAAGTGCTTTACAAAGCGGTCACAACAAATCTTTGAGTTTAACTTCACCAAAACCTCTTTTTATTATTATAATACACACACTAACCTGATAAAATGTCATCAATAACTGATGAAGTGTCCTGACTGGGCTGGTCCGCCTGTAAATTGACCAGAAAGTCCAAAAAGTCATATTCTGATCCCATGTTGAACAATATTGACTTCAGTAAAAGGAATAAACCTTCTGTGAAAGAAGACCGACATGGTGGTGAGTACAACATGAATGCACACATACAAATGTATGTGCATGTATTGTGACTTGCAGTTCTCTCTAATATAAATATAACCAAACAATGGTATGCAGTTAAAGATACTTCTGTAACTGCAGACCCAGTTACCATTGTCAAGCCAAAAGTAGCAGACAACCCTCGTTACTTGACAACACACACACGTATCCAAGAACAGACAAGTTTTAATACACTTGTACAACTTACTTTAACCAAAACCAAACAGCCTGGGTAGAATCGCAGCTGCCCTAAAGTGGTTTCATTGTCTGTAATGGTCCGCCCGTCCAAAGTGAGCACCTGGTCAAAGGTAGGAATGGAGAACTGATTCATAACCTGCAAAAAGAATTGTATACAATTTTAAATAATCACTGATTCGCTGGCGATCCAGAAACATGCTTAATGATGAGATCTGCTGCCTCAAACCCAGCAAAAATCGCATCAGACCGGAAAATAAATTGAGCAGACCTATATATAAGCGGCACACACTAAATTTTTTTAAAATCTCTTTTTCGCAAATAAGCTGCACCAGCTTATAAGCCACAAATATATACAGCTTCAAAGCTACATTGTAGGTATTTTGTCTCGCTTTCGATATGATCGATGAGGGTGCGTGCTTCAGCAACTGATCTGAATGCTTCAATTGTTTGTGGCTTTGATTTTAAAATGTGAACGGTTCACACTGTAACAATGTTAACAGTTAACACTTTAACATGGAGCTTATTGAAAAATTAATTGGTATCTAAAAAATCCGGAAAAATCTGCAAACAAGCCGCAGCGCTGTTTAAGCCGCAGGGTTTAAAGGTAAGGAAAATAGTCGCAGCTTACAGTCTGATATTTACAGTATTTATGCAATATATCACATTATTTACAAAACTGAGAATATATAAATATGAGCTGTTAAAGTAGCTTGCATGTGTATATGTGTGTGTGTGTGAGCCTATTCTGATTTTGCCTGCACATGCATTTTTCATGAGAATTTCATGGTAAAATTTAACACTGTTATTTTTTGATTTTTCCATCTTTTTACCTTTATTTTAAACTCCTTTAGGGTTGTTGCTGATGAAATTCTGACCTCTTTCTCCCCTCGTTGTTTGCGATGGCGTTGACTTTTTCTTAAGGCGGAATCCTCCAGTTTCTGTCTCTTGGCAACTGAAGGTTCTCCATCACCTGATGGCTTTATCTGAGCAGACTCCAGAACCAAGCAACAACTAAGAATGTCTTTTAGACAACATAACTTTGTAACAAAAATTGAACAGGTAATCAATCACCTATTAACCTCCTACCTTCTCATTTTCATGTATATAAACTGCAAAATCAAAGCCTCTGCTGGAACTACAACACATAAAATGAGCAATATGAATAAACAGGAAAATGCATTAAAGTCTTTGAGTTTTCTGTTAGTGTCAACCCCACTTAATCTGTGTGTGTGTGTGTGTGTGACAAAATCCCGCAGCTACCTCCTGAAAGTCAGGATCATCATCTTCTTTTGTGGACTCGCTGTCAAGGCTGTTTAGGCTGGTCACAGCATCAGGCAAGACTTTACGCACAAAGATTGTGGCTTGGTCAAAGGAGAATTTTTGCTCTTCCTCCATTTGCAAGCGTTGTGCCACACACTGATGACAGGTTTCTGTTGATGAGAAGATAGGCATACAGATGCTCTACAGTATTTCACTAGCTAACATGACAGTCAGTACTGTCAATGACAGTTCTATGATTCATCAACTGAAATGCACCAAAGGGCTGCTAAGAATTGATTAAGGGGAACTTATGTAGCTGTGTGTGTGTGCATACATAATTATGCATCCTTATTTTACAAATATGTGCCTACCTGGAATAGTTATAGTCGATCGGTTTCCATTTTCTTCTTCTATTGATATGACCTCAATGGCAATATCATATCTGTAGTGTTCTGTTAAAGTCCTCCACTCCTCCTCCCACAGTAATACTAGACTGACCAACCATAACAACAGACAATCAAATGCTGGAGTAATGCTGAAAAGTAGTAGTAGTAAAAACAACAACAGTAATGGTTTCTTAAGTGCCTTTCTTCACTATCAAGGCAGGTTCAAAGCACTTTATAAAAGCAACACATATAATGAGGTGTGACAGTAGCTCAGAAATTTCATGGAACAAGAGGTAGAATAAGCACACTTTTTCATCAGGAATGCAGCTGACGGGTACACGCTCAGATCAAAAATATAAACAGCAAAACATGCAGTGATAAATCACATGGCTTGTAGATAAGAAATGTAAAGGAAGCATGATCTGTAGACTAATTAAATTTGATTAATAATTGAATTTGTAGAGCACATTTCTCCATGTGGAGGTGAGCTCAATGTGCTGTGCATGAAAGACTACAAACAAAAGAACAGTCAACCATCCAAAAAAAAAAAATACAAGCATCAGCAAATGGATGACACCATGGCGAACATGTACAATGTGCATGGATGAAGAATTGAAGAATAAGCTGAAGAGTTTGCTTGAATAGCAAAGATATGTTATAAAAAGTTGGGTCATGATGTCATGAGGCTGTTATTAACAACTTTGAATGTAGACACAGTTCACAATAGGCAGTGAATTCCAAATGGTAGGTTCAGAGAAGGAGAAGAAATATCTGCCAAATATCTTGTTTGATGCATGGCACAGAGAGGAGGGCAGCAAAAGCAGACTGAGGGAACTGATTTGGGTGGCAAGGTTGTGAAGACAATTGTAGCGCAGCATGGCAATCTCAATGTGAACTGGCAGCCAGTGAAGCTGGCAGAGAAGAGGTGTAGCATGGTCTGCTTTTTGCCTGTTTAAGTCAATAGCAGTAGCATTATTCTGAGCAACTGTAGTTTGTCCAGGAGGTGGTGGAGGAGATTAACAAGTCAATATTTGCAGTAATCCAGCCAGTAAAATACAAAAGCAGAAACTGGTGACATAAACTGAGAGAAAGGATCTGATATAACTAATCCTGTGAAACTCAAGGAAGATGGATTTGAAGACAGCATTGCTGTAAGATTCAAAAGACAATGATGCAACACAGTCTGGGAAGGAGAGTTATTCACTCCTGGCAAAGTAAAAGTAGTAGAGGATGGCACACATTTCAGTTTATTGGAATAACCTTCATTCATGTTTAATTTGTTGGTAGACATCCAGGCTATCATAGAATCTATCATTCTTAAGAAAGTGTACAGATTTGCTGGAGCTGAGAAACAAGGACAAAAGCTAGTTCCAGCTGTGTATCACCAACATACATGTGATACTGTAGGCCCATGCGGTGGATGGTGGAACCAAGTGGTTGGAGGTACACAGTGAACAAACAGAGCCCCCAAAACAAAACCTTGCAGCACCCCATACTTCAAAATGGCAGGCAAAGATCTAGTGCCTTCAAACACCATAGACAGACCAAAAAATGTTATAATTGGAGAAATGGAGACAAGTAACCCCATCAGGTGAACAAATGCAGACAAGACACCAGGACAAACAAAAGGCTGCAAAGACTGTTAGTGGAGTAAGTGGTCCACAGGTGGAGACCACTTGGTGTAGGCACTGAACAATCCAAACAGAGGTGTATGGTGCAATTCAGAAGCAGAATTATAGGTAAGTAATCGATGAAAAATGTTTATATGGCTTTGTGTGCATGTGTTTTTGTGTGTATGGGTAGGTTGAGGGTAGCTATGTGCATATTGGTTCTGTCTCTGCCAAGTTGGAAGTCACATGTACCCATTCTCTGTGTTGTATTCTGCCTCCTCCACTGGAAACAGAAGCTTTTTGTGGTCACACAACAATCTTGTATTGCAAATCTCCTCCAGTGGCCCCTTGCGCATGGTGTCCCTGTTGTCAGTGAGAAGGTCATATAGCATCTCCTTCA
Organism: Marisa cornuarietis; assembly: GCA_004794655.1. Lineage (NCBI taxonomy): Eukaryota > Metazoa > Mollusca > Gastropoda > Architaenioglossa > Ampullariidae > Marisa > Marisa cornuarietis. The sequence goes on from SMMW01000628.1 coordinate 3,406,559, forward strand.
CCTCATCTTTTGGTGTTACAATGAACAAATATTATTTTTACTGAATAAAATGTACATAAGCACATTAAAACTTGCATCCACAAAAGCTCCCATATACATGTGCACATGTATGCATGCAGGAAAATTTGAACATACACCCCTCACCCTCTCCTCTTTCACAACCCATGCCATGTAAAAGCACTAATCCAACTTTTTCCTCCACAAACTGTCCTAATACCTTGTCATGTAATAATAATAAATAATGCAAACTTTTATAGCACATACTCACACTCCTAAGGATCATGCTTTTAGCGCTTAAGAGCAAGAACAAGACATGGGTAACATACGATAGACAGAAGAACAAACAAACAATATATGAGCAACGGAAGGATAAACAAAAGTAACGATGATGAATAAAGACAAATACAAAAAATGTAAAGAGGATCAAGAAGTAACAAGGACTGAGAGTATCATGATTTTGCAAAAGGAAGACGAGCAGAGAAGTACCAATAAGCATAAAAGCGGGGAAGGGTGTGAAAATAGACTAACATTGTGGGAACTGGTGTTAGGAGTAATGCTTCAGGAAGAGGTGCATCTTCTGTGCACATTTAAAGGATTCAATAGTGGGAAGATGGTGGATATGGAAAAAGAGAGAGAGAGTTCCATTGTTTCGCTGCACAGTAACTAAGAATCCTGTGACCATATGTTGTTGTTGTAAAAGTACCAATCCAACTTTCCCCTGCACAAATACCTTGTCATGTAAAAGCACTAGTAACAGAACTAATCCGACTTTCCCCTGCACAATCCATGCCATGTAAAAGCACTAATCCAACATTCCCCTGCGCAAACTGTTCTAATACCTTGTCCGTACAAACTTTCTCCAGTCTTCGATAAATTCTGCGCTGACTACAAAGACTTGCTGACCATTCAGATTAGGAGGTTTTGGGCGGTTTCTACCAAGATAAAGCATGTGCAGGTCACTCTTCTGTCGCGAGTAGAGCTGTATTGTACTGTCATGAAGCTCTTTTTCCTCTTCTATTTTTTCCTAAAGGGCAGCAAAGCATGTACATGATAAAGATGAAGATGAAAGTGAAGATGAATTTCTTTATATTCTAAACATCTAAAATGAAAAATAACCAAATGATCCACAGGGAAGAATACTTAAAAACTATATATATTTATGATTAAGGTCCACATCTAATTAAATTCAACACCATAGTTTTACCCTTTATTTTTCCACTGTAAAAACTAAACAATTCAAAAAAGTTCATCTAAGGGTGATGATGACTATATTTCCCATATTTATGATAGGATTAGTTCTATTGGGTTGTTGGAAATTTCATGATGCATTTTTGCAATATATGGTGCTATTCATTTTTGGAAGTACTAAAGTCCTTCGCATCCAGGTTATTGTAAGTCAGTTGACAGCTGACAGTTCTAGCTTCATTCTAAAACAAAAATTGACCAATTTGGTTGAATTTTGGAGATTTTACAACAAGTTGAAGATGGAAGACTAAGCTGTGCATTTTCGTCATGTTTTACAGTTTTACTTCTGTAAAGGGAAGAACACATGTCGAGCTTGTAAAAACTTGCATAATGTTTACGGTCACAATGCTCTATAATAACATCACTGCCAACGATGGTTCACGAAGTTCCGTGCTGGTGATTTCAAGCTCAAGGACGGTCCTCAGTTTTGGAGGCTCAACGAGATTGATATCATAATAAAGGCATTCATCACAACATGAGAGATTGCAGAAACATTGAAGGTTCATCATTCAAGCATTCACAACCACCTGAATAAGCTGGGATGTGTTAGCAGGCTTGATATTTGGGTTTCTCATGAACTGAAAGACGTTCATTTGACGGTGCGTATAAACATCTGCGATATGCGTGAGAAAAATGATCTTCTTTCTGAAGCCTGATAACTGGCGATGAGCAGTGGATTGAACAGTGTGGTATGCAAACAGTCTTGGTCCCGACATGATGATTCTCTTCAAATGATATGAAAAGCGGATATTCCTCGGAGGAAGATTATGCCTTCACTGTGGTGGGATTTTAAAGGTGCCGTATTTTTTAGAACTCCTACCAAAGAACCCAACAATCAATTCAAATGTGTACCGTGGGCAACTCGACACTCTGAACGAATCCGTCATCCTGAAACATTAATCGTAAAGGAGTCATGATCCGTCATGTCAACGTGAGACCGCACACTAGTGTGATCACTCGTCAAAAGTTATTGGAGCTTGGATGGAATGTGTTGCCACACATACCATACTCACCTTGCCTTGCGCTGTCAGCCTTCAACTTCTTTTCAAAACTCATTGCAGGATATAATGCTAAATTCAGATGAGGCTCTAAATCAACATTCAGTTTTTTGCCGATAAAGACATGTTCCTCTATGAATGAGAAATTATGAATGTAACTGAAAGAAGGCAAAAGGTTGATTGATCTTTGTTCTTTATATAAATAAATGCTCTTCGAAAAACCAAAAAATATACATCATGACTTTTTCCAACAACCCAATACATTAAATCCACCACACCTGCAACTGACTTCCTGTTTCCTCACTGCTGACAGCTGCTTCAAGACTTCAACTCTTCAAATGTTTCAAACCTTCAACTCTTCAAATGTTTCAAACCTTACATTTATGTTCTGTATTTTTCTATGAGTAATTTCCCCCTAGTCACTTTACCACTTCCCCATCATATATTTTTATTTCCTAGTTAATACCAAGCAGTGTGTGCAGACAGGTGAACTGTGGTCAAACTGAGGGCAGTCAGGAAAGTAGAAACACAGGCGCAACCACACAGTGTCTGTCACAAGTCGACGACAGTTCTCATCAGGTATTAGTTCCCCTGTGACAAAGACATTAACACTGAAGCATCTGAGCTATGCTTGCATCACCTGTTCGGGTAAATGCAAACAAGTATTGCAAAAATTACTAAAGATTATGTCCATTATCTCATTATGCAACTTTGCTCTACCTTGGAAAAACAAGAGCCAAGGACACATAATATTCACAAGAACGAAGTGCACTGACTTACCATGCTCCTTGCAAACTATCTCAGAGTTAAAGGCCCCACTCAGATCAGCATCGTCCAGTGCACCATCACTCATGCCATTATCTCCTCCATTTCTCTCCTCCTGACCCGTCTCTTGGTCACAGTCCACCTGTCTCTCCTCCTCTTTCTCTCCATTCTCTAGAACTGACCACCAACAAACGCCCATAGTCCACCCGGTTCCCCATCACCTTATTTTGTGAAGTTATATCTTTAACCACCGGCAATACTACTGCTAAAATAATTCCTTCCTACCAATGCTTCCTGTCACTGAATGAGCACTTTATACTGATTCATGCAAATATTCACGAATGGTAGTAATAATTATTATATAATGGTACATCAACATTAAGAATTATTCAACTCAAAATTAACTTAAGTTTTTGATTTTTAATTCCCCAAACAGTCATCGGAGGCACGTTTAACTTTAAAACTAATCTGCACCTACATTTACCTAAAGCTCATCAATGATATCAGTCAACGGGTGAAACCCAACCAATGCACCTGCTTCTCAAATTTTTTTTAAGCTATGATAGCAACCATTATAGAATGACCTAAAGCTAAACAATATGACAGCAGCTCCAAATATTTTGCTTTAGCTTTTACAATTACTCCAGCGCTGGCAGCTCCAGCCACTTAAAGGCATGGACATGACCATTTTAATCACAGATCTGACAATTCTTCTCACCATTGTTGTTACTGCTGGTGTCCACTATGGTGTAAGGAACATCCAGTTTGGCTAGTGCATGCCGTTTCCAGCTGCGCAGAGAGGCTTTGCCAACCCAGTACATCGTCGGACTGTAGTAAATCAAAGGAAACAATAGACAAACTAGCTTTTGACAAGGAACCTTTTCATGACAAAAGACCAAAAGAATTACACATCCATGGAATAGTATTTATACTAATTAAAAAGCAATCACATTATCAGATGTTTCAAGAGTCCTTTTAATTCACTAGCTCTAGCATATTACTTGAATTTCAGCTAACATATACTCACCATAAATTGCCTAAACTGACTATCACAAAAATCAAATCAAAGTTTAGCAAGTTCATGACTATTTTGTTGAAGGGAGATCAGTGAAATAGCAGATTAAAAACATATTTGAAATCCTTATTTCTATTTAGCATTCTCAAAAACAGATTAAAAATAAAGGTCTGGTTAAAAGTACTTTTAAAAGTCACTTTGCAGATGCCTACAAAAGAAAGCATGAGCATAGCACTGGGATCACTTTGGAAAGTTCTTCTAAGCAATGTACTTATGCTTTTTCCAAATCAATCATTATACCTGGACTAAATTTGCCACAAATATATCTCTTAAATGGTGTCACATGAAGCACTTGCAGCTTATATGTTAGCTCCCCCCATGCTTACATTATTATGGATAGTCTCAGCAGCGTTTATAAAATACCTAAACTGTATTCTTATGCAAGTGTTCTCACAAAGGGACCCGCATGGCATGCAACCCTACTTTGCAAGAGGAATTCTTTTTCTGTTTGTTCCATAAGATAAAAGAAAAGCAAGGATGTGATTAAATGTCCTGAATGCTTGAATAAATCTTTTTTCCACTAACGATTTATACTTTTATAAGATATTTTTAATTAATAGTTGTTATCTGTAGTTATTTATGACTGTTTACAATTACTATCCCAATTCATAGTCCTTTAAGCACCGGTCCTATTAAAGGATGCAGCTACAGATGCTTAAATGCCTGGAGACAACACTCAGACCCTACAGTTGCTAGGGAAACCTTACTTTACCTTTGCGTCACCTGTCTGAGGGCTGTGTTTAAGAACTTGCCATCCTCAGCCACCATGTGCTTGAACTTCAGCTCCTTGCACCGCAGCCGCACGCACTCCTCACACATGGCTCCAATCCTGTTATGCAACAAGATCACAAAGAATAAAACCAGGTTTTCATCATTGTCAGGAAACATCTACCAAACTAAGAAACACATGATCAGTGACAATATTTGCTATTTCTCTTTCAATACTCTTCCACACCGGCCCACAACAGAAGAGAGTGGCCTTGATAACACATTGATAACACACTTGACATAACTATGAATGTAAAAACTGTCAAAATGCAGTGCAAGATAACGCAAACTATCAAGCTTAACATTGAGAGAATGCTGCTTCATGTGCTGATTCATTATACTGTCTTGCATGCATATGATGCAGTAAGTGGTGACTATGAGTACACCCAGTAAAACCTTACCCATTTAGTCTTGGTCCACCACCAAAGATCTTGTAAAGCTCTGAAGCCTGAAAACCAAAGACAACAGAAAAAAACATTAGAAAGCAGGAGTAACCACATAGACAGTTCTGGAATGAACGATTTCAAGGTTATGGAAAGAAAAAAAAACAATGTTAACAACTGATTTCAACTTACCCCATCAACACTGACAGCTTTCATCCTAGAAACCATATCAGGATGAAGACTGGAAACAAAAAGATTTCATTATATTTTCAACAGTTGATAACAGAAAGAAGCATGAGAAAAGTCTAAGCATTCAAGCATTTGAAGACAAATGTGGAATTCATGGTCTATTCCATGCCAAGTCTGACTTATCTGGAAAGTTAAACGTTTGATCTCAAAAACGGTCTTATGTACAATCTTGCTGACACTTAGTGGTCTGTGAAAGCTAGCTAGTTGAATGATTTCCTTTGTTGTGAAAAATTAAAAAAATGTGATGTGTAGCTTTGATGCAGGTGAAAAGTTTTCCCATTATCCCAGTTTTCATTCTGGCTTTATTCCAGTAAAAACCAAAATGCTATTTATATGTACTTATATTTTATGTTCTTGAATGCCAACATAACAATCACACAAAACAGAGAAAAGAGGGGATGACTAAAATCTGTCTTCTACCAAACTGGTGCTAAATTACTTTCATCTCAAAATAACTTAATATAAATGTTTACCATTGGTGAGGGCACAGATACTGGGAGCAGTCAATCTGGGCAGCTTTCTCTGGGTCAGTCAGCCACTTTGTAATCCAATCAATGGGAAACCACTCAAAAGGTTCATCTGAAATTAAAGCAAAAACAAGGTACCTTCACTATATCAGACATTTATTTTGGTTTTCCACAGCATCTTGATGGTATTGCTTTGTAAGCAAAATGAATACAGTGTAGTAGGTTTAAATGCTGCAGCAAAATGTCACTCCCTTTTGATCTGCAGAAAAGTAGCTGTACAGGTCCCAGATGTACAAACAATATGCAGCAAAAAAATAAATCTAGCCTCAGTTATATTGTTGCTTCCAGCATGATGCATAGTAAACCTGTTGAAACTATAAACACTGAATATATTGTTAAATGTGGCCAGCAAAGAATGTACTTTCTGCGAAAGCTTAACAGTTTTTCAGTTATTGAGAGTCTTCTATCTTTTTCATCTCTATGCTGGTTTCGCAGTCTGTCCGTCCATGACAGAAATAGTCTGAACAGTATTGTCCATATCTGTTATAAGATAATTGGTATTAAACAGAGGGATTTAGCTTCTTTCTGTGATCAACAAATAGGAAAGTTCCCCGCATTTTATCAATACCCAAACATATACTAATGGGAGAATTTGTTTTTTTTTAAGATTGTGTCACTAGCTCATGTTCCCACTTGCTCATATTTTTTCAGTTTTACCATTTGCTCATTTTTCTCATTACGCATTGTGTAACTATTCATAAATTTTAACTGAGTACCTTCCCATGTTTAAATAGCCCACGGGGGACTAATAAAGTTGGTCATTCCCATTGTCATTCATTGAAAAAGTTAAAAAGAAACAAAAACACCAAATAAAAAAATCAAAAAGGAATAAATCCAGATAAAAACCTTTTGTATGTGTGAAAAAGGATTTCTTTCCTTTCTACAGTTTGCAGGAGTTCTAAATGTAATCAAACAGCTTCAAAATAAATTACAAATTAAAAACATTAAAAAAACTGAAGAAAGAAAAAAAAGAAAGGCATGGGAGAAAATTTTTAAGGACAATAAATCTGTACAATTAATGCCTGGAAGCTCTGATTCTCTGTCCACAGGAATTATGAAATGAAATTCTAGCTTTGAAAAAATACGGTGAAACTTGTATTTAACAAATGCCATAAGACAGCAACAGACAATCAACTAAAATGGTTTCCGTTAAGAATTCTTCATAGTTTTACCAACAGGTTCCTTTTCATAAGAAAGTGCATCAACTACTCCACAAATGTGCTGTGTGTTAGCATATTATGAATAGATTTACATTCATTCAAGATCAGTCAAAGCACATCATTAAGAAATTTTAACGTTTTTGAAAAACTGAATTTTTTTTTTGGAGTGCAAGAAGACATATGTACCGAGAAAGTGTTAGATTTAATCATCTTGATAGCAAAATTTATTTATGTATGCCAATGGAAAAACAATATACTTTCAGTACATACTTTTTTGAATATTGTGAAGTATAGATATAACCTAGAAAGGTATCATAGCATATTAAGTAATAATTTAGACATATATGAGTTAGTGTGGAAGCCATACACTGAACTATTAATATGACCACAAATAGTAGAAGCTGGGATGCCCTCACTAGTCCTATCCTTTCTTCACTCTCTCTTTCCTTATTTCTGATTAGCTGCATTGAGTGCATGGGAAGACTGAGAGAAGCTAACGAACAGTTTGTGAAACAGAACATGATTTGAACATCACAATGGGGCTTTCTGTGAATTGCTTTCAGTCAGCTGCAATATGTATGAAGAACAGAATTTTTGTAAGCGAAAAAAAAACAACAAAAAAACAAAAACAAACAGAATGGTTTGACCATGAGTGTGTGGAGGCAAAGAAACTCTCTAAGTGTTACCTATGCAAATTCAGGTGCAATATATCGGAGCGGTATCAAATACACTATATGGAGACAAGATGTCAGTACTAGAGAATAATCAAGGAAACATTTTTTTTTTAAAAGATGAAAGCAGAGCGATAGTCACAACAAATAAATAACCCGAAGCAATTCTAAACAGAAATTCATGTCTCAAAAAAAAAAAAAAATCAGAAAACAGCTAGCAAATAATTATTTAAGATAAAGGATGAACCATTTTTATAAAAGTTTTTAAATCGGATACCATGTGCTCTTCCAGATTCAACCTCTCTGATGCTCATCAACTGCCTCGAGTTGAAGCATTAGACAATACTAGATGCGAAAACAAGGTATGGTCAGGGATCGGGGGCCTAAGATCTGGTAAAGCATGTGGTGTAGATAACATTTTGGCAGAAATATTAAAGGTTGCTGAAGAACATGGACTGGGCTTTTTGACTAAATACTTCAATAATGTTTGTACATGTAAATGGGAAATGTCACGACTTATGGAAAGAAGCTGTCGTTGTACCAGTCTTCAAAAAAAGGAGACTGAGGGTTCCCCAGTAATTATAGAGGAACCTCGCTACTGAGTGTAATTGGTAAATGCTATACCTCAATGCTGAACACTAGATTGTATGACTGGCTGGAAGAAAACAAAATTATGCTAGAATCACAAGCAGGATTTAGAAAGGATTACTCAACAACTGACCACATATGATATGGTATTGTCCAGAAATACCTTAGTAAAACCTCTAGATTTTACACATGCTTTGTGGATTTAAAGATGGCCTATGACTCAGTCCAAACACAAGACTCTATTGAGAGCATAAATTAAATCCAGAGCTCACCTTGTAAAAGTGACAGTGAAATGGGCTTAAGTCAATAAAATATTCAAGGTTGACTCTCCACTTCTGATATCTCTTATCTCTGTCTCTATTGTTGTCTCTCCCTGTATACTGCACGAATGTGTTTCAAGAGTGAAAGGTGTTCTAGAATGCATGTAATGACTTGTGTTTTGTATACTGTGAATAAAAAATGAAAAAAACCAAGTAGGGTACTTAATCTTGGACAGCAATTAAAATGAAAGGTGACTGGCATTGAGTGATAAGACATCCACCCATCACTTAATCTTTTGTTAAATTTTATTCTAGCACAATTTTGTTGTATGTTAATATTTAAATGGATTTTAATATTGGCACATGTCCACTGAGTGTGAATGGTGATATGACAGTTTTTGAGGCCAACTCCCTTACTCCTGATCTTTTGACTGGATTTTGGTTGGTTCCCTTGCAACTTTTTTTTGTTTTAATGGATAATAAAGTATCTTTATATCTATCTATACATATATGCACACACACAAACAGAAAGGATGGGTTGAAAAAGAGGTAGGGGAGGCGAGAGAGAGAGGAGAAAGAGAAAGTCTGTGCCTGTATGAGCACATTTGTTTAACAGTAAGCATAAATACATATGTAACATACAAATGTGAATATGCAAATTTATGCAGGTTATAAAAATTACTAATGTACTATTTAAAGTTGCGAGATGTGTGCTCAACAAAACAAAACCCTTACTTATAATTTGACATTCATCTTTGTGCACATGCCAGTCTTTGCAAAGTAACATTGCTGTCAGTACTATCTAATAAGGATATGTAAAATTTGATGCCCAATGCTTTTATTTATAATTTGAACAATGTCATGCGCAAGAACAATAACAGTATTTACATAACATTAGACAAACACCAAGCACCAAATAATGTAACTGAACTACATAAATTATTAATTGATCAATCTCTTCTCAAATACCTGGAAGCTGCCGAAGAAGTCCAGAGTACAGTTCCCGAACTCTCAGTTGTTGTTCTTTGCCACTGAAAATGTTGGCATCCTGGAAAGCATACACCATGGGTGAGCATAATCTTCAAACCTAATTATGTTACATGTACCACACATAGATAAAATCATAAATATTTCAATGGAAGACTTGTCATATCCCACAACTGACATCAACATGCCCAAGCCCAATATTAATATCCAGATGATGTGTCATGGTACCTTTGGTTTTGATTCTTGTTAATATGAAAGAGCGATTAAGGATGATATGGAGAAAAAGTCTTTGGAGACAATGCTACAGTTTATTAGAGAAAAAAGGTCAACTACAGTTTCTGAGTTCCTCAGACCCTCTCAGCTATGGACCTCATTTATTATGGCTCTTTATTTTACCCTTTTAAAATATATTTGTTTTTCATCATTTTAATTCTTCAGTATAACTGGGTGCTATTTTACCCTGGGTTTTTTGTTGTACCCACATTCTCCTCTTTCTCTCAACAACCCACCTTTACAAAAAGATACTTCTATCTGTATAAAAACTATCACTCCATCTTGAAAATGTTTTTCTTGTAGCTCCACGTTTATAAAGCTCTTCTTAAGGAATCAGTAAAAAATCACACAAAATTACTAAGTTGGTTCAACTTTTCCTTCCCTGGAAAATGCTGCTTACTGTCAAAGACCTTTGCACCACATGTTAACTTTTAAAGGCATAAACTCAAGAAACTGTCCACTGAGAACATGTCATACAACAAAGACTTACTCTTGTTAGAACTATGTCCTGAATCCAGTCTTCAAACATTGCATTGTCTTTCTCTATGTAGTGCATCACAGCTTCTGGAAGGTTAGCTGCTGTCTCTTCTTCAATTTTTGGGGCCAATGAGTGGTCTTCCTTTGAATGATTTCCATTTTCTGCTGCATCATTATCATCAAATAGATATACACACATACATCTGTATAAAAACTAAACTACAAAACAATTTCTCTCTTTTCACTAATAAATTCACATACATATACTTAGACATACTTAGAGCTGACACCTCTACACTGCTCAGAGGCACAACATCTGACTAGAGTGAACAGATTTAAGACTGGAGGGGAATTCCTTGCAACAACTTGGTCACAAGCTGCTTGAGAAGGGGGAATAAGTATCAAACTCTTAATCTTTAGACATATGAATGAGCGTTTAAATACAAAACTGCTGATTGAATTAGGAGACAAAATGATTCACCTAAGAAATCATGCTTATAAGCCTTGCCTACCTATCTTTTCTTCAATCAGTCTGTAGACAAGCATGTAAGCATTGCGTGAAGAGTAAAGCCCCTTTCCACCTCTTGGCGCCTTTTCTGCTTTTTCAGATGAGTTGTCTGGAAGATCTGACAGGATTTAAGAGAATTATATTGATAAAAGGTCAAAAGCTCCACTGTATGAACTCTTCTTTTCCTCTCACTTTCTCCCAGATGGTCATACTGCATCTTCATTTGTCCCACTCTATCTCAAACAAGATAAGTGATCATAAGAATAAAACATCTCCAATTTATCAAAGGGAGAAACTCCATCTAGTCAGAAAGTTTAAGCATGCATGATGGTGATACAACTCTTTTAGTGAAAGCTATTTCTCCCATAAAGTTCAACTTATTACCAAGTTTAACACTAACACAATTCCAGCTAGATGGTTACGTGAGAAATGGCAAATGAAATATGACATCACACAGAGAACTGTACTTACCTCCCGTGGTTATCTCCTCCTCTTTTCCTAACTGCAGTTTACGCCCTTTCATGCATACTATGTCTTCATCATTAAAACGATACCAGAGTTTTGAATTCAAATCCTGGATATGAGCCACATAATGGCCACTGTAAGCACTAGGACCTCGATGGATTAATACAGCAGAAAGTTCATACACTGTTGTCCCATCTGAAATGGGAAAGTATTTTGGTAAAGAATCACTCTCATTCTTACTCATACACAAACTCTCTCTTTTCTGTGTACTGTTGACAATAACACCAAACCTGCTAAATATGTGATTTTTTTTAATGAGTAACCAACAAAGCTTACCTGGCTGATCTAAATATCTGCTCATATCAAGAATATCTCCAAACTGCACATAAGTGTTCAGCTTCTTTTTCTGTCCTTTTTTGCTGAAAACATAAAAGACTCTACGTGTGCCATAAAATGTCAATAAAGGAATGGCTCTTCAAAACTGATTTCAAGTGTTTTGGACATCACTATCTGTGGTCCTAATCACACAAATTAAATCTACTCACTCCTAAAGTGCACTTAAAAAAATAAGGGGGGAGGAATCAAAATATCTGAATGCACACTGTTAGTGTCTTTTGCCTGTCTTCACAGTAACACATTCAAAAGACAAAAGTTTGACTTAATGACAGTTGCGACCATGGTTAGAATATCTTACTAATTCTCTTCCTGGCAACAGACTGACTAGAAACGATTTACTTCAAGTAGAAAGGTTGGAGAGCAATAAATTCAGCCTGAAAAATCCACTCAAACCACAATATCTGAGGATCAGGCTTTGGATAAATTTAAGAGATCTATTACAGACTACAAAGGCTTGTGCAGATTTCTTTTCATGTGAGCACATTTATTTATTTTTGCTTTGGCTAACATCACTGGCAAGAATGAAGTACATACACATCAAAAACAAAGCGAAGCAGTTGTAGGTTAAGAACAGGAGGAAGAGTCTGCAGACGTATGGAGCGGACTGCATTCTGTTTGCTGCTGCATGTGTCACACATATACTGGTTCTCTCCCTCCAGCTTCTCCTCCTTAAAACAAAAGCAGGTCGTTGAGCATCATGAAAAACCTATAAATGTATCAGGGTCGGAATCCTGTCTTCTTCATTCAATGCTTTCAAGAAATCTAGCCCATCAAATGGCAAAAATTAAAAACAAGTTTCATAATTCTTGTGAAACATGTCTGGTTCACAAATGTATGATGTTGTATGGCTTTCTGGGGGACCTTAAAACATGCCTTCAAGAATAGGCATGAAAATTATCTTTGAAATAAAATACTTAAAGTGATGCCTATAGTGAAACAGTGTCTATGGCATTGTAGTTTACTAATACAGAGTGTATATCTGGTAACATTTCTAATATTTTGCTTTTTTACTAAGACAAATTCTTGCAATACCAAACTTTTGTTTACAACCCACATTATTTTAACTTAAAAGATAAAAAGCACCTTTAGAAAATCTTGAAGTGAGGCACCCAGTGAGCTATGTCCACAAATGTTGATGTCCAGCTCATAAAAGGTAGCTTGGCAGCTAGACTCACTTCCACATTTCTGACACCTGGTACCATAGTAATCATAGAGATGTTTCAGTAATGACTTGGCCTGTTCACAACATGGTCTGCATGTGAAAAACTAAAAAGTAAATAGAGAAAATGGGATAGAATGATGCAAGGAACATAGTTTACCATAGGTCTTCTTAGAATCAAATAGACTGTGACCTCAGGTGTTTCCCAAAACTCAAACACTTACAAATATTGAAAGCTATTCTTTCTTCACTTCCTTTTAAACAATCATTAAATAGGAAACTAGAGCAAGAACAGGGCAGAAAAAGGCTAACATTCAAGACAGATGTATAGCAGAAAACAGCTGCAAATACCTTGTGATATAGCAGTAAATACCAGAAAACTGCTCCTGAATAATGTTGGTTCCTGGTCCTAACAGTTCATTAGACAATGCACCTTCCAGCACCGATAAGAACAGCTTGGAAAACTCTTGAGCATCCTGAATAAAAAACAAAACAAAAACAAAAACAAAGAAAGTTGCTGAAACACCTAGACATATCTCTGGGTCTAAAATGCTTTTTGGCAGTGAACTGTCAATTACTCTTACTGCAAATTATGCTGAGAAAATCTTCATGTTTGCTTACTCCTGCTAGTTGCACTTTGAATAAGCTACAATCTCCTAAACTAAAAAAAAAAACTAACCCAATCACTATAATGCAATAATCATGAGGCAGTTGACTGCTGTACCAAGAGATGTGAAGTCATACAAAACTGCTTGGCGTAATCCCACCTAAATTAGTTTAACCTCCTCAGCATTAACCTCAGGCAATTCTTGGGCCTGGAATTTTATGTAAAAACAGTTACCCCAAGCATAAGATAACTGATCTGGCCCCAGACACAATCTTAAAGAGCAACACGAGCGCTCAATGAAAATCGGTGGAAATAGAGCATAACGTATCAGAAAAACATATTCCGGTGGTATTTTATGGCAAAGAGACATGAGACATACTATAATAATGTTTTTCTTTTAATCACACTTGAATTTGTCGAGAAAGCAGGAAGTGATGAAAGGGAAGTATTTTTAAAATAGCAAACATGCCATGCGAACTTTGTCCCCACACCATACCCAAGAATTTGTTCAAAATAATTCAAAAGCAATTTTTATCCAGGCACCTATACAGTACAAGCAATTCTTGGACTTTCTGTAAAACAAATAAGAGATCTTCTTCCTATAGTAGTGCCAACTATTAAAAAAAGCACAAGCTGTTAAAACCAACTACAATTACTGGTAAGGAGGAGGAAATTGGTGTTTTATGCCGAGTCAGCACCTAAGACTATATCACAGCAAGGCAGTCAGCCCTGTAAGCAGATGCCACATGCAGAGAAGGAACAGTGTGCCCGAGACGAGACCTGAACCCAGGACAGCCAACCTTCACTGTATTGGTGACAGATGCTAACCGTTGCGCCACCGGACCACCTCTACAATTACTGGTAAAAAGGTCAAACAAAGATCAAGCACCAGATATGCAACATCGATGCTTTCTCTACTGTTCTGTTCTACAAGTAATGTTGTGACACAGTGACAAACACATCATCAGTTGTATCCTTATCCAGCACAAAGCTAAAATGCTGAAAGTTTTATAATGCTGTATTAAATTATTTTAATACTAAAAAATCATTATAAACAGTCAGTTGTGACTATAAAACTATAAAAATGCAATGCTGGAAATTAATAAAAATAAAATAAAAAAATTACAGTAGTTTACCTTAGACAAATGCACATTTGAAATGTGCTTATATTTTATTAACAATAATACATGGAAAAATTAATTCAAATGCACCCACTTAGTAAAGAGAATCAATAATAATACAATGTCAAATGCACTCTTTGTGACTGTTGCCCATTAAATTTTGATCTGGTGAAGACTTACTTACTAGTCTGTCAAGTGAATTCGGTTTGGATCTTATTCTTTTTCTAACTTCAGTCAAAGCTTCTAAATAAAGTTCAAATCTGTAGGGCTGTATCCAAAGTCAGCCGTTTCATTTTCTGGGTGGGCCAAAAATCGGTTCTTGAACACGACAGCCTGAGTGATGTTTTTTTCATTTGGCTTGAAGGCATGCATAGACTTGCTGAAATGAGCCACACTTGCTGTTACAGGTGACCGGACACTTAATCCCCAGACATTTAATCCCCAACACTTAATCCCCTAGACATTTAATCCCTAGCCACTTAATCCCCAGACACTTAATCCTTAAAAATGCCCCCAAATCGCGACACAACACTAAAAACTGCTATTTTGTGAACTTGAAATATTATAACCGTAAGAAAAATGTGTCGCGTGGTAACTCTAATGAGACGTAACAATCGCCTCAATTAGGGTACCTCCGATCATTAGCTTACCTGTCATATTGATTAACAACACTTTTCATATCATATTGTTGAAGAACATTGACTTTAATAGCTCACATGAACTTTAATGTCATAGATGTTGAAGTTAAGTATTATTTTAATTGTCAAACTTATTTTGATGTTTACATGAAAATAATTATTTGAATTTGAATTAAATTTTTCATTCACTTCATAATTTTTTGAGTTGAAATTTAATTTTGAGGATTAAGTGTCTGGGGATTAAAAGTCTAGAGGATTAAATGTCGGGGATTAAGTGTCTGGGATTCGCTGTTACAAATGCTAATTGCGCACAACTGCTCTCTCCAGCATAGAAGAGTAATTTTCTTCTGCTTTCCTAGTGGCAGGTGAGCATGCCATTGTCTGAAGGCTTATACCTTGAAAATTAGGCATAATTATGTACTCGTATTTTGGGAATTATTATTTTAAATAAAACTAATCATGAAGAAAAAATGTTCCAGTCATGTTGCCCTTTAAGCCCAGGGTTACCTGTTTTTATGCAAAATTCTGAGCTTGAGTATCAGTTAGGAATATTGACAAGTTGGTTAATGAAAGGCAACACTACCTGCTGTTCATGGGTGTCAAGTCCAAGTGCTTCTATAAGTGGAGTTGGATCGATGTATCTAAGTAAAACAAAAGTAGTAAATTGTGATTATTAACAATGATAATAGGCAATAAATATGTAATATCATTGCCTAGCTAAAACTTGCAACGTGAATAAGTAGATCACCATCATTCCTTCAGTATTATAAATCTTCACTATTATTATTATTATTCCTTGACTGTTACAATGGCAGCCAGCTGTGCTGGTACCCCAGTACCGGTTGTCAGGATGGTGAAACTTAAACAGTGATGAGCATGTCTTGTATAGATTGGTTAGTGCCATCCTTTACATTTGGTAGGCAGTTCTTTCTGTTCTTCTGTGTTGGGTACCCTCCAAGATACCCTGAAGGACTGTCTTAGCCAAAGTGTGTTGTCAGTTGGGGCATATGTGTTTTATGCAGAGTCAGCAAACTAAGGCTATTTCACCGCTGGGCAGCCAGCGTTGTAAACAGATGCCACATGCAGAGAAAGAACAGTATGCCCGAGACAAGACCTGAACTCAGGACAGCCACCCTTCACTGCACTGGTGACAGGCATAAGCCATTGCACCACCAGACAGCCCCAAGTGGATTGCCAGGTTACATGTTCGACCAGAAAAGTACAGTACAGTAGATAAAGCTGTACTCATTCACATACTCTGTCATGCACACAAACATAACCACACACATGCACAAATGCAAACTACTCACAATCGTTTACTATATTTTAACAGGCCAAAAATTAGCTGAAGATGACCACAGATTGAAGTGGGTTTCCAGTCTGCATCTGAAAAATGACAGAAGAAACAAGTTCTTATGAATGCTCGATGCAGAACAATTTACAAACAGCAGTCAATGTATTTTTAAAAATACCTTCATTCAGAAAATATTCAGCGCTAAGAAAGATTAATGATTAGGTCACCAAACTTCTATGTTGAGAACAGAAGAAACTTTTGTAAGGTGAAATATTGTGATCCCTCTTTAAAAGAAGCAATTAGGTTAAAAGATTAATGAGAATTCTGTCAACATCAAAAAGATTTATGATAAAATTATTTAAATTTACTATTAATATATTAATCAATTTATTAATTATTTATCAAACATTTCTTACGTACACTGGTGGTAATACATACCAGGATCTGAAGGCATATCTGGGTCACGCCATTGATAGAGAGCATTTCGAACGCTGGCATTGTGAAACATAAGTTGAAGAAAGGTATTGACATAACAGGTGGCTCCCAAGTTTTTCAACCCAACAAAGTGACCCTGACAGGAAAAAAAGAGTAATTCTTCTTCAACTGCTGAGTTAGGGAATGAATATGAATGACACATTGAAAAAAAACTCACTTTCTGGATAATATAACCCTGCCTGAAATAGATAAAGAAGATAAATGGTATATGTAAATGTCAGATATCACTGTTATTTGCTATTGACTGTTCGCTTGAGTAAGCTTAAATTTTATAAGGATTATTGTGAAAGAACGAAAGAGCATGAATGACGTCAGTTGTTCCGAAGACGTATTTGGGTGATGTAAAAAAAAAAATAAAGAAAATGACGTGAGAGAGAGCCCGAGGAGAAGTTAGTCGGTTGGGAGAGGAAGAGGTTTAGGACAAGACATGAGGACAGTAGAGTAGGAATTGAAACGAAGAATTTGTGAGTAGGGCATTTAGGAGTTTATAGAACGATTAGTGAGTAGTGCTTTAGGTATTCTGTAGGTATTCTTTCAGATATTCAGCAAGGAAGGATTCGAAGGGTAGGGATTCCATTCTTTTAAAATTATCTAGGTGTAAGAAATGGTTTTAAACTGACTTTCTCATTTGTGTATTTTTTTCTCATTTTCTTTTTTTTATTTGTAATTAGTAAAGCAGATAGATTCGTTAGACAAATCATTCTTTTCTTTTAATTTGTGTGAAAGAGCATGTACTTGTCAGGCTCCGTGTATGTGTTGAAAGAATTGAGACTGATACACTTTGTGGTGTCGTGACAGTAAATATGATCAAATCAAAATCTTTATGGTCAACTTTGATGTAGCACCATCATAATTTTATAAGAATGTTGTTGCATTGTTGATTTCATTTTCTGGCTTGCTTATTATTTTTTCTAATTTTAGCAAGTGAGGTTTCACATTTCTAGGTGCATTTGAAAAGCAAATTGACATTTTAAAATAAATTCAACTTCTCTCCAGACATAAAGAGTCATTAAAGTCCACTAGTGACACAGGCATTACAGCTGTTTCATTTAATTTAGTCTAAAAACAATATATAGTCTCAAAGACAATCAAAACAGACTAACCGAGAGAGAATGTAAGAGACAGAGAATGCAAATAAAACATGACCCTCGCTAAAACATTAGCATGATTTCAACTCAACTCTTACTTCTGGTCGTCTTTCACTCTCCGGATCAAAATCATTCCACCTGCTTTCATCCAGGTCCTCAAACCAGCGCTTCTCTCCCAAAGCATTTAGGCAGAAAGGATTTCCTCTACAGTTCCGTCTGGTATTGTGAACAAAAATGGAAAAGAGAAATTTCAAATGCCAGTCACACAGGTGCCTAAAGCACATCAAAGCTCTCGCATAAATTGTGATTAAGTTCATATGCCCAAATAATTCTGTGCCTGAATGGATTGCTAAAATTATATACTTAATAATGCATAGTGAGAAATGAACACTTTTTTAAAATCCTATAAGCAGCTTGTTAAATCTTAATGTAAGTCCACTTGGTAATGAAAGCAGAAAATGCCAAATGTCAAAAGAAAAAGCAAGTAGATGCAGCATCATTTACATTTACATATTTATCATTTTCATCATTATTCATAAAAATAAAAATACAACAAAATGCAACTATTATACTTATACTGAATAGGCTATAAATCCCAATTTATCTTAACCAAGCATAGTTTGTCTATTAAAGGACCGATTCTAAACGCAGGAGAGTTGTCACTAACATCAACCAACTTGAAAACAGTCTACAACTTTGACTCTCTTATCTGCACACATAGTAAAGCATTTATCTCTCCAGCTTATAACGATGCCGGAAAAGAAAGTGTCACATGAAAACATAACTTTGTTTTGAAGTTAAGACAGTGCAATCATTAGCTCTGGCTCTCTCTTACTAGTGGTCAATATAAAGCACCCAACATATGGAGGTACTTAATTTAATACCATAGAATACACATCTTTTATTTGTAAATGTGTTATGAACACATTATCAGTTTTAAAAGATTTTTAAAACACTTATGTGACAAATCACCAAAACCAATCTTTATTAAATACAATACTGATTTAAATTAAGAAAATCCTACATACTTGCATTCTCCTTTTGGGCATGGCCTCAGGTTACATCTGTATGCCATATCTACATGAGACTTTGTCACCTCCTGTGGGTCAACAACATCAGTCACCCACTGCCAGGCTGCTTTATCAAGCTGTAGTTTTGGGGGCATGATTCTTTACATCTGTAGTATCAAAAGTTAATTTGTATTTGTGTTTTCTGTAAACTTCTTTTGCTTATTAAGAACATTAAATATATAAAAAGAAATATAAATAAAAATACAAATAAAAATGTATAAATAAAAAAAAATTTTTGTATACAAGTGAAAATATTCCATATCAGTGTTAATAATACACAACCTAACTAATAATTATTAGATTTATAAAACACTGCTGTATAGTTCATTGTTTATAGAGTCATAGAATACCATGTCTTCATGTCCGATCAAGCAGAAACAATTAAAAATAATATAAAAGATGATGATGATCGTATAGGGAATTTAATAGTTTCTGATATGACTATGTTAAGTTGAATTATACGCTTACTACAATTTTACCATTAATGCCTTGATCTACTAATTGCACGTAGCTAACGAAATGACGATGCAATGCAACATATTACTCAGGATCAGCGACAGGGGAATGTGAGGGACGATGGGTTACCAAGAATAAACAGTAATATTTTCAATTAAAATTAAACTGAGTTTCGTTTTGGCAAAAGTTGTGCTTCGAGTAGAGCTTCTTAGCTTCGTGCACCAAACGTGCTGTAAAGCCGCGAGTTCTTAAAATTGCAAACACGCATTACCAGGAAGTCTGATGACATATCGGGGAAAATGATGGAATTGAAAATTTTTTGTGGCCCAACAATAATGCGTACTTTCAGACGTAAAAAGAGAACGTTTGAAATTTAACAGTCGTTATCGAAAGTTGGCACAGTGCGCAAGCGGTTAAACAACAACCGCTCGCGTCGCTTACAAATCAGTTGCCTTGGAGTTATTTCCCTTGCTCAATGTGGCGTCGTCTTGCCTATAAAGGGTACGTTCAAGGTACTGTTTGTATATAATGCACATGATTAGTGAGATCGATCGCATCACCGCTGCATTATATATATTCATATCGCAAAGATTAAATTTCAAAAACAAATTATTTTTAAGGCTTATTTCCTTAATTGTTAGAATGAAGAGCCCCTTGGCCCGACTAGTTGTTTGTGCCTCGAGAGCTTTGGTCCGTTGTGTAATCATTTATAAACTACTTGCACTTGTAACGTTTTTTGTTTTGTTTTGGTATTAGAAACAAGAAAAATAAACTCTTGCATTATATAGATCGAAAGAACGCTGATTACAAATTAGGGCGTACTAACCAATAACCATAGGACTGGTGCACCACGGTAAACTGGTGTGTACGTGTAACTAAACGAAAAGTAAACAAATGTTTGATTATACGACACTGAACTATAGTGATCGCGTATTCGTCTCTCTCTCTCTCTTTCTCTCTCAGGGAACCATCTGAAATCTTTGTCAAAATTTTCACTGCTAGGAGATTGTTTAATTTCGATGAACGTTTTATGTCCGGTAAAATAACCATTACAATAAAAATGGTTTGGAGTAAACACTACAAGCCAATAGTCTACGACCTTCTAGTAAAGGAATGAGGTAATACTACATAAATTGGTTAGGATCTGAGAAATAATGTGGATTTGCGTAGATACCATGACAGACCTCAACTTAATTTATCACCTGCTGATTACAGGACCGGCTGCTTTGATATAGCCTTAGTTATTGCTGGCTCGGCAGCAAGCACCCATCCCCCTTCCCACCCCCCCCTCCGACTAATTCGCAAGGTGTGAGCATTCATAAATGAGAGCGTAACGCACCCAAGACTATCCCGTAGAGTCCTTGGTAGCTCGATTCTGCCAAGATGGCGTATGGGTGGAGTCTCTGCCGACATATTCGATCAACACAAAAAAGGCCGAGATAGGAAATATGACAAAAGCTAGCCTCTTCCTCACAGTCGGACTTTGCTTACATCATCTGTATTTTTGCTTTGTTGAATCTGAAACTACATCAATAAATAAAAAAAGGTTTCGTGAAATACATAGTGTCTTTCTGTTTGTTGTTTTGCATGTTTTGTGTGTTTGAATGGGTGAAACGGACAACCGCCGAAAAATAAATGGCTGGTCGAGGGTGGGTCGCTTATGACCTATATTCTAGTCACACTACGAAGTTTCGAACAATCGGGGCTTACTAAAACTTTTCATGTCTACAATTTTCACACAAAAAGTGCTTGTCAACATATTCCTGCAAACAATGCGATCTGAATTCATACTGACGGGCGTCATGGTATTTTGTCCCGAAATCACAGAAACTTTGATCACCGAGATAATAATAATGTGAATTTACAACGCGCAGCATCACGACCAAGATAGATCGCACTCTCTGCGCAGAACAATAGGGATAACAGAAAGATAACAGACAGTGGACGGGGCGATATGTATAGGGACACTGAACAACATAAAGATGAGGTACAAGAGTAGAACATAAAGCAATGGATGAAGGGATATAGGTACTATAAACAGTGTGAGATGGAGTCGATCATTATATCGTTAGCATGACAAACAGTATTGCAAGGGAGTTAAGAGTAATTCAGGGATAATACTTTGAGAAATGATATGTTTTCAGAGAACGTTTGAATGTAGGCTTCGCTTTTGTCTTACAGACGACGGAAGTCGTGTGCGAACGCTAATTTTATTAAATATCTGCCAAGAATATCAGAACCACGAACAGATTTATAGCAATATAAAAATATTTGCTTGAAACGGAAAGACTGTCCAATCGCGACGACCGCTAGATTTCGCTGAAACTCTTTTTCTTTGTCCACGCATAAGAACCAGATGAGCAGTTATCTTTTTAACTACATTTATGGGCACTTAATTCATGCCACATATACTTTCAACAAATACAGCAAAAACAAGAATATTGAAATTAATTTTACGACCCATGACCCATTTTAAGAGTCGATCTTTTGTCACAGTGTCATAATATTTGACTGGTATATATCTTCTTAGGTCTCTGTTTCAGCGCGGTGTAGTGTCGTGATCTATCTTAGCCGCCCTCTTCGGTCACGCACGCACGTAGGCACACGCCATGGCGCACGACACCTAATCATGCAGACGCTCACCCAGAGGACGGAGAGGGGAATATGTGTTTATAGCAGAGATATTCACTCGTACAAACTTGTCTAATTTTTAGTCTAGCTAATCTGCATCTCTTAAGGCTTAAGCGATCGCTGGAAAAGACAAAGTATGAAATGAGAGTTCAGAAAAAGATGAGGGAGAAGACAGCAACAAACGAAATCTACGTTTATTTAGACAGGTAGGTCAGCTCAGTTCCACACTCTGAATCATGTCAATTCAATTTAATAAACGTTTATTGACCAGTTTATGGCATAACTGAAGAAAAAAATCTTTGTCGAGAGCAAGTTAAAGTACTAGATCACAACAATAATTTTAAAAGTCGTAGTTTGAAGTGCTGGTCAGGCTTGGTCACCTAAGCCAGGTATAAGAGTCAAAGACGCGCCAGACGTTAAGAAGACTGAGCCAGACCCCCCTGCTGTGTCCTCTTAATGCTTGTCCGTTGTTTGGCTTTGAGCTGTCACATCAAACAAGCGAACCCAGTCCACCCTCTCATCCTCTGTGAACTCTTTTAGAACAGTTGTTCAGATTTCTGCTATAAAACAAACAGTTTTCAAACAGGTTGGGGGATTTTTGAAATCTGGGATTTTTTTCACAGATGTGCTGTCTGCATCAATGAGAGAGTTGGGAAAGTAAAACGCTATGAATGAATGAATGAATGAATTAGTAAATGAAAGCGATAGATGTCGAAGACAAAACACTTTTAGATTTACTGAATTTTGATTTTTTTTAAGCTTTAACAAGACAGGATATATCATAGGCCTGTAGCTCAGAAGTCGAACACGTCATGAATACAAAGAGAACCACCAGATCTTGTCTCACAGGATGTGACCTGTTCTGTCAAAGGTCAGCAAAATGACAGTTTATCCTGGTTACTCGGTTTTCTTTTCATTATTCATGTCACCCCTCTAAATGTGAAATCCCTCTTAGGAAGAATCGTCCTATCGATAAATCAGACAAAGCCTGTGCACTAAATTACAATGTTTCCTGCACGCGTACACAAACAACGCACGCACGCAGGCACACACAGAGGCACACATATACGCACACAGACACGTCACTAGTTACAAGTTTTACAACACCTTTCTTTGATAAACATACTTGTGGCCCAGCTCATGGATCTCAAACATAAACAGTCTGCCCGTTCCCTTGGGTGATACCGCAGCGCCACCTAGGGTGGCAGATTGACCTCAGGTACGTCAGCCCCCCCCCCTCGTTTCACTTTGTCAGCTTCCTGTGAAACGTCACAGATAATTGAACTTAGTGACCAACACACAGAACACACGCGTAGCACTCACTAAGAAAGTGTGTGTGTGTGCGGGTGCGTGGGTGTGTGTGTGTGTGTGTGTGTGTGAGAGAGAGAGAGAGAGATGAAGGGAGAGTAATATCTAAGAAAGTTCAAGATTTTAAGTTAAAGATAAGAAGAGAGTGAAAGCAGGATGTTGATAGAAGAGAAATAGAGAAGAGAGAAGGGACAGAAAATAAGAGAGAGTAAGAAGACAAAAAGTGAAGAGAAGCTCGGAGGAAAGAAAGAAAGGGAATGTTCATACGCGGTTTCGATGGACACGTAGTCGAAAGGCTGACGCCGGGTGTTTGCGCACGCCAACTTTAAACGTTGTCCAAGAGTTCTATGGGAATCGTTGTACCAAGACTGTTGACAAACAGCGAATATAACCATAAATGTACGCTAACTATAATATAATATGTTCACAATCATGCGGAAATCCGATTTATTCATCGGTTGGAAATAATCAAAGTACATGAAAACAGAAATTAAACAATCTAATTCAGAGACTAGACACTAGATAAAAGAAAAAGCAATGTTTGGAAAGGTTGAGTGAGAAATGCACGAACTCATAACGAAAATAAATTCATTGATATACATACATGTTAACTTTATTGATTAACAAAAGCCTTTTGCTGTTATTTGTAAAGAAATGTAGCTCAAAACTTATTAGTGATTCAGAATATTACTGGTTTATGTACAGGAGCTAATACACTAACTTATAAATGGTGCAGAATGACAAAAAAGATTTGATAAACAAGCTCACCAGATAGTGGAACATAAGTTTTTTTTTACTTCAAAAGCAAATATAATATACCAGTAAATGTAGGGATCGGTTTATTGTTTTAAGTCTTCCATTTTTTTCGATTTTTTTCTATTAATTCTTCAAAATCGTACTATTCTAAAACCGTTAAGAAAACAGAAGACGTCAAGAAAATTTAGAAAGAGTCGGCCTTGACTAAAAGATTGGATAGACAAACTTTGAATGTCGGACAGGAACACTAGCGAGAACGTTTACGTTTATAACTTCAGTTCAAACTCTTTTGCAAGTGGGACTTAATCTATTCCTATTATAATTACTGCTAACTAATGCTATTACCACCACTAGCAAAGAATCAGATATCGCATAGATATTACCAGACCTGTAAACGGACATTAATAAAATACTTTAAAAAAGTCTTTCTCTGTATTTAAAATGGTCGAAATGTAAATAGAGTTAAAAAATTGAAAATACCTGATATGACTATTCACACTCACCGGATTCTGTCGTCAGATTTCCAGACTGACAATCTTGATCGTGATGTGCCACCCGTATTGTCTCAGAGAGGGGCTGTTCAGAACACCCGAAATCTGTTGTACACAGCTACCATGACGAGAGCATTTAAAGGAAGTGTAGCCATTCATAAGTTTCATTATGGAAGGATCTTGGACAAGGTATTATTATAATCTTCGATAAGAACTGTCTGCCTCTGAGTTGTGTATAAAGATAATCATCGAAGGTCTTTTTACACCTAAGTGAATGAAAGGTGAAAATTGTTTTTATAGTGAGTGATAGGCAAAACAGATTTACAGCACCCTACAGCAAACCAAAATCAATTAAATTCAGATGTTAAAAATCGGAAAAAACCCAACAAACCCAGATACAAAACACAGAAAAAGACGAACACAAACAATTAGACCAAACCAAACCAGACCAAAGACGAATCAGGAAGCGGCATACACGGATGAGGTTTCTATCCATTACCTGAAGGAAAATACTCACACCACTCCATTTTTCAGCAATTAGATCCATGAGCTGTTGGTTTGAGGAGATGCCGAGGCTTTCGCCCACCTTGTTTATGAAGAGTCGGTCCAGGTAGACGCCAACCTCTATCGTCAGCTTCTTGTTATTCACGGAGGCTGTGCCTACTTGGTCAGAAAAAAAGAGTGCAAAAAGTTCAACACCTTGATTTTTCAAGATCTAATTTTTTCGATTTGAAATATTAAAATTGAAAAAAGCTCTGTTGACGCTCACTCTTATTTGAAACCCATAACAAATTTGTTTTAGAATTGTTTTGATCTATATAGCATTTTCTTTATATCAATATGTAAGGTTTTACAAAACAGAACAAAATAAACTTCATTTTTTTCATTCACTTTATATAATGGACAGAGCAGATCACGTGCGGTGTTTCTTCTGTATCGAAAATAATGGATTGCAAGATTGGACACACCTACTCTAAATTTAGCCAAAACCGTCATCAAATAGTAATATAAATTTATTTTCGAATATTTTAAACAGTGCCTGAGATCCCGTATGTAGAATAATAAGAAAACCAAGAGAGAGAGAGAGAGAGAGAGTAGTAATAGAGAGCAGTTATAGGAAGAACTCTACAGAATGTGCATTCGTAATTAATGCATTCAACAAGCGTGTGACCTACCGCCTGTGTTCTCCCGTCTCCAAGCTTTCACCGTACAAACCAGCGACCTCATAGCCAGCTGCACCAGCTGTAGATAGACGTGAAAGATAATCAGCAAAATCATTTTAATACACTTGTAAAATACAAAATACGTGAGGCTTTTATATCCTTACCTTATATCTTGGCGTTTTGTAGCCAGTTTCAAGCATTTCTGATAACTTTTTCTCGCGATTCTAACGGCTTGGTAAGGTCTTCTTGGAGTGGTTAAAAAATACCCACAAAAATACCCGTCTCTACTCGATAACCGCCAATATACGCGGCAGCACGTAATACGTTACAACAGCAATGTTACACGCTGTATGTTCAAAAATACAAGATGGAGGAAGTGGACCCAGATAGTAACATGTCTTTCAGCGAAAGAAAATATAAGACACGTGCTGCTCAACAACATTTATACTTCATTTTTCAGAGAAATTGGTTGCACTGTAACGAGTCAAAATACATTTCACAGAAGTTTGTTAAAACGGACTCACCAGCCCTCACCCTCTGCTGGCATGGTCCACGAAGTCCGTATCCTCCAACATATCCTGTAGCTGCCGGCTATACAAACACACGCATACAAACCAGTAAACACACATGTGCACGCACACACGCACAAACACACACACACACACGCACACACATACACACACACACACGTGCGTACAACGCACTCAAACACTCAACTTGCGATTGCCGCATATTTAACGATGTGTGTGTGTGTGTGTGTGTGTGTGTGTGTGTGTGTGTGTGTGTGTGTGTGTGTGTGTGTGTGTGTGTGTGTGAACGATGACCATTAAGCAATCGTTTACAGGCAATTTATTATCACCGAAATTTTTTTTACCTTGTAAATGTAACTAGCGTTGCTTTCAGTTTCCAGGCGTTTTTCCTGCGTGGACTCTGATCCCTGTGATTGTAGGGCACACACTGCCTGACACATCCGATGTAGTGCGCTCCACAGATTAGCAAAATCGTTTTGATAATTAGGATTATCTAACCTTATTTAATTTGGCATTCGTTATAAACAGCTTTATGGCATATTGCTTAAGTAATAGTGTTACATAAAAAGTCAGTTAAAAAACGAGAAAAATAAATAAACCGATCATGTAAGCTATGATTATACCTCTTGGCATATTGCTCTACTTATTATTTTGTACAAAATCGCCCAAAACTATGTCACATAAAGTTTGTCACAACAGTTCATTAGGGTCCATGCTTCTAGCCGTTTAATAAAAGGACGAAAGGCCACAACATAAGCTTTTGAAAGAGAATGAATGAATGAATGAATGAGGGTGAAAGAAAGTGTGCAATATTCTACTCTACTGAGTTTGGTTCCGAGGTAAAATCATCAACACAATTAAAATAAGTGACAAAACTACTGTCCATAAGCGGTTGATCAGAAAGCCCGCCGTGCCGAACAATGAATAAAGTGGTGGATGAGTTTATCCCGTTGAAGATGAAGATCGACAGGTCAAGACAGGTCAATCACATGTGTGACTATAACCTCCGCTGACTTTGCGAGGAGCGCTTCCAATGTTATCAGCGGAGCTATAATTAACAAAGATGTTATCAGGTCACAGGTAATTAACAAGAATCATTTCGTTCCACTTCCGGGATCTATAACAGCACACCATCTGATTTTCGCAAAGCATGCGAAAGAGACAATTGACGACTAATTGTTCGCAACCCATATGTAATATGTGATAAGATAGTCACAAGGAGAGAAAGAGGAAATAACTTTCTTTGTGATCCGTCACAGTCGGCGGGCTATCAGGTTCAACTAGTCTCGGCAGCAACAGGGATGTACAGAAGACTGAAGTCAAAAGCAGCCACACAAACTCAATATTATGACAGCCCATGCGTATCTAATTGTCTTCCTGAGTGTTAAAGACACAGGACTATAAATAAGTCCTCTCAGAGCAACATGACCAGTATCGTCTGCACTGCTACCAACAAGGCCAGAGGCAGGTTCGTAAAATATTCTTTATTTTCTCTTAACTTTCTGCCAGCGTTGTCAGGTGAAAAAAGAGGAAAATCCACAAGCAGATCAGTTGGAACTAGCAGAAGAAAGTTGTTTCAGACCTTACTTGGAACTAAGATGCAAGGTGATGGAACAGGGGCAATAATTGTAAGCAGCGAGGCCCTAGAGGGAAACGGAGCATTGCTCAAACATTTCAAGTATTTAGAAGGGGTAACAAAAAGATATCAACGAATGCAAATGAACATTTATCTGGAGAGTACGGCTAGATCAGGTCGAAAAGACAGGCAAGGATAATATGTATGTTTGATATCTAAGTGCAAACAAAGTACATAAAGATAAAAGGAAATGGATGGCAGTATCAATGAGGCTAAAAACGGTTTATTCTTTCAGTTTTAAGAGTGAAGCTTCCTCACTAACTTTAAGCTGGAATGTTGACAAAGGACACGAGAATGTCCTGCCTTGTGTTGTGGTTGTTGCTGGCGGCGGGGATGTCCTCAGCGGCTAACCTTCGCTCTGTAAGTATCGAATTGTAATTAAGTGAGAATTTTTTTACCCACTTTTACCAATCATTTCCAAAATGTAACCAAATAATAACCTCAATAATCAAAACGCCTTTAGAAAAAAATTGAAGTATGTCTAAATGAGTGGAATGTTATGCATAAAATATAAAATAATTAGGACAACAAACTGGCTATAAATATTTTATCTGCAAATATTAAAAAATATTTTTCATGGTTAGCGACCATGAGGATAATATGAAAAAACATAAAATCTAATATGCAACCATATAAAATAGTAACTATTATAGTAAGCATTGATCCGAAACGTACCATGACAGCAACTAATTTTTTGATGTCATCAGTCATGATATATATTACCCACTATGTCCTATATGACAATTTTGTCCAAGACCGTTAAGAATTCCGTCCCTGCGGTTCGGTGGAGCAACGGTTAACGCCTGTCACCAATAGAGGTTCCAGTGAAGGTTGGCTATCCTGGGTTCAGTTCTCGTATCGGGCACGCTGTTCTTTCTCTGTGGCATCTGTTTACAGAGCTGGCTGCCTTGCCGTGATATAGCCTTAGTTGCTGGCTCGGCGTAAAACATCAATTAAAAAAAATCCGTCCACCCTGTACTTTTAGTCTTGAAAAAGACCCATCTACACTGCTAAACATTCCCTCATTTGTCTACATAGCTGTTGACCCTTCACTCACTACTCGATTAGCTGCTAAACATTCCCTCAGTACCAGACATAGCTGCTGAACATTCACTTACTACAACGTAAGTTTGTAGTAACAGTTTAAGAAGTAGTTCTATCGGCATCAGCAACAAAATTCTTTTGCTTATGATAAACTTTGCGAGAAGAGAAGGGAGGTGATGTTAAAATACCAGGTGCCTCGTCTCCTACTCAGAAGTCGACACTAACTGTGTGCTCTGTCTGTGTGTGCAGCTCCCGGACTTGGTGACGGACGCCGAGCTGACGGACCACGTGAGGCGAATAACACGAGCCGGTGAGTAGGATAACCTTCGAATCGTCAATGAATGGTTGGATCGTCATGGTAACCGTCACCTCTTGTTTTCAGAGTTAGTGTAGACGGTCTGCCGTCGTTTTGGACCATAGACTCGACTGGGCTGTATTCTTCCATGATGTGTGTTCGTTCGCTTGTATACGCTGTGCATCCGTATATATGTGTGGAGGAACTGTTTTTATGCGTTTGTCCTTGCATGTGTTTTTCATTA